>JANEYF010001270.1:0-381834 GCA_029963845.1 Rhamnusium bicolor | reverse complement strand
AAATAAAGTGAATAACGCACCTGGGTTCATAGAGAACTTGTTGTGTGCAACTATTGAATTTATACATTTGTATATTTTATTTTATTTATTTATTTTTTTCTTCTTTTAATAGTTACCTTCAAACAATCCTACATGAATAATAATTGAGTTAAGTAATATGCTGTTCCACTACTTTTAAGTTCAATAAAGAGGAGAGATAAATAATAATATAGAAAAATACTACTTTAAAACCTTTTTTAAATAAATCTATATTTTGACATACGTATATAAAACTTTGTTTTTTATATTTTTTTAAATTTTGGTTTTGCTTAATAGTATTAGGTAGTAGGTTAAATAATTTAATGCCAGTATAGTCTATAAATTTTAGAAATAGTGGATTGTTTGGTTTTGGAATTCAGCAATTTTCATTTGTTACTGATCGAGTGCTAAGTAACTATGATGGAGTGTATTTTTAATTTTACTATTTTTTTATAAATCTGAGTACAGATATTTTATATAACCCTGCAATATCTAATAAATTCGATTCCATAAAAAGTAAGCGCGTAAGATATAATTTTGGTATTTTAAATATTATTTTGATTATATATTTTTGAACAGTTTCCAGATTCTTTAAATTAGTTTTGTATGTACCCCCCCAAAGCTCAATTCCATAATTAATAATTGATTCAACTAGAGACTTGTATATATTCACAATACTTAAATTTAGTATGTGTTTAAAACTATAAAATTTATGAAGTAGTGTTCTCAGTTTAGCGGTTATTTTTTCAACATGCACATCCATTTCAAATAATCATCGATGTACAACCCTAAATATTTTATGTTTTACTGATGATACACAGAAACAATTTGCAGCTTTATTATTATTATATTTTTTATGGAATGATACAATAAATATCATGCTAATCTTCAAACCGTTAATTCATCACCCCCACTTCAACCAAAAACCTGGAAATTCTACCTATTTGTTTTTAGCTGACTGCTGAAGCACACAGTGAAGGCCTTTTTATCAATAAAGATTATAAATGGTAGTGTAGGTGCGGTGAAGTGAGATCTGTTCTTAAGGCCCCTACTACACGTATACTCCCATGAAAATTGTATTATTTATAAAGCACTTTATATTCTAATATTTTACAAAGCGATGAAGTAAAAGAAAATTTATTTCGATATTTCGTATAAAACATTATAGATCTAGATAACAGTAAAAACTTACCTGCATAGCTTGAGCCTCGTCTCGCCTCTCATCCTCCGTGTTCATGGTAACAAATCGAAGAACGAGTAAGTTTAAAGAGGCTGCCACAATAGCCAAGCTGAATAGAATGAAAATAAGTGCAAACATGACGTATTCTGGCTTTTGACTTAGAGCGTTGTCTTTCTGAAGTGCCACCTGAAATGGAAATATTTGTAAGTTTCTTCTAAACAAACTACTTGAAATATTCAAATAATAAAGGAATAACACTCTTATTGGTATCATATTCTCTTATGTTAAAATGTTCTCCCAGCTCTTGTTAGAGATCTGTTACTATACAGGGTGTTCAGAAATTAATCTGCCAAACTCCTGCATAAATAGAATATCTTAACATTATACAATCCTGAAGTGGGTTGCAACCTTTGATGTGGCACCACTAGTAATGAAGTGATTTCCACATACACTTCTATAATCAACCAATTAGGTTAGCATAATTGGCAGATGATTAAAACTGAGTTTTAATCATCTCCCGAACTACCTTAGTGCTACAGGCTTATTTTATAAAGTTTTGCCGAAAAGCGAACCGTTTCCGGAGTGCTTTTATACTGAATCTGTATTTAGGATCTTATAATACTATAAATTGAGTGGTAAGAAAAATCAATATTGCATTAAGATTTATGTACAGACGTAACATAGACGGTGATTATAAAGGATTTAAAAATTTTGGATAATAATAAACATATACCATAAATATCATATCCCTAAAGATAAACATAAATTACCACATAAATTAGACAATCCCCAAATCCTAAAGCAGAAGATCTGGAAAATGGAGTTAGTTTGAAAGAGACGTGAACACAAACTATTCCCTCCATCATTGTCACTTTCTGGAGATGGGGATCTAACGAACTGTGCAATAATGCCTGGTAAATACACAGACAATTTTCATCTAATACACTGATTTCATCCCTATTTCTACACCACTGTGGGTAGAAAATCTCAAAGTTATATACCATTGTTGAAAATGGATAGCCACCCCAAATTTCACGTTAATCCACCCAAATTTTTTTAGAAAACTAAGTTTCTTTTTACCAATTGGAAAACTCTGTGTTTTGAAAATGAAGTATTTAAACACATGTTTATGCTGTTCTAAACAAATTTAATGGAACAAATAAATAGTAATAGTGTTGCTTTACAAAAAATAAATCCTAGTTTTTCCATTGGAATTTTAATTTAGGAATCCAGTGAGATTTAGTCAAAATGACGCT
Organism: Rhamnusium bicolor; assembly: GCA_029963845.1. Taxonomy (NCBI): domain Eukaryota; kingdom Metazoa; phylum Arthropoda; class Insecta; order Coleoptera; family Cerambycidae; genus Rhamnusium; species Rhamnusium bicolor. Next base: position 379,380 of record JANEYF010001270.1, on the reverse strand, counting down.
GTTTTTAATCATACCGTTTATTATTTATTTTTACTCAATATAAATTGCACAGCAAAAATCAAAGCTACCTTTCTCATTGTGATTTTGTGGTCGAGTGATAAGGACACTTTCCTCTCATCTTGAAGTCCTGGGTTCGATTACTGGTCGAGGAGCTAGGGATTTTTCTAAATTGTTAATCAGCATACTCGGACATTGGGTGTGTGACCATTGTCTCTAAATGTAACCCTTCCATAAGGTACACTGAGGTACTTTCAGGTATAAAAGGAGTAGTATTACCTGTGTGTTTAATTAATTAAATATAATAATATTAAAAGTTTAAGAAAGGTTGTTTTTACTATAACAAGAATTTTCTCATGTCTAATAGTGTATTATAAAACTTTTTTAGAAGTTCAGTTCGATTGGATGACAAAAGTTTTTATACTTTTTATATACTGGCTTGGAGAAGACTGTCTCTTAATTTTCAAATTGCAGTTACATTAAGAAAAGAATCGCCATAGATATCCAAACTAAGAAATTTATTGAAGAATTCTGTTATCATTGGGGTTCTAAGTAGGAATAAGTATTAAACTTTCCAACACAATCCAATGCTTTCATCAATTTGGAATAATGGATACCGAGGACAATTATTATTGAAATCAGTATAAAGTTTATATTATTCATATTTAAACATTTCGGTCATTAAACTCGTATAATTTCGCCAGTAAATTGCGAAGATACAACAAATTTGAACTTTATATTTGTCACACAGGAATGTTATTATTTAAAAGTCTGAAATAATACTATATGTACTTCATTTTTGACAGATTTTCATTGCATCTCTATTATCAATTTATTTTTTTAAATGTGCTTATATTTTCAATTTTATATAAGCAGTTAGTCATTTAAATATAACTATGTTTAATACTTTTGTGTTTTGTTTGTATGTGCCAGGTGGAAATGAGCAGTACACATAGATTCTGTGTGTTGACTGTGCTTACTCGAGGCCCCATTTGTGGCACATGGGAACATGAAGACACTACTGTGTACTGTACTTTCCAGCCCTATTTTAGTTCTTGTTCCTGATCTATCCCATAGTAGATCCAATTCCTTAGCTACGCTACGCTGATGAGGGGCAATAACTCTGAAACACGTGTCCGTAGCTGCATAGTTGTTTTTTTGGGAGGATATGGCATTAAACCTTCTTTGTTTTATTTGCAAAGTTTCTTGTGCAGAAAACGATCATAAGGATATTTTTCATAAATAGACCCTGCGGCCAGTAGAGGGTAGCTTAAACTATGCAAAACTGATTATTTTTATAAGGAACAGTTGTAACAAAATTTAGATTACCGTTACCAGAATCAACACAAAAAAAATTATATTGCAAATATTAGTACTAGGTATGCACAATTTTTTGAGAGAATTTAGAAAACCGTTTAACCAGGTAACTCCTTCGCACTTCCGTTATTGATTCCTGTTTTTTTCTTGGTAAGTAATAGCACTGGCATGTGTTCTGTATATTGAAAAATAGAGAGTAGTTTCGGGTAGTTTTTTGTCTACTGAATCTAAAACTGATAATTTAGAATTGTTTATCACTAAGGTCCGCGAGTAAATAGTATATGATGTAAAAACCAGGGGCTGACCCAGGACACTGCGCTGATATACACTTATAAAAAATATGATAAATGATATATTACTTTGTAATTAGCGATTTTGTAGTATCCAAAAATACCAGGATCAATAAATATTTCACTGAACTCACAGTCCTGTGCAAAGTCTCAGTCTCTTTGGACGAAAAACAAAAAAGGTTTCGAAAAAAAAATCTTTAAAAGATCGAATAGATGTTATATATCCGAAGTATTAACTAACAAAACAAAAAGGTCCTTATAACTCATGAAGGAATATAGATATCGAAAAAAATAAATGAAAAAACATCTACAAAAAAACATATAGGAGTCTACTATACTGTGCAAAATACTCATTCACTTTGGACGAAAAACAAAAAAGTTTTAAAAAATCTTTAAAAGATCAGATATATCTTGGTTGGCTGGCCACCGGCGCTTTAATTGCTAGTTACACCTCTGCTGTAAAGATATTTGATTGGTTCTTTGTTTAGGGATACTCAGTGGTAGGGGTTTCAACCCCGTACCTAATGTCCTTCAGGTTCTTAAATTTTTGATTTTAGATAGAATGGAGGTATTCTATTTAAAAACAAAAATTCCTCTTCAGTGAGTGTTTTATAATACATTGACTTTATTTACTTTGGATATTACGGAATTCGCTAAAAAAATTACAAGGTAACATATATTGTGTTGTGTCATATATGATCATATTTACGCGCTGACACATGACCCACAGCCAATCCTGGTTTTGACGTCATCAGTACCTAAATTCTGAGCTTTAATAAAGACTGAAAAATTAACTGGCGCAGCTCGCATACAATGCTTACTGCATATCCAAGTGAAGTACACTCACGGTTCCTTATTGAAAAATAAATTCTTGAAAAATGACTATATGTACAGGGTGATTTTGTGAGAATTTCCACACCCTCAAATTTCGTTATTTTCATTATTACTAAAAAATGGTAAATACAAATACAAAAGTTGTAGGACGTTTTATGTAGATTTTGAAAACCATATCAGAATAACACTGGAAGCTCACACAAGATGGCTACCGTTATAAATTATATATTTTTTAAATTGATTGTACTTGAAATTTTATTAACCAGTCGGATTTTATTAATTTCTTAATTTAAGCTCAGAATTTTATTAATTGTTAATTAATTTAAACGTGGAATTTTACGAATTTCTTAATTTAAACTCGGAATTTAACTACTTTCACACTTTAAACTTTGAATTTACTAAACTCTCTTTTATAGTCGAAATTTTATTAATTTCCTAGTTAGATCCTGGATTTTTTTCTCATTTATCAGGTCTGTGAACTTAGCACTACAACCATTGTGCTAATTGCTAAACCTATACCATAATTTAGCACCCATTTAACACCCTCTGAATATCTAAAAAAAAGACGTGCTAATTGTTTTAACAAAGTTATTAGTAATTTTATATTTTTGGTGCCAACTTCACACCATCCCATCGGTGCTAATTGCGAAATTTATGCCATCATTTAGCACCCATTTAGTACCCTCTAAATATGCAAAAAACAGATGTGCTAATTGTTTTAACAAAATTATTAACTATTTTATAATTTTGGTGTCAACTTCACACCAGCACTACAACCATCGGTGCTAATTGCTAAACTTATATCATTTAGCACCTTCTTAGCACCCTCTAAATATGAAAAAAAAACAGAGACGCTAATTAAAATTTACTAAAGTTATTAATATTTTTTTAATTTTAGTGTTAATTTTTGCACATCAGTCCTACAACCATCGGTGCTAATTTCGAAACATATACCATTATTTGACACTCTTGAATATGCAAAAAAAAGAGGTGCTAATTGTTTATGCCGTTATTAAAAACTTTGGTGCAAACATCACATCAGCATTACAACGATCGGTACTAACTACGAAACTTATATCATCATTTAGCACCCTCTGAATATGCAAAAGACATAGGTGCTAATTGTTTTAACAAAGTTATTAACAATTTTATCATTTTAGTGTCAACGTCACTTCAACACTACAACCATCATCGGTGTCAATTGCGAATTTTATAGCTACCATCATGTAGTACCCATTTAGCATCCTCTAAAACACTAAGAAAATAGAGGTATTAATTCGAGTATTAATTATTTTAACAAAGTTATTAACAATTTTATAATTTTAATGTCAACTTGACAGCAGAAACCCCAACCATCGGTATTAATTGCGAAACATATACCATCATTTAATACCTTATTAGTACTCTATACGTATGTAATAATATCTCATATCCAGTATCTAACTAGGAAATTAATAAAATTCCGACTTTAAAATCGGAAATTAGTTAAATTCTGAGTTTGAAATAGGAAATTAATAAAATTCCGAATTTAAAGTCGGAAATTAATAAAATTCCGAGTTAAAAGTGAAAATTAGTAAATTTCCGAGTTTAAATTCAGAAATTAATAAAATTCTGAGATTAGAAATTACAACAAAACCATTTTTTCCCTGCGCTTCTATGCCTTAGTACATATTTCTCCGGAAATAATTGAGATATTGTTATGAAATTCACAATCGAACGTTGCGTACATTTCTCTCCAAAATTATCCTCCATTCCAACCAGAGCCGTGACGGTCGGGGTTGTCGAGGATATTCTCCCAAAAAAAAAACGGATGCCACTGACCAATACTATTTTTTCTTTTTTTTTCGACATTTACTATCATATCATTAATGCACAAAATAGTTTTCTTATAATTTTTACTTCCTCACCCTCAAAGTGAGGAACGTATTCGGGAAAAAATTTTGAAAATTTTTATTGCATTTCTGGATGAATCTCGACGAATTATGACGATACACAGAATCAGACAGAAAATTGTCTGTCTGTGTGTCTGTCTGTCTGCGTATAGCTAGCTACAGTTTTTGAGATAAAGCTTTCAAACTTGTACACACATTCTAGAGGTCAAGGTGACATTGAGTTCTTTGATGAGCAAATCGGTCCCAATTTTTGAAACGTCAAAAAGTGTGACTTTTTTGAAACGTCAAAAGAGTTTTGGAAAGAAAAAAAAGGAGTTTTGGAAAAAAAAAAGGTGACGTTTTGAAACGTCAAAAATTACTTTATTATAAACTCCACTACATGTCGAGTTTTACTACGGTGGGGAAAGTTCTGATCCCCAAGTAATTGGCAGCGCTTGTTTTGATAGGATGCACCGTCTTTGGAGTTAAATTGATTTCAAGATCATTCATCCCCTACTTATCAATCAGCTGTTAATTGAGAATCGTTTAAAAAAATTACATGGTTTTGCATTTTTCCATTAATATAATTTCGAAAGGAGAGACGAAAACTATTGTTGTAGGTGTACGCAAGTTGCACCTTATGAATTTCATAACAATGTCTCAATATATTCTCCCTATCTCGAAAACTAACGTGCTATAATTTTATAAGACAAAACCATAATATTTAGACGTATTCTATCGATCCTCTAAATTTACCGATTAACTTACTCACACTGTATAATCTGGGCGGTAACTGATTTTCACAAATTAGAACATATAACAATATAACAATATTCGTACACTAAATCACTGTAGTTTTGGAAATTTTTCTAGAAACTTTTGGATTAAAAAATTTAAAAAAACCGCTGCCAATTACTTGGGGATCAGAAATTCCTCACCGTAGTAAAACTCGACGTGTGGTGGAGTTTATAATAAAAGTAATTTTGACGTTCCAAAAAAGTCACATTTTTTGACATTTCAAAAAAGTCACGAACTCAATCTCTTCCTTGACCTCTAGAATGTGTGTAACAAATTTGAAAGCTTTATCTCAAAGACTGTAGCTGGTATCGCAAACCACACGATACACACACACAGACAGAAAAATTTTCTGTCTGAAATTTTGTGTACCGTCATAATTTGTCGAGATTCTTCCAGAAATTCAATACAAATTTTCAAAAATTTTTCACGAATACATAACTTTCTCACTTTGAGGGTGAGGAAGTAATTAAACATCACAGGTAATACAACCCCCTTTATCCCTGACGGTACCTTGAGGTACCTTGTGTGGGAGAGCGCTACACATTTAGAGCCAATAGACACACACCCAATGTCCGAGTATGCTAGGATTAATCTCTTGTTTTAGAAAAAATCCTAGCTCTTCGACCGGTCGAATCCGGGACGCAAGTGTCCCACCACTCGACCACGAAGCCACGCCGCTTTACTGTTGGTATCTTTAGGTACTCTAATCTAATTGCAATTGTCGTTTTGCTGTGTTTTTGTTGTCTTGCTTGCATTTGTACCTATTTTATTTATCTGAGACATTTAAAAAATAATCTGCTTATGTCGTTGATTTTTACAGAATTATTCTGGTATATTAGTTACAACGGTTAGTAACTAAATTATTGGCGAAAAACGTTTGCAAAAACGAATAATAAATTTGCCATTGCTGAGATATTCTGTGTGGGTTAATTTGTTTTTGCCAAATTATCTTCTAGAATTACATAGTGTGATAGTGCATACTAATATAGTATATGTTACAGCGACAGAAACCTGACGTAATAATTAATTTTTGTTGGAAGATATTGAATTAGCTTACAAGAAATACTTGACACCACTCGTTTTTCAAAACAGAAAAAAATATGGAAGCCTGTGTAATTTGTTAAAAATATTGCAAACATATTTTTCATCAATTAAATTTCATATTGAAAAATAAATATCTGTTGGAACTTATGTGATTTAATTATGAAAACAAGCTCAATTTGTAGAGAGATAGTTTAAAAACGCAAACAATAAATATGTTTGTTATTTATTATTGTACAAAATATGATTTGAATTCGATATTAAATGATTAAGCAATTACGTGTTTTCATTCTAATCTGAAATTGTGAATTTATTTAAGAAAAGAGGACAATTTTTAAATAAAAAATAATAGGAGTTTCTCCAAAATTTTATTTAATATTTACAAAATAATTTACTATTTACACAATGTGACATAAACTATCATATTTTAAATAATAGCCTATGTATCATGTAATTAAATTGAATTTTTTTGTTATTACATTGATGTAATACTCTGCGGTTCTAGACATTATTTTATTATTCAAAGAAGTATGAGTACAAATAAGTTTCATATTCCTAGTAGTTGATTGTTTTCTTTTTCATAACATTCTGATATTTTTTTAAGAAGTTTAATTTCTCTCAAATTGCAATATTTGCCATCAGGTAAGAACAGTTTTTAACAATAAAATACGCTATCAATTATGCCAAAAATAACTGAGTACATTAAATATTCTTCGAACTTACAACTTGGGATTCTTAACCTTTATAACATTTTGTAGAAATCAGGTTTTATCTCAATGGTGATCTGTTGAGAGACTTGTCTATAAAAATTACACTCACCATATCTCCAAATCCTATAGTAGTAAGAGTAATAAAGCAATAATAAACAGAGTCGAAATAGCTCCAACCCTCGTATCTGGAAAATGCTGCAGCTCCACCAGCAATGGTCAATGAGCTCAAGAACGTTACGACACATATGAGATCCAGTTCGATGCTGTCGTTTGACGACAATGTAAGGAAGACTTCACGGAACGGATAATTACACTAAAAAAAAAAGAAAATTGAAATTAACTAAAAACATTTTTTTTAATTTATTTGTGTTTTAATACTAAAGATAATTTTATGATGGAACCAAGGTTGGGAGATTAACAATATTTATTGTGATCTATTCTCAAGCAATTATGTGTCTGAAAAACTAATACAGTGTGTCTGTAAAGTATGGTATTTTTGGTTATGACGTCATCACTATTTCCGTTATGACATCATCGATATATTTTTTATTAGGATGACTCTGCATATTTCTCCATTTTTGGATTCTGCTTCAACAATTGGCCATTAATACTTAGGGCAAATTGCAAAAAAATAAAAAAATAAAACACGTTTTTTTATTAATTTTTAAAGTAGGCCAGTTTTTATTTATTTTTTTGTTTTTGTCATTATCGTCTTTGACAGTGAATCACCTAATAATCCCTTACCCCAATAGTGGTTTCTCGTTAATTGTTGTCGATTTATTTTAAATTATAACATGAATGTATATGTCAAGCAAAGCATTGAAATTCTTACGATGATTGGTTATGGTGATAAGATACGAACTCAACTAGAAGTATATAACTCATTTAATACCAAATATCCAGAACGCACCCATAACTCAATCGACAGTGAGTAAAATTGAAAAAAGTTTGAGAATCTGGTACGGTCGCCCAGGTGTTGACGAATATACAAAATTAAATATTTTACTGGCTGTTGAAGAAAATCCACATACCAGCGTTCACCAGATTAGTCTCGATTATGATGTTATTAAAACGTCAGTACATACAGTATTAAAATTAGAAAAATGTCATCTCTTTTAAGACTCAGCTTGTACAAGAACTAAGTGATGATGATCCAGATCGGAGGATACAATTTTGTGAAACAATAATAAATATATGCAATGGTGATCCTCTTCTGATAAAAATTATTATTTTGTCCGTTGAATGCATTTTCAAATTGAATTGTGAAGTGAATCATCAGAATTCTAGATACTGGGCAAGGGAAAACCCTCAATGGATGGGGAGCAGCACACACAGTATCCACAAAAGGTAAATGTGTGGGGAGATTTGTAGAAATAGAATCATTGGATCCTATTTTTTCGATGGAACTGTAAATGGACTGGTATATCTCCAATTTTTAATGGGCTGTCTCCTCCCAACGTTGTGTTTTATTCCCAGTACAATTAATCCTGAAAATTTTGACGAAAGCCTATAGTATCATAGGATAGTGCGCCTCCACATTATGCAGCACGTTCGAAGGTATCGACCAAATATTTCTGAACAGGTGGATTGTAGACGAGAACTCATCGAATGGCAACCAAGGTCACCGGACCTCAATCCATTGGATTTTTTTCTGTGGAGCCATCTAAAAAATTTTGTTTATAAAACCAAACCGGAAAACATTGTCGAATTAAAAGAGAGAAATTAGTACAGAAATAAACAACATTTCTCAGGAAACTATGAACAAGGTTCAGCAACACTTTATTCATCGTGTAGGGTACTATCAGCTACAACAAGGAGTACAGTTAGAACATTTACTATAAATTGTTTTTTATTATTAAGTAACAGTTAGTTCTACTGACTACTATTTATTCAAACAAAACATGAAAAATTAGTAAATTCTTATATTCAAAATGGCCATATTTCTCAACTTATCAATTTTAGATAATGTGTGATACATTTTTGAATTCAGCTGTTAAAGCAGAATCCAAAAATAAAGACATATACAGGGTGCTTCATTTAAAAAAATATCGATGACGTCATAACGGAAACCAAAAAAAAAATGATAAGGTGCGCAATTGAAATTAAAAATCCGTATCCGAGGATTTTTTCTAAATGTTTTTTGTTTAAGAAATAATGAATTTATTTTACACTTTACGGGATACGCTGTATATCAAAACAAAAATCAATATAACATGTTCTGAAATCAGGAATAGTTGGTAAATGGATTTAACATTGACATGTTGAAATCAAAAATATATTTACTTGCATTGTTCAAAGTTAATTTTTTTTTTTTTTTTTTAAACTAGATCAGCAAGAACCTTAGGGGTTTACATCTACATACATTTCATTAAAGAACTACACATAAGAAATTTAAGCCAACTTTGAAGTTATATCAGATGAAAAGCGGCATTTTACTTGTTAATTAAACTGAGATGACGGATTACAAATACAACTTAACAAATCAATGTCATCTTCAAAATAACACAGAAATAAAGGCGTACGGTTGCGGACAATAAAAAATTGACAGTTCTCTTGCGTGGTGTAAAAGTAACTTTTTAAATTTATTGTTTCATTATTTTGGAAATTTTTTTTTTTGTTTTTCTTTGACAAATTATATGTCAATTGTTGTTTGTTGTCAGAAGGCAACATTATTAATAATCCCAATACAAACAACTAAATTTTACAAAATTCTGTGGTGAGGGTTGTCCCATTTCTTATTGTACGCAACTATACATACATTGAAAGATATTTGAATATGACAAAGCATTCTAGCAGGTGCTGCTAGAAGCTTTAATAAAGGAATATAGCTATATTGTTTTAGAATATTCTCTAGTTACTTACAGAATGGAAAAACAAAAAAGATTTTCTAACAGGTATGTGTGTACGGAGTCCCTCTGGAAAGAAATTTTGTTGTAAATGAAATATGAACTACTTCAGTCGTAGAAAAAATTAACAAACCATTCCAAATTTGCATTAAACTGAATTATCCAAAACACAATTGTAAATATTTTTAAAATATGTATCCGAAAAGAGTCTACATAATTGACAAAATGTTATATCAACATTTTAAAAAAATTTAACTGAAGAAATATGTTGTTTCATTTTTTAAAAACTCTTGTATTTTATGGTGTTCCTACTAGAGCATGTCTTTAAAACAACAAAAATATATTTTAAAATTACAATTCTAAGAAAATAGACAGCATAGACCTTAATATTCAATTTTCATAATGAAACAAAAATTTACTTAGTACCATTTATAATTAACGTTGCCCATATCTGGTAAGGTTCTGCATTGTGTATATACCCAAAACGGTACTCCGGATACTTTCTAACTAGACATTATTAGTCCAAACCACTAGCTCTTCAAGTTTATATCAAATTCCTAAACAAGCTAGAACCAGTTGAAGTTTGCTTTATTCTTTAATCTGTGTTTTAAAGTGTTATATTAATTTATTTACCTAATTACTATTAATTAGTATATTCAATTTCATGCTGCAGTGCCTATTTGTTAGATAATTTTATGAATTTTTTTTAATGCCTTTTGTGAACAATACAAAAATAATGATGCTTAATAACTATTTAAATTGATATATACATACCCTGGCCCGGGAAAGAATCTGATTTCTGGATTCTATCACAATTAAGTAAATGAAATAAATGAATTAGCTTATATCAAATTTTTGTGATCGTTTGCATCCGCACCTACATTGGGAAAGATACTGTATTCCTGGTATATGGTTTCGCAGTACTCTCCTTTGCCACGGACGCCTTCTTTCGCCAGCTTTTAAATGGCGATTTTATAGTAGCAAAATAACAGGAGCAATGTTAGTTTCACTGACCACACAACACACACACACACATTACGAATTTCTATAGTTCCACTAAATTAACAGCATCTGTTCTAGATGTTCAGGGAGTTAACTTTTGACGCCTGTTGCGCAAAATACAGTACAAACGAAAAAAAGTCCTTGCAACTCGTGTAGATAGTTATCAAAAAAATAAATGGAAAAAACCTCCTACACCCTTTGTGGACTTTGGCAGTCTACTATTCTGTGCAAAACACAGTCACTTTGACGAAAAACAAAAAAGTTTTGAAAAAAAATTTTAAAAGATCGAACAGATTTTTGTTGGCTGCCGACATTAAACGTTTTTGAACTTGTGAAATAGAGAGTGCGTCGTTCACATTTAATTTGTCGATCTCCCTCTTTACATCATCAAAATGAACATAATAATAGCTTAACTCCTCTAACCATGTACCCTTATTCGTCACAACAGGACAGGTGGTAATGGTGTATTCGGCAGTTCGCTTTCAAAATTTCTTCAAGACGGCACTTTTGAAAATGTCTTCTTCACGCTGGCTATTAATCTGTCATTATTGTGGGACATCAGTCTCTAACAGTCCGTGATCTGAACATGTTACACGTAATAAATTTACATACTTGTATGTGTGTCTTAAGCGCACCGCACTACAGATATATTTATATAGGAAGATGCGTCGATTACATACAGTAACCATGTCCTTTACTGTTCACCAAGATGATGTTCCATATTTTTCTTAGGACGAAAATAATAAGCACCTTTTTGGGGTGCAACCGCGGCGGGAAGTTGATATTGCCAATGTCACCTTAGTCGTTTTGACGACCTGTATAGCGAAATCGAGCGCCGCGGTCACAGTGAAAGGGTTAAATTGTGTTTCGCAAAATATATATTTTTCACCTATGTATAATGCGATGTATGTACAAATCCCGAATTTACTATTTACTCACGGTATTTATTTATAGGGTAATATTACTGGCAGATCCCTTCTGGAAGACCCTACAGATATAGCCAATCTGGTCAAAAAGACATTGGAATTAAACACTGTAAGTATAAAAAAGCAGTAAATCCGAAATAATTGGCTAAAAATTTCTTATAGACCAAGAATCAAGAAACAACGAAAGAGATCATGGATTTTGTGCGGGGTAGTTCAAACACAAATCAGTTTGAAAATCAATTCTAATTTCCGATGACCCACTTGCTGTGTGGGGGAGGATTAAATAATTTTTTGTTTTTCCTTTTTGTAATTTTTGGTTTTGCTTTGTTTGTTTTAGAGTTGGTTTTTTTTTTAATTAAAACGTTTACTTTTTTGATGAATTTGATATCATTTAAAAAAAAGTGAATCAATTTTCTGTGTTTTCTCCGTAAAATTTTCTGAAACTCTGATTTTTTTCTTATTTTGTGTACTTTTGTTTTTTGGGGAACATTATTAGAGGAAGAATAAGAATAGTTTTCTAAATAGTAGATGGTTATTTGTGTTCTACTATGTGCACACAAAACATAATATTGATGAAATATGCTTTTGCCAGAATCATAATTTTTTTAATAATGCAAAAAATATAAACATTTTTCATATTTGTTTAACTCTTTTCTTGTTTTTTTTTATTTACTTAGCTGACCCGCCAAACGCTGTTTTGCCATGTATTATTATAAAAAAAAAAAAAATTAGGGTTCGCAGACCTAACCGATATGCACACAAAATTTCACGAAAATCGGTCGACCATTTCGGAGGAGTTAATTACAAACACCGTGACACAAGAATTTTATATATTAGATATTCAGACCATATGAGAAGTTTGCATCCCTCTCACCACTATTCACTTCACCTTAGTTAGTATATAAATTAAAGCTAGGCATACTATCATTTGTCTGTTCCATAACCTATGGCATACTGACGAGAACAAATAAGTTCGAAATCGACTCCATGTCTGGTTAGGGAATTGACAAATGATATTGCTTTCCATCTATCATGACTTGAAGGTGTAATTTAATGCAGGTCGGGGTATTTGCCTGCTGAGTAGTTGTTTCCTTCAAATCATATTTAATTATACATATATATATATATATATATATATATATATATATATATATATATATATATATATATATATATATTTTCATACAGGGTGAGCCACGGTGGGTGGAGTATTAGAAGTATATGGAGAATGGATCAACCCATTGCTTTGAAATTTTGGTTACCAAGATAATCGAGTATGATCTCTCCAACTAAAATATTTTCGAAAAGTGCGGTGTTGCCACTTATACGTAAAACTGGCAAACATCTTCGTTATTTAAATAGAATACCCTATATATTTTTGCATTTTTGGGATCGTCGTCTATTTCTGAGTAACTTTTTATTAATATTTCCCTATACCTATCTCAAGCCGTTTTTGATAATAATTCTTTTCTAATTTATTGCCTAAAATTTGACTTTCAGTAACTCGTGTTTTCTCTCCACCTACGCAGCACCTAAAAGATAATTTTAAGTTGCGGCTAGGGCAAGGCCTGGGGGCATCTCCTTCATTAATCAAATGTTTCTGGAATATCAACTAGGTGATGAGTTAGAGAACGCTTTCTACAAGTGACTCTGAAAAATGCACGATAGTCAATTTTTTTAAAATGGAATGCCCTGTATATTATTACTGATTCGGAAAGGCGATACATTTACCTCTTTAAAAAGGTCATATACTCTATATCTAATGCACACCGTTTTCGATTTATGGGCACTTTTCTGTAACCGTACCAAGAATATTAGTCTTCTGGTATATCATAACGGGTGGGCCATGAAATTTTTGTTTTGTCATTTCTTAATGACAACAGATAAATAAATTTGACGTTAGTGATATTTGCACTATTTGAATAGCTATGTAGCACAAATATGGCAGAAAATAATTATATAAACACGGTTTTTAATTGATTTGTTTATTATCCATGGACAGTGCAATAACATTATCAGCAGAACTTGTAGAAGATTTAATGAGAAATATCCGAATTTGCCGCAGATGAACAACAGAAAGTTTTTACGAATTCAGAGGAATTTCATAAATTTTGGTTCGTCATTAAGAGAAGCAAGAAATTTACCTAAACCTGTGACATCTGACGAGGTAAATGAAATCAATGTGCTTGCATATTTTCATGCAAATACCCAGGATTCCATACTTGTGCTGAGCGGATATATTTTTTTATATATATATATATATATATATATATATATATATATATATATATATATTTTATATATATATATATATATATATATATATATATATATATATATATATATATATATATATATATATATATATATATATATATATATATATATATATATATATATATATATATATATATATATATATATATATATATATATATATATATATATATATATATATATATATATATATATATATATATATATATATATATATATATATATATATATATATATATATATATATATATATATATATATATATTTACATTTTTTTTTTTTTTTATATATATATATATATATATATATATATATATATATATATATATATTTACATATTTTTTTTTTTTTATATATATATATATATATATATATATATATATATATATATATATATATATATATATATATATATATATATATATATATATATATATATATATATATATATATATATATATATATATATATATATATATATATATATATATATATATATATATATATATATATATATATATATATATATATATATATATATATATATATATATATATATATATATATATATATATATATATATATATATATATATATATATATATATATATATATATATATATATATATATATATATATATATATATATATATATATATATATATATATATATTATATATATATATATATATATATATATATATATATATATATATATATATATGTGTGTGTGTGTGTGTGTGTGTGTATAAAATAGTATTAAAACGTAGTACAGGAAAATTTAGATCTGATGTTATTTGATATGTACACTGTGCCTATTAATAAAACATTTTACGTCCTCGAAAAACCGCAAGCTCAACATGACCTTTTAACCCATAATAACCAAAAAGCACGTACCTGCTTAGCCTATTGACCCCTCCTATGCTTTGAAACATCACCAGGCCCAAGGGAATTCCTATCATGGCATAGAACATTGTAAACAACTTGCCCGAAATAGTGCTAGTGGAATGACCGTAGCCTATCGTGGTCAAGACAGTCGTAGCATAATAAAATGCTCCAGTGAACTTCCATTGTTGACCGGCTCTGTGGGGCTCAGATTTCAACACGATGGTCTCCATTATCCGGAAATCCTCGTCACTTATATTGTACTTTCTTCTAACTATTGCTTGGATTTCTATAAAGAAAGAAATAAGTTTAACATACAGAAATCAATGTTTGGCTTAGCAATACAAAGAAAAGGAATAAAATCTAAGAATGATGATCACATAGCACAAGGCGATAATATTATTCATAGAATGTTTCGTTTTATTTCCACAATTTCGTAATGAATATTTTTTTACTTAATTTGCAATTAAAAACCCTGTTTAAAATTCCGCTTTAAAAAATCTTTACTAGATGAAACTAATAAACTATTGTAAACTTATCCTGCAAGGAAAAAGGTAAGAGAGAAAACCGTTTAAAAAAAAAAAAAAGATATTTTTAATTCAATTAAATTTGGTTTCCACATGCGTATGGCTGAAAAGAAAGGCGCCAAAAGGGTCACATGACTTCTAATTCAAATCTTTTTAATTTGAAAGAATTTACTTTTGACTAAGTTAAAACATTGATCCGGCTATTATTTCATTGTGATATAACCAATAACTCATTATTGTCTTGTACCAAATTTAATGGAATATCTAAAAAGAATCAGTAGATAGAGCAAATAACTTTTTTTAATTTCCACTTTGATTTTATATACATTTGCTATACTATCTACTGTTGATAAGGATTATTGTTGTAATATAACATAAGAATCTTAATACTATACATAATCATAACACTTACGTAGTTTTCCACGAAACACAATGTACTGCGTTTCGCCAACCAAGTTGGCATCATCTGGAGATTATGCCAACTTGGTTGGTTATTAATTTTTTATTCCGTTAATTCCTACCATGTAATACTAAGCATCTTAGATAAAGAGAAACATAAAAGTAAAGAAATTTTTACTTTTAAATGTTCCAAAAATATTTTATTTAAACTCTACACGAGTTTCAGCTTATTAGGCCTTTCTCAAGAGTACAGATGATACTATGTAAATGTAAATATTGTTACGCCACGAACTGTACAAGAATGGCCGGGAATATTCTGGAATGTTCTAGACCGTGTGAATGGATGTATAAATAAGACGCACGGTGGGCCGAGACTCAAGTCTTGGGTTAGAAATGAACGAGTAAAGAAGAAATAAGAAAGAGACTTATAAGTGTTTAATTGTGATTATAGTTAAGACAGTTATTAATCTCTGCGATTTTAATTTTTTAGAATCCAATGTACAAAATTTTAACAAATCTCTGTATTTATCTCCAGTTTCAAATATAGATGTAGAAGCTTTAACAAATAAACTTAAATGGTCAAACTGTAGTGGCCATGATGATATGTCTAAAAATTTGATCAAAAAATGTAAATATGTCATTAGTTGTCCACTAGCTTATATAATAAATCTTTCTATAGAAATTGATATTTTTCCCAGCAAATTCAAACTAGCAATAGTGCACCCTCTGTATAAGAAGGGAGATCCTAATGATTACAACAATTATAGAGCTATCAGTTTACTAAGTAGTTTCTCAAAACTTCTGAACTCCATCTTAAGGACTAACATTTTAAGCCAAAATATGCTGCTTTCTCCCTCAAAACACGATTTTACTTTAAATAAAAGCACCGAATCTGCATTATCTGACATTCATCATAAAATGTTTAAAGCGTTATACAAAAAAAAACACGTTGTAGTTCTCTTTGTTGATTTCTCACGAGCTTTTGATCTGGTTGATTATCAGTAGTTGCTCGAAACCAAACTAGCACGATACGGTGTTCGAGGAACTGCTTTGGAAATTTTTTCTCTTACGAATAGAACACAAATTGTAAGAATGACCAGTGGAGTAGAAAGCAATACTTGTATAATAATATCAGACAAGTTCCGCAAGGCTCAATCTTAGGACCTCTGTTATATATTTTTTTTGCTAATGACTTAATTAGTTACTTGGAAAAATATAAAATGTTTATGCGGTGTGCTATGCTGATGATACAAATGTTCTAATTACAGGAAATAATTTAACTGAAACCACAGCAACCAGTGAAAGAGTTTATGAAAGAATAATATGCTGGGCCCAAAAAAATAGATTAATTTTAAATAATGCTAAGACTCTTGCTATTAAATTTTCTTTAAATAATAACACGGACAATCTTACACTTTACCATGGTACCGACTATCAAATAGAAACGTGTGATACTAATAAGTTTTTAGGTGTTACTTTTTATCAACATATGCAATGTTCTCAACAAATTGATAATTTATGTATGAAATTAAGAACCAGTTGCTATGCTCTAAAGTTTATATCTGACCACTGCAGCCAGGCTATTCTCAAAACTCTATATTATGCCAATTTTCATTACCATCTCAGATACGGAATTGTGAACTGGGGCAATAGCAATAATGTGGTTAGGGTATTTTTACTGCAAAAATATGCAGTTTATATCTTGTCCAATCTAAGTTACAGAGAGTCCTGTTATAATGGTTTTAAAAATCTTAAGATTTTAACTGTTGCTAGTTTGTATATTTTAGAGGTAAGTATGTTTATATGTTTATAAAAATAAATCAAATTTTGTAAGAAATCAAATCAGCCATTTATATGAAACTAGATCCAGAGATCTCTTATTGCCTGATTCTCACATAACTAGTATGTATCAAAAGAGTTCTCTTTACCAAGGATGTAAATTTTATAACTGTCTTGATGAAGATATTAGGGGTTCTGCAAGTATACATATTTTTAAAACTAAATTGAAAAAAATTTTACTTGATAAAAACTGCTATATGGTTAAAGAATTTTTGAACTGACTTTAGTCAAGTCTTTAATTTTACTCATTTTGTCTTTAGATGACTAATTAGCACATGATTTTTTTAAGTGTTTATATATTTTAAAATGTTGTCTTTATTCTCTATATATTGTATGTGAGTATATATTATGTATATGCATGTATGTATTCATGTGTGCATATATGTGTGTATATACATAATAGATTTATACCTGTTGGCAGACTAAATTGAAGAGTTTATAGTAAACTTCTGACAGCAACCGAACTATCTGCCCTCTATTAACTAAGAGATTATGAAAGAAGTTTTGATTTTCTATTTCTACATCTCACATTATGAATCAAATTAAGGTAGAACAGCAGTTCAGTACGATCACAGAAACCTACTTGAAATGCTTTGGATACCTGCCATTTACAAATTACCTAGAAGTTCTAGTTCCACCACTATGTTAATGGAAATTTGAGAACTAGTACACTTGAGAAGCACCAACTGGTGTGACTATGATCTATTTCTGTTCTTTTACAAAAAAACTTGTCACAGATAAATAGCCATTTATTGTTATTATATTTCAATTTTATTTCTCATTTGAATAGAACTGTTAAGAAAATATCTGAGCTGAAATTACCCGAAGTTGCTCGAATTTAAGGGTTTACGAGACTTATGTTTAAACTTTAACCCTCTATTTTACCCCCATTAGAGTTTAATTCTACATTCCTTCCAAATGTCAACGTTGTAGCCTGAAGGATTAAGCAGAAAAAAATAATCCTCCAATTCATCGCCATAAAGGGAGTTTTTGAAAAATTCTGGTTGTCGCATCTATGGTACATTTCTTTAAAATTTCAAGGTTCCAGCTCCTAGGGTTTGGGCTCTGCGTTGATGAGTCAGTGGGGGTTATTACAATTACAATCGTTTTTGAAAGTATCTATTATTTATTTATAAAAGCAATATTACAATATTACTAACTTAAAGTCTAAAAACTCAGTGAGAAGGATGGTGTTGCATGTTTGAAATAAGCGAGGAGAAGTCAGGATCGGTTGTATTCCGATTTAATCGCAAATTTGGGTTAAGATTCAGATTATTACGAAATTTAATTTTTACTGTCAGCATGGCGGAAAATCCAGTTTTACAAAGATAGGTGGTTGTAAATAAAATTCAAAACAACAGTGTTTTTTCTGGACAGTAATGGATATTCATTTTAATCCCTTAGCCAAAAATCACCTAACTCTAATTTGGTAAATTCCATTTTCAAACCTCCATCGTAAGTAGTGCTATCAAAGACTCTTTTTTCGTTGTAAAATTGACCACCCTCATGGCCTCCTGCAGAACACGTTTAAATTGTTCTGCATACGCTTTACTGCTAAAGCTTCTCTGTGGATGCTGCAATAACTGTAAGTGCAATTTTCTGCATCGATTTTACTTTGGTAGCAACACCTCCAAATTTTTCTGTCATAACTCGAACGCCATCAGAACAGAAGCCAACGCACTGCTTCCAATCCAGTTCATTTTCTGCAAAGAAGTCATTCAGTTTCTTGAAAATTCCACCGGCGCGGCGGTAGTTCGTGTTGATAGTGCTTCACAAAATAAATAATCTTCTTTAGTTTTAGTTTGAAATAAATACCGTACGTAAACCATAAGTTGAGCATAGTTTGTTACATCTCTATTCTTGACTTGAGCTATTAAGTTTTCTTTAACGTTTAATGCCATACTTTCAATCCTACGACGCACGGTAGCATTTGACAGCGGTATCGTATCAAGTTCGCCTAACATACAAGTTACTGTATCTTTCGCAGCAGGTAACAACAGTTCTTCACCGATTTTATGAGCTTTCCGCATTTTGCTATTCTTAAGCTCACTAAGAAAGATGCCGATACTTCTTTTGCAGGACTGCCAGTAAAAGACCTAATTTTCTTTGTGCGTGTCAATTTTCGAACGAAATAATCCTCATGCTTGTTTTCAAACATCGAATGTTTCGTACTAAGGTGACGGTTCAATAATGAAGGTTTCACACTTTGGTTTGAAAGAATTTCAAAGCAGATTACACATTGAGACAGTGGCTGATTGCTTACATATGTGATCGCAAATCCAACATTAACGTACTCAGGTTCACATTTTCTTGTAACTTTTGGTATTTTAGAAGGAATTTTCTCATCTTGACTAGCCACGCATTTTGATTCTGAAGCAGAGCTTGATGGTACAGGATTTTCAGTAGATGTTTTTTGCCTGTTGTTTCTCTAATAAACCACTTATGCATGTTGATATTTTTACGACAACTATTATACAACAATAACAAATAAATAATAATACAGTTTTCATAGAACAGCTGATAAATGGCATAACACACGTCAATTTATTTCTACGAGTATAATAACAAATGACGCGCACGATTTTAATAACAACAATCAATTGACTGGCTTATCATACCTCCGACAATTTATAGGCAATTGATGATTCTACTAGAAACTACTCGAACATATGTGAACGCGTTCTCGCAAGGCCGCGAATGTTTGATGTAAACATGTTACTTTGTCCTATCGCATGTCCTGGTATTCTGGTGTTGGCATTTGCAAACATACATGGGTCGTATGTCTGGTTATGTGGCGTACCACTTTGAGAAGAACTGCGTACCACCAGTGATACGCGTACAACAGTATGAGAACCGCTGACGTAGACCATATAAAATAACACGTTTATTAAGAATTAGAAACAATATCTTTTAAGTAGCAACATTTAATAAATAATAACAAAATAAATTTGTTCTTACCACCAGTATATGTGACAAAAATGAAGCTTCTTTATCGAATTCGTGAGTTGTCTGTCTTATTTTTTGAGTATATGCATTTTTAATAAACACCTGACAGTAGTTTACATATAGGTAGAATTCAAGAAAGCTTATGCTTAACACGGTTATAAATTACCTACCTATAATGAAATCTTACACCGTTGTGGCGGTGTTTAAACTTTGCATACAGTAATTGTAATATGTACAATTAATATACTCTAAAAAAGTAACATCGTGAAGTAGATTTAATTTTAAAAAATGACCTGTTTCCTGACATCCCTATACGGACTATTAAAAAATTCAAATTATACATAGGAAAAACATAATGCATAAATAACAATGAATAATCTGAAAATTCAATCAATAATCTTAAAAATTGTACAAACCTTGTAGGACAACTTTTCTTTGGTTTTCTGTTTTGGACTCCAGGGCGTCGAAAACAGCGGCGCCGATGAGCAAGTACGTAAAGGTGCAAACGATTAGAGATAAGGTGCGAACGTTTTGCTTCTTCATTCTCTAGCGCGCGTCATGCTGGGGCCGGGGGCTCCCGCGCCGCTAGCTGCCCCCCGCGCGCCCCCCTCCAATCCGCCACATCATATCCTCTACAACAGAAAATATTGTTGTTAAAATTCATTCAATAAAATAGAATACATCTTAAAGTCTAGTACAATGCGAATGAAGGAAAATGAAGTTTGTAATATTACAGGGTTATATTGATTTTAACATAAACTTTAAAGAAATTTTACATTCATCTGTGGTAAAATATTAAAAAAAAGAGAAGTAAAATATTAAATTCCTAAAAATATAAAATAATTAATAACTTGCATAGTTCATAAAACGGTATGCATATGCATATAAATCCGTAATAAACTGAATAAAAGTTAACGAAAATATTTAAGTATAATACATTGATTTATTATGCCCTTCGACTCGAACGGAAAATAAAACAGACTCTATGCCTTGCTGAACGCCATAGTATCAGGCCCGCGCCGTACATAAGGGCATAGTTTCGTGCGGTGCACGACGACGGCGCCAAAAGGCCCGAAAAGTAAAAAAAAGATAATGTAGCCAGCAAACAAAATGTATAATAATAGAAAAAAACAAAAAAAAGGAAGTGCAATCTATTATATGTATTTCATTCAGTTACTTATTTTTTTACCTGTACCTTTATCCATGTGTCAGTGTTATGAAAATTGGGGATGAAATATATTAAAATGCATAAGGGTGCCAAAAGAGCTAGGCGCGGGACTGCATAGCATAAAGATATTTCATTACTATTAATTTCGTCTATTTTTAGAAACTGTATTCTTTTAAACAAATAACTTTTTAGTGGGTTGAAGATAATTTCTCTACTTCTATAGCAACTAAATTTTTTTAAAAGAATCTAATGAGTCACCATGTCAAACGCTTTAATTAGATGGATTGGATTGAATATTTTTGAAATTAAATAAACATAAACATTATTAAGTATGATTTGAACAAAACAACTACTCAGCGGGCAAATACCCCGACCTACATTGGATTATACCTTCAAATCATGATATATCGGTGGCCAATATCATTTGTCAATTCCTAACCAGACATCGACCGGTTTCGAACTTATTAGTTCTCCTCGGTATGCCATAGGTTATGGAACAGACAAATGAAAGTGGCCAACCTGTTAGTCATATACTGACTAAGGTAAATTGAGTAGTGGTGAGAGGTATGTGAAACTTATCATATGGTCCAAATGCTACTATCCGACCGACATCATAGATGTCTCTGTGGCCGATAGTGACTTGCGAAGCAAGTACCGCAAGTCGCTATCCGCCACAGAGACATCTATGATGTCGGTCGAATAGTAGCATTTGGTCCATATGAGAAGTTTCACATACCTCTCACCACTACTCAATTTACCTTAGTCAGTATAGACTAGCAGGTTGGCCACTATCATTTGTCTGTTCCATAACCTATGGCATACTGAGGAGAACTAATAAGTTCGAAACCGGTCTATGTCTGGTTAGGAATTGACAAATGATATTGGCTACCGATCTATCAAGATTTGAAGGCATAATCCAATGCAGGTCGGGGTATTTGCCCGCTAGTAGTTGTTTCGTTCAAATCATATTTAATAACAGCAGTTTAGTACACCTGGGCTAGAGGTCGCCGCTCTCGGTACTTGCTTCGCAAGTCGCTATCCGCCACAGAGGCATCTATGATGTCGGTCGGATAGTAGTATTTGGACCATATGAAAAATTTCACATACTTCTCACCACTACTCAAACATAAACATAATTTATTGTAAATTCATTATACAGATACATATACAGTGTGGACCAGCCAAATGGAATATATTCAGAATCTCAATTATTGTGCATATTTATAAAAAATTCCTAGACACGTCGATTTTGGATTCGAAAATGAATTTTGTACGTTACAGGATAACGTAAAAATTTCATCCCTAAATTTAGCCCCCTTCGAGTGGCAGTTGCAACCCCTAAATTTTTAAATGGGAAGTAGGGGCTTGTGATACCTCATTTAAAAGGTATTTTCATTCTCTATTCAAAATGCTATGGTTTTAATATTCTTTGCAAAAATTAATGATCTGCTTGACAAAATTCGCTACAACAAACGAAAAAAAAAACTTACAGCGTTTTGTTCTTGCAGACTAGCAAAAATAATTTGTGTTCTTTTTCAACATTATCAACTAACTAACTTTTCAACATTATGAACTAAAAAGAAGAGAAACTTATCAAAATTCTTCATTGCTGGCATTGCAAGTTTTATTGAAAACGCCGTAGCTACTTGCTATTTGATTGACAGCAATAAATAGTGGTCAGTGTTTTGCGTATTGTTTGAGTTTTGCTAACTGCAATTCCTAAACATGATTTATTTAACAGAAATGCATAAAATAACAATTATACATATGGTTGGTTACGGAGATAGAAATCGATCACAGGCCGAAGTTGCTCGCCTATTTCAAGAAAAAAATTACTGATTTGGCGCCTATATCCCAAGGTACAATTAGCAAAATTGAAAAGTAGTTTCGCAAAAATGGAAATCGATACCAAATAAGATATACTGCTTGAGTTTGAAGAAAACCCACATAGTTCAAGTCGACAAGCAGCTTCAGCATTGAATGTTTCCCATTACTGGATTATTCGCTTATTAAAAGAAAACAAAATTCATCCCTATAAACTGACCCCAACTCAGCAAATGATGCAAAGGTTAAATAATGATGTTATCCAACTAGAAAATGTTTTGTTTTCTGATGAGTCCATTTTACTCTTCACGCCCATGTTAATCGTCAAAACTGTCACTACTAGGCTAATGAAAATCCTCACTAGATGAGAGAATTATATACGCGAAATCCTGAAAAGGTTAGTATTTGGACGGGGATAATGGAAGACCATGTCATTGATCCATTTTTTATTGATGGCAATTTGAATGGAGATAATTATTTAGCTCTGCTCAAAAATAATGTCGTACCAACTTTGGCAAACTTATATCCGGCTCAAGCAAATCCACAAGTTCCAGTCGATGTGATATTTTTCCAGCAGGATGGAGCACCACCACATTACCGAAGCAATGTCCGACAATACCTCGATGTAACATTTCCAAATCGGTGGATAGGGAGGCGAGGATCGCTAGAATGGCCAGTATGTTCTCCTGATCTTACACCCTTAAATTTCTTTCTATGGGGATATGTAAAAAGTATCGTATACAAAACTAAGGCAAGCGATATAGCTGACTTGAGAAGAAAAATAGCGGTTGCGGTAAGGTCGGTCACGCCTCAGATGTTGGAAAACGTTAGAAGACATTTTTATTTAAGATTAGCATTTTTGAATAAAGAATGGAAAGACCTTTGAAATGAGGTATCACAAGCCCCTACTTCCCATTTAACAATTTAGGGGTTGCAACTGCCACTCGAAGGGGGTTAAATTAGGGGATGATATTTTTACATTGCAGGATGTCATTTTCGAATCCAAAATCGACGTGTCTAGGAATTTTTTATAAATATGCACAATAATTGAGATACTAAATTTATTACATTTGGCTGTTTCACACTGTATATTACAACAAAAGCTGGCAGCTGAGTTGTCAAACAACTTGTGTTTACTAGCGATATTTGAAATATAAATAAATCTATATAATTAATGCACAGCGGAATTAATGCATATTAAAAAAAAATAAGAAAATTAGAGAACAATACCAAAATAAAAAAAAATCACTGAGAAAATTAAAACCTATATTAGGAAACAAAACAAAAAGAAAAAGAGAAAAAAAATAATAATAATACTAATAAAAATAACAATAAGAACAATATTAAAGCAAAGACAAATTTAAAGATATTAAATTTAAAGCAAAAAGAAAAGAAAATAGAAACAGCAAGTGGAGGACAAAACCAACGCAATTAAAAATTATAGATTTGAAAACATGTTATAATGTTCTACTAAATATATTTTTACTTCACATAATTGTTTTTTTATTAACCTTTTTTTAAAACTTGTGGAATACTATTGTATAATTTAGATCCAAAGAATGTGACGTATCTTTGAGAGGCATCAAAGTAACATTTTGGAGTTTTCAATTGACTGTCAAGATTGGCTCTGCTAGGGTAATTGTGATCGAGAAAATTTCTTAAAAATGGAAAACCACAATGCACAGTCTTTAAACAGGAAGCTACATATAAATTTCTAATATTTAAAATAATATTTGATTGATATATTTCGTTTGTATGAAACCTAACATTCAAGTTAAACATTATTTTAAGAATTTTATTTTGACAGGTTTGTAGAATTTTTTAAGTGACTGTCAAACACGCCTTTCCAGATAACAATCCCATATTGCAAAATCGATTCTGCTAAAGCATTATACACGAGTGCGGTCGTTTTCTTACTCATTATATCTCTTAAAATATAAAATCTGTGGAAAAGCTTTCTCACTCTCAGTGTTAAATATTCAATATGTTTTCTCCATTTAAGAAACTGATCTATAATGATGCCTAGGAATTTAATTTTTGCTGTTCTTTCAATTTTTTCCGAACATACGCATTCATCGAAATTCTTGCAAATTGTTTCATGCATCTTAATAACATTTTGATTAGGGACACCAGCACTTGTGATGGAAAATGTAATGAATTTGGTCTTAGCAACATTGAGAGTAAGCAAGTTACTATTTAAAAAAGTTTTTTATTTACTGAGCCCAATTTCTGCCCTCTTATATATTGACTGCCATCAGTGATCTTGGAATAGTAGGACGGTATCATCTCCATAGGATATCAAATTGCAATTTAGATTTAATAGAGTTATGTCGTTTATATATATATAAGAAAGAGGATTGGATCCAATACTGTGCCCTGAAATTTTAATACTTTTTTTATCACTGAGTATGTTATTGATTTTGACATATGACTTCTGTTTTTGAGATAGTTTCTAAACAGTTTTAGAACGGTACCCCGAATTTCTATTTGTTCTAGTTTTTTAATTAAGATTTCGTAAGTTACCGTGCCGAATGCTTTCGCTAGATCGAGGAATATGGCTAAACTTTTTTTGTTGGCATTAAAATATTTATTTGTTTCATTTATAAATTCAAATATAGCATGCTCAGTGGAGAGATTTTCTCTAAATCCAAACTGTTTTTGCGATATTATGTTATATTTGTTTAGGTATGCTACCTACCTATATTAAATGTTTATATATATATAAGAAAGAGGATTGGATCCAATACTGTGCCCTGAAATTTTAATACTTTTTTTATCACTGAGTATGTTATTAATTTTGACATATGACTTCTGTTTTTGAGATAGTTTCTAAACAGTTTTAGAACGGTACCCCGAATTTCTATTTGTTCTAGTTTTTTAATTAAGATTTCGTAAGTTACCGTGCCGAATGCTT
The DNA here is from genome assembly GCA_029963845.1 of Rhamnusium bicolor. Taxonomy (NCBI): domain Eukaryota; kingdom Metazoa; phylum Arthropoda; class Insecta; order Coleoptera; family Cerambycidae; genus Rhamnusium; species Rhamnusium bicolor. The sequence continues at coordinate 352,969 of JANEYF010001270.1, read as the reverse complement.
TCGCTAGATCGAGGAATATGGCTAAACTTTTTTGTTGGCATTAAAATATTTATTTGTTTCATTTATAAATTCAAATATAGCATGCTCAGTGGAGAGATTTTCTCTAAATCCAAACTGTTTTTGGGATATTATGTTATATTTAGGTATGCTACCTACCTATATTAAATGTAGAAAACTCAATAAATTACCAATAGAACGTTTTTTATTTAATACTAACCCCAAAACTTTAAGTTGGAACAAATAGAAAACCACCAATTAGATATAAAATATCTTATTTAAGTGAATGTTGAACAAACCTAAATATTGAAGTATTTAATAATTTTTTGAGCAAATTTTACTCAGAGCTGCTAGCTTATTTTTTTACAGTAATTTGCCCAAACTTGCCTTTTATTAAGAAATCGTGATACGATTTTTTTGTCAGCTATGATGCCCATGATTCCAGCCCATTTATCGTGACTTCGCGTGCCTCTCCTACATAAACGTGCACTAACTCAGCACTAATCAAAGTATTGTGTTACATGTGACTTTCAATCGCATACAGATTACGCTCCTACAGTGTGAAAATTTGCGCAGTTTTGTTTATTCCATAAAATCTGTACTGATATTTGGACTCCATTTAAAAAAAGTTGCACATTTTGGACTTACGGCATATCTGATGTAAGATTTCAGCTTTAAATTGAATGAGTTTAATTATTCAAAACAACTATAACAAAATAATGTTTCTGTAACCATACTTTTTACTTGAATCCTAAAAAGCAGAATATTCTTTTAATTAAACAATAAAACATGTATCTAGGTAATTCTAATCATAAAAATCGCACTCGTAAAGTTTTTATTATTGTTAGAACTAACAAATTCAAAACACATTTACATAAAATAACTTATTGTATAAAAATTCTCAATGAGTTAAAACAGTATGTAAGTAGTTTTTTATTTAAAACTATAGGTAGGTACTTGAAAATGTAATCTGGATAATCCATTAATAAAATATTCATATAAGCTCGACAACGTTTTAAGAGTTTTATCGATGTTTGATCAATTACGTTCTGTTTGGTTTCTGATTATGTGTAAATATGCTGCCAATTATTAGTTATGAATTAATTGAAAAAGAGGGATTCAGTTTATCTTTAACATTTTGCTATTGTAAACAACACACAGGAATCGATTTTCGGTGTAAAAGTTGGATAAAACAATTCTTTGATTTTATTAAATAATTTAAAATTATAATTTATTTTTCAAACACAAGTTTTGTGATCGTGATCGTAATCGTCAATATTATTCAACAAGCATGTAATGATGGCTATTATACACGAGGGAGGAGTTTACGACACAAGCCGTAAGCGAGTATCTTAAATCACTCTAATGAATAATAGCCATTACATGCAAGTAGAATATTATATTTTATAAAATATCGCGAAAAAAATTCTATCTAAATTTCGAAGTTTCATATCACATAGTAATTCGTGCTTTGACTGACGTGTCATAGCAGAACTAGTGAATAATGTAATCATTATTTACTGCAGTGAATAATGCATAGCATTGTCCTTGAGGAAACATATGCATAATGGATACATTATTTAATAGTCGTGGATAAAATTGATAACATTGAACTCAGTGAGTATGTATGTATTGATCTGAATATACACGGTCTTTCATATTGACCGTATCAATATAATAAAAATAGTTCATACTACAAACGATTATTTATTTAGAAATCATGCAAATATTTTCAAAACGTTTGCAGATTCAGATAGAGATTCTTTTTCAAAATTCAGCACTATATAATACAAGTTTTGCAAATATTCTTAAATCTCTTAAGCATCACAGCATTGCATAATTCTGGTGTATGTATTCAACGTATATTCTTGGCTTAAAGCTTGTATTTGGTATACATTATGATTAAATTTGTATGTAATTTTTAATATATTATTTGACAAAAATGAAATATTTCAAATCGTGTGCTAATTAAAATTAATATAAGATTCCTTTTAAGGTTAATAAAGTTATCAATGACTTTCGAAAAAAATTGTAATATAATATTATGTTAAATCGTTGTCTCAATTTGAACTTATCAAAATATTTACTGTTTTTACCAATGTTACCAATAGAGCTGTGCGGTGGGGTGAAGCGTGAAGAAGCAGCCGCTTCAGGGCGCAAACGTTTAGGGGCGGCAGAATTGGGTACATGTGGTAATTTTTTTACTGTTAAAAAATTATTCTTGGGCTTAATATATTTCTTCGTTGTTGTAAACTCGTTATATAATATGTTATTGCTTGAATTTTCATAAAACAGTAAAATATTAACTGTGTCTTATTGGATGCCTATCAAAAAACTTGCTTTGTTAATGTTTTCCTTGACGCTTGCTTGCGCTTTTGGTTACTAAATGTAGCAGGTTTGCCGGTTCTTGACAAATGTCAGATATCTACAGAAAGATTGGAAGTGTTTACGTTAAGTTCCTTTTAATTTCATATTGATTGTTACCTTAAACTCCGTTGAGGAAAGATTCGAGCACTTACGTTTGCAGGGCGACAAATGTGAATTTCTTTACAACATTTTTGACCTCAAAACTGTTGAAGATGAAACAGTAATAAATAATTGTAAACATTTGCAAATCACCTTGCAAGATAATGATGACAGAGACTTAGATGGAGGTGAGCTATAAAATAAACTCCTTAATTTGAGCAGAAATATGAATACGAAGCTGGATCCGTTAGAAGTTGTTAACCATCTATACGAAAAAGGAACGGATACTTTATATCCCAATACAGTTATTGCTTTGAGAATATTATTAACTCTGCCAATAACTGTAGCGGATGATGAGAGAAGTTTTTTCGAAATAAAAACTAATAAAGTGTTACTAAAGGTCAATTTTTGCACAAGAAAAATTAAATAGTTTTGCTATTTTAGCAATAGCGTCAGGATTGCGAGTTCTGTAAACTATGATGACCTTATTAACACATTTGCTGAACTAAAGTCACGATGGATAAAACTATGAAAAAGTTATGTGCAATGTGAAATTTTAAAAATAATGCCAAATACCACCAAATAGAAATATACTATTTTTTGTTGTGTTTCTATCCTTAGTTTTGAATATTCCTTTATTTATTTTTCTGATGGTTCGATAAAAAATGAATATCCTTACATATTTTTATTTTGAAGTAAGAAGGAAAATGATAAAACGACTAAAAATACTACTAAAAAAAATGAGGGCGGCAAATTTGTAACTCGCTTCACCTCAAAAAATGGTGCCGAACGGTCCTGAATTTACGAACAATGTACGTTTCTAACTCAAACGTTTTTAAACGCATATTGAGATTTTAATAATTAATTTAATACATTTATTATACGGTGTGGGTTGTGTTCATATGTATAGTATTTAATGCTATCATAAATTAAAGAAGGTTAAATAACCTTATAATAATAATAATAATAATAATTCTTTATTTTTATTTTCTTTTAGGGGTGCAAGGTCGGCAACCTCCGCGTTGGTGCACCCTGGACAGGCAAAGGTAACTCTGCCTGACTAATGTCGACCGGGGGGTACCAAGGCTAACCACCTGGTACCCCCTGTACTACTTCTGGTTCCGTACGAGCTAAGAAGAAGGGCCCCTCACGATCGACCCCAAGCGGATGGGGTCAGAGACAGGCGGGAGGGCCTCACCGGACAGTCTCAACAACGACGAAATTGGCAATGCACACGGACGCTTTAAGTGGACGAGGGAACTTCGGGATGACTTGCTGACCTGCCGCGAGAGTAGCGAACCTGAGCGAAGAGGATACATGGCGCGAATGCATGCACTTTGGTGCGAAATGCATCCAGAGCATCGCGCCTTCTCTCAACAACATCTGAGAGATCAAGTATCCTTTCTGCTCAGGACAGGTTACGTAAGGGCACCCCGTCAGCTGGAAGAACTGCCAGCCGCAGTCCCACCGCGGCAATTATCAGTTGATGGGGAACATCCTTTAGAGTTCACCGACGTAGACTTAGGGACGAGGGTTAGCCTTAACACCAGGGCTAACCTAAAGCCACAAGACCTGGCTAGAATGGACGCAGTCATCGATGAGGAAATTCCGAAAGACGTAGACATCTGGCAAATCAACTGTGCCGTGTACAACGCCGCGAAGCAACTCGTCCCCCGTGAGAGGTCAACCAATCACGGGGTCGAGAAAGCCAAGCGGCGTGTACAAAAAATCGAAGGCAAGATACAGTCGGCCAGACAACACGCTTCTCGGATCCAGAGTGTGGTGGAATATTAGACGACTGGTAGAGTTTTTACTCCCAGGATCCGGCGCATAGCTGCCGGATTAAGACGTCAACACCATACTCTAAATCTGACAGTGATGCCTCCATCAAGCAGCACTGTCTAGATAGGATCCGAGCGCTCATGGCGATAAAGAAAACATTAAAGAGGCGAGTGAGGAGTATGGAACAAAACAATTTGTTCCGTACGAATCCTTCCCCGCCTCATTCAAGAGCCACAGCGTGTTGTCGACAATCCGCCGCCTGTAGAAGGTGTCGAAATCTTCTGGAAGGGAATCTACGAAACGACGCGTCCATTCAATAGCGACACTCCATCAATTGCACACTTCGAGGCTCTGTGCCACAGACATGTTCAAGAGCCAGAAGAAGTGTGCCCGGCAATCAGTACGGAGGAAGTCCAACAAGCACTTGTTGGTACCAAGAACTTCGCTGCCCCGGGCCCAGACGGCATTAACAACTGGTGGTGGAAGAAATTTCCTTCCACTCACCGCCGTCTGGCGCGAGTTTTCAACTCATGGTTTAACGAGGGGCAGCAGATTCCGGACTGGTTCGTCGAGGGACGTACTGTACTTATCCCCAAAAAGGGGGATCTTTCCGACCCGAGGAATTATAGGCCGATCACTTGCCTCAACTCCTGCTACAAGATATTTACACGTATCTTGTATGCTAGGACGCTGAGGTCTGTTGATCCGGTCTTCCAGCAGATACACGAACAGCGTGGTGCCAAGAAGGGCATGGCAGGTTGCAAGGACAGCCTGCTGATAGACCGCTGTATTACACAGGATTCTGTGCAATACAAGCGGAATCTATCGATGGCCTGGATTGATTACCGCAAGGCATTTGATACAACATCGCACAAGCTATTGTTGTACCTGCTCGAATGTCTTGCGGTACCAGCACCACTAGTGAGATGCATTGAACAGCTGCTGCCGCTCTGGAAGACCCGCTTCACCATAACATCAGGTGCGCAGTGGGTCACGACAGAGCAGGTGGCATTTAGGAGAGGAGTATTCCAGGGTGACTCCCTGAGTCCTCTCCTCTTCTGAATCTCACTGCTGCCGTTGTCTGTTGGGCTCCGCCAAACCCGCGGATATCAATGTGGGCCACCCAGCGACCGGAGGCATAAGGTCACCCATCTATTTTATATGGATGACCTTAAACTTTATGCCTCCGGAGAGCGCGAACTACAAAACGCTCTTAGGGTGGTCGAAGAATATACGCGGGCAATTGGTATGGAGTTCGGGTTGGACAAATGTGCAGTCGTCCACCTCAAGAGAGGACTATGCGGGGAATTTCCTGAAGATGCGCAGCTCGCAGACGGAAGCATCCTAAGACATCTGGATGCCGGAGAGACCTATACATATCTGGGTGTGCAACAAAGGCACATCCAAGATGTAATACAAATAAAGCATTCTCTCCGCGGCAAGTACAGACACCGCCTCCGAAAGATTTGGTCTTCCGAACTTTCGGGGAAGAACAAGGTGTCTGCAACTAATATGCTTGCCGTTCCGATTCTGCTCTACTCCTTCGGAGTAGTAAAGTGGAGGGTAGATGAGCTGCGTCAATTAGATAGGGATACCCGCAAGATGATGAATATTCACAGAAGTATTCATCCTAGATCGTCCGTTCCTCGTGTGTACCTCCCACGTCAACGGGGGGGCCGAGAACTCTTGAGCTTGGAGTGTACGCATGGCTGAGTAGTACTGAGTATGGCATGTAACATACTCAGGAGCTCAGATCCCCTCTTGCGGTTCGTAAAACATCACGAAACTGTAGGAGTGGAAGCAGGATTGTTCACGGCAGCAAAAAGAGCCGCAGATGAACTCGGTCTCGCATTTGACATCAGGCGAGGAGGCTGGCGAGGTGCTGATGTAGAGTCAGTCACCGAACTTCAGCCAAACCGTCTGAAAGCCCGAATCAGAGCTGCCGAACAGGAAAAACTGTTTCGGCAGCACGTCGATAAACCCCAGCATGGTGTCTTCTATAAGAACATAGAAACACTGGGTTTATCGACCAGGCTGACCTTCGCCTTTCTAAGGTCAGCAGGGCTTAAGTCGGAGACCGAGGGATTCATTATAGCCTGTCAAGATGGTGTTATCAACACCTTGGTCTACCGTAGCCGCGTGTGGCGTGTAGAGGTTCCTGATATCAACTGCAGGACCTGCCATCAGGCGCCGGAATCGCTCATGCACTTACTATCTGCATGCCCTATATATGAGATTTCGGCCTACATCCACCGACATAACGCGGCTTTACGAGTGCTATACTACCATCTAAGGCACTCGTACGGGGTAGACCAGACACCAGTGCTGCCTTACGTCCCCGGAGATATTGAGTCCGTTGTCGAGAACGAGAAATGCCGGATTTACTGGAACTACTCGTTTCCGACTGTCAGGCTAATCCAAGCCAACAAGCCTGACATAGTCCTCCTCGACCATCAACTCAAGGTGATGTATGTCATCGAGTTCTCGGCACCTGCGGAGAAAAACATCACCTTGAAGGAGGAGGAGAAACGGACCAAATATCGCGATCTCCGGTACGAGCTCCAAGTGCTGTACCCAGGCTACTCGGTCAAAATGGTCGTCTTTATTATCGGTGTACTCGGAGGGATAAAGCCTACGCTGCTCTCGGAACTGAAGATCATACCGGCCTGCCAAAAATCAGCCGAGTGGCTGGCAGGCCAAATGCAGAAGGCGGTCATTCTGGGTTCTCTCCGTCTGCTTAGGGCACATGATTCTGGTATCTACAGTCACTAACCCTGCGGGATGTGGGGAGTGGCTGTAGTTGATGCGCCGGCGCGACTCCCGTGAGGCGTCGGAGGCCACGGGAGGACTGACCGGCATAGGGAAACCGAAAAAAAAAAAATAATAAATAATTCTTTATACCTAAATAGGTATAAAGAATTATTAATGTGTGCAGAGAAAGTAATTTCTAGTATTTTACTGACATTATTATAAATATATGTATAAAAAAAAATGTTGTTCTTTTTAACCAAATTGAATTTAATTGAATTAAATAATATATACTTGTGAACCAAAATTTAAAATTTCAATATTTGTATAACACTGAATATTTTTTTTAGCTCGTACTAATAGGAATGATTTTTATAACAATATAAGTTTCTACAATATAACGCTATAGATTAATCTTAAAAAAAATTTGAAATATAATGGCCGTTTTGTTTAGTAATTTTTCCTATTAACCCACAAAATATTATGTTGTCTTTACTATATCAGTTTGTCAAGTGTATTTATTTATTTAATAATCATTGGTTTTTGTGTTTACCTATTAAAACTCTTCAAATTTAAAATTAGGGCGATGAAACTGATGAGACAGGTAATGAATCTGAAACATTTTAGGTTAGTATGTAAACTAGAAGCACTACAGTGACTGACAATAGTGTGCATATCTCTTTAATGTTTTCTACATCGAGAGTGTCGCTAATTTAGTTGGTAATATTTAAAATTATCTGCTAGATGGTTTTTAGTATCTATGGAAACGCTATTGTGGCTCTAATGTCCCTACGAATAAAAAAGAAAACTAATTTAAACCCTGAGATCTTGGTGACCAAACTCTTGACTAGAGTTTCCATGGTCAATCCATCTATAGAGGGTGTCCCAGTTTTAAACCGATAAACTATAACAGTTGACAGAAACTATGAGTTTGTGAAGAAAAGTTCCTATGTATCTATATCCGCAAAAGCTTTATAGCCGAGATATAGGATCTTAAAGCTTAATTTTTTTTAAAGGTTTTTCACGCAACTGACATGTTTCCATTAACTTGGTGGAAGATGATACAAAAATAAGATACTTAAACTTTGTTATTTGATAGTTTTTTCGAATAAAACATTTTGTTTGTCAAGAATTATCTTCGGCAACTTGTAGATGCATCCAAATAATAATGAATTTTTCCTAAAAATTTAACAAACTTATGAAGTTTTTACAAGAGTCCACTTTTATGTAAAATTGACTAGGGAATTTAAAATATTGGAGAAGTTAACATAAATGCATTGGCGTCGAGGTTCTAGTTAAAAATTGGACTCCGTTTGCTTCTCTGTACGCCGCTGGTGAATAGAATTATGATTTTATTCATTATTTTTATAGATACTGTTACCAACAGCACCAAATTGGGAGTCGATAGTAAGCATTCCTTCTAAGATATAAAGTGGAAACCTTAAAAGAAATTAAACTTTAACAACCTGTATCTCGATTATAAAGCTTTTGCGGGCATAGGTTTATAGGAACTTTGTTCTCAAAATCATATTTTGTATCAGTGGTTACAGTTTGTTAGTTTAAAGACGGGACACCCTGTATAAACAATGCGATTCAGCTCAGTACCTACAAAATTAAAAATCGCCGAAGGTATTCTACTGACTTCTCCTTAATTTCAGAACCTTAAATTAACACAATATACGTGTATTCATATTCATTACTGTGATCAGAAAAATTACTTACATTTTTATGGTAACGGGCTTTTATATGTCTAAATATGTTTTATTGCAGAACATTTTCCTCTAACATTCTACTCGCAGACCTCAAGACTTTAGGAGAGTGGGACGAATATTCCTCAAAACTGTCAAAATTAAAATTATCTGTTACCTATTTCAGTTTAGAGCCCTCATACATCATACAGAATGTTAAATACATTCTGTATGATATAAGTATGTTATAATTGTTTGTAAAGTTTATCTATAAGACCAAATGGGCATTTACTATGGTCGGGCACTTTTATTTTAGGATATATTCAATAATATAGCTATTTTTTTCAAATTTTCAGTATCTAAGTATCCCTCGATATCTATATTCGGATTGACTAACTGTGACAATAAATGTCAGGAACAGTAATATCGGATAACCGCAAAATTTTAAAACTAGATTTAAAATGTGATTCTAAACTACTTTTTTTATCTAATTTTTTAAAATTTAATCTATTTATAACATATGATATACATTTTTAACAATCTTGAATTGCTAGATAAAATAAAAAGAAACACACTAACGTGAACTAAAATAAGCCGCGAGTCATACTGAAAGACTGAATGGCAAAGTTCCAGAACTCCTCCTGTGTTCTCAAAATCAGATTTTTTTGTAGAATTCCAAAACAGTCCTGGTTCCAGAATTCCGGGACTGAAAACTAGTGCTGACAACTGAAACCGGTTTTCTGGATAATCGGTTAACCGGTGTTATATTATTCACTGTTTTGTACAAAACCGAAAACCAGTTACTCGGATTACCGAATATTCGAGATATCCGTTATCCAGGAAACCGATTACATGGATAACTGAATAATCAAATAACCGGTTATGCGGATAAACTGGTTACTCAAATAACAGAATATATGGATAATCAGTTAAAAGCATTTCTTTACCTTTAAATGTTGTTGAAATCTGAAACCACAGGTGGGCAGGTGGCCAGCGATGCCTGTTTAGTTTGGAATTTACATAAAATCCGATATATTTTGTATTTTGTCATTTTTCTTGCAGTTTGCAGACACAATTAGTTAGACAACACAATAATACACAACCATAACATAATAATGCACAACCATAATACAATAATACACAGCCACAACACTAAAAAATTCTAGCAGCTTTCTTCAGACATGACTCGTGTTTGCGTGAGCCGTCGTGCCATGCTTTAAATACAACATAACCCTTGGCGTTTAGTTTAGTTGTTTAATGTTAACCTATGCTTAATTATAAAAGTTCTATAAAATTATTGTTACGAGTTCATTACCCTACTGACCTACTGAAATGAAAATATTATATTTATTTTTCTTCTAAAACCTAAATTCTAAACTCAATCTAATTTTCTTATTTTCGGTTTTTAAATATCAGATTAACTGGATTTCGGATAACCGGATTTCCATTATTTGGATACACGGTTTTATCCGAAACCGGGTTTTGAAGAAACCTATTAACTGGTTTCACTTTTCGTTTTTGTCAGCACTACTGAAAACTCTAGTTTGGACTCCACACATGAAAAAGTTGATACGGAGCCTTGTTTAGGCTGCATGGACTAGGCCCTATTGCGAAAAAAAGAAAAAAACGTCTTGTTGGCAAACACTGATTCTATTACTTTTTTTTGCATCAGGCCATTAGTCATATAAGCCAGACATAAAAAAGAACTTCTAACTTCATTCGACGCTTCTCATATTGACTCTTAATTTCTATAATTTTACAAATTAATTTAATACATTAAAATATTTTATTTGGTAATTAACTCTCTGTGTAAAATGATTCTATTAAATTATTATGTAAATATTTCAAATATACAATATTTGTAGAACTTGTTAACTACTTGAAGCAATGTGTTCTAGTTAATGTAAAACTAACATTAAATGCGCCTCGAGTAAGTGAATATGGGGTAGCAAACATTCTCTACATAAATATTATTTATGCAGTAGAAGTAGTCTACAAGGACAATCAGAAGTTAATTTGTTTAATACAATCAAAATGCCTACGTTTCCTACTTTTCCATCATTTTCTAATGAAAAGAGAGAGACAAACTATCAGTACTTAGAAACGAAATGAAAAAAATTCAACACTTTTGATAATTGTAGAAGAATAAGAATTTGTAAAAGGCCTGACACATGAAAAATTAACAGTATGTTTTCTGTCAACGTATCAATAACAGTTAAAAAAACCATTATGTTGGAGAATCGTTGAGTACTAATTTAACTTCTATGGAAATATTTGCATCTTTCCAACAACACTACCCAATTTGACAAAAAACGGTTTGTTAGAATAAAATTGCTTTATTTTAGTATTGCTAAAATTACTTACTATGAAATAAACAAGTTTCAAAAAATATGTATTAATAAGCCAGTTCTAGAATACGTATATTATTAATTAAAACTGAATTTACGAATATTAAATTCTTGGAGTACTATTCGTATGGAAGGGCGTCTGTGAAATAGACTTAATATTTTTTCTTGTAGTGTCGATTCACTAATTCTGTCATTAAACGGAAATTATTATTAACTCATGTCCAAGTAACTTTTTCTTGATATTATAAATTTAATTTGACAGAATATTTCTTCAAATAATTCATTACAATTTGTTAAGATATATTATAACGATTTATATCTATAAAATTGATGAAAATAGTTACCTAATACAATTATAATATGTATTATAATATAATACTATGGAAGTTTTAGAAGCAATAATTTGTGACTGATTCTATACATTTTTGATAGAACTATGGCATAATTGCAATATTCTGGTTTTATAGAAATATATGGGAGAAAAATTTGCAGCGTGGATTTAAAACGAATTCCTATTTTATATCATTTATAAATGTATTTCAAATCGAACGCATGGTTGAATACGCATATAGATGTGGGTATGTGTCTATATATTATATATAGAGTGATCTGCAATAAGTGTGTCAAACTTATTAAAAATAAATTCACTCTGTTTATTAAATGTATGTCTTAAAATGAATAATAAGGAAGATACAACCGCTTAAAGAGGGATAACGAATATCAGTTTTTCAGTTATACGTTCGATACGGTGTGGACTTGAAAAACGAATTTTTCCTGCATTACTTGCTCGATGTAGGCGAATAATATTATAAATTATAATCTTCATAGCTTATTGCTTTGGTAAAATTTTCTCAGATAGCCAAGAAGCTCGAAAAGCTCTTGGCATCTACCGATGTAACTCGGTATGAAACTGTCAGAAAGCTATGTCATTTGAGCAAAAACAACAAAGTGACTCTCGTCTGGATACCTGACCACTCCGGTCTGAAAGGTAACGAAATAATCGACTCCTTGACCATAGAAGGAGCAGGATCACGAATCATCAGACCCGAACCCATACTTAGCATATCCTTAAGTACTGCCTGGATAGCTATCTTAACCTGGGCTGAAAGGAAATGTCTCCAGTATTGGTAAGATTTACCAGGATTAGTTCATTCGAAAACATTTATAAAATACCCTTTGAAATCAAGAACTAAGACAATTTTAGAATCCACCAGGGCAAACCTAAAAACCCTGACAGACCTGTATATTCGGCACTCACTTGCATAAACTCGGCCTGGTGGAAAACATTGTGTGCCGTTTATGCCTGAAGGGCGATTAGAAGGGATACCACGTCTTGTGCTGCCAGAGGATCTGGACACACTCTCACCCAATAAAGTTATCAGTTTCATTAAGAGACTGAATTTATGTGTGATATATGTAGGGTCCACAAGAGTAAGAGGGCAAATTGACATTAGCCCCTTTATATAAATCCTTGTAGATGTAGTAGCTATGAAAATTGTTGTGCCGGACTATGCTTGCTGTAGGCTATTTGTACCCAAAGTGTCGAAAATTCGGTATATACTGGGGGAGCTAGCGTCAACTGCCCCCTCCCCCTAAGTGACTAGCCATTATTTGCTATAGTATCGATTTCCTAATGTTAACAATATTATGCTAGTCTATGCTAAGTGTGGGAATTGTGTTTCTACATTTTAAACAAATAGGGCGTGATTGGAGGGGGCTCAAAAGAAACAGTTAACCCTTTAAACGTGCTAGCTTTGGGAGTCATTGTGCCAAACTCTACTTGCTCTAAGCTATTTATGCCATAGTTGCCAAAACCGAATATAACTTAATATAACTCTCATTTATTTATTATTTTTGTATAAGGATGTGCTAGCCGTAAAACTAATTGTGTTAGGCTGTGCTCGATGTAAAATGTGTGTGTCAGCAAAGCTGTGGTGAAAAGAAACTAAGAGGGGGGGTTTGACTGACCCCAACCTAGAGTATATTGCAGTGACCAGAAAATGGGACACAAATTTGATTTATTCAATTTATTGTAAAAAGTTAACTACATTGATAATTGCACCTTACCAAAATATAAAAATACCGTTTTAAAGGGTGCCAACACATAATTTTTTTCAATTTGTTTTTATTTCTTCATATTAACGACAGATAAATTAAGTTTTTTTAATCGGATATCAAAGTTTAAAAATAAATTATGTTAAATATTAGCCATTTTTAAATTGCTCATATTTCCTAAATTCTCAGAAAAGAATTCAAGATAGGATTGTGAATTATCAGCGACATATTGACTCTCATTTTATGGTAGTTAACCAATAAATGAGAAATGATTTGTTTATAGTTCTCATGTTTTTAATTTCCTAAGATTTCCTGAACTGTTATTTTGAATGATTCTCCAAACGGCTTTTTCGATACTAGATAAACAGTTTTAATGTTTAGGAACTCTTCTTATTTTTGAACCTATCAATATGCTTTCCTTAAGCTTCTTAGCTTCAGATATAATGGGGGAAATATTTTGTGAATGTTTTAATGCCACTGCTGTTTTGTCTAGTGCCTTTACAAAATCTTTCATAAGCTCCAATTTGATATAAAGTGTAGGCAAAATAACGTTCTTCTGGTCAATTAAAGACATTTTCTGAATATTCGTATTCATTTCTACCAGGCCAAACTTTATGTAATGATGTTATTTAGCTTTGAAGGTGATAATGTGCCATAAAAAAACCTGACGTGAAAAATTGTCTGATATTGCATAATGCATAGAAGTAAAAAAAACTGTATTTAGTCTCTGGGTAAAAAATTAAATTTTTGTAAACTGGTGAATCAATAATATTAAATAAACTTTATATCATTTTCATACACGGTTAAATATACTTACTTACATATTTTTTTATACCATAATTCGCTGGCAATTATTTAGTTAGATACCCGTAATAGCCAATTTCAATTTTATAAAGCATTACTGCCTATCTTTTTAAATAAGCCATTACTAAATAACTGTTACTAAATAATAATACATTGATAACATTTGATAAATACAAATCTCTTCATCCACGGTCGCACTGCCAAATTTAGGAGAAAAGATTTTATTAACTACAGAGCCATAATTTTTAATGTTCGTACTCGTTTCAAATTAATGATAATAAAGTTAAATAACCAAGAAGCGAACATTTAATGAACTTGACGTCTTACGTTTTTTCAGTTATGGGGTAATTTATTAAAGATTTATAAAAAAACTGCCTCTCTTTTTTCACTTTATAATTTAGTATTAATTAATATGAATTTTTAAGTACAATTAATTTTACTTTCACCCAGTACAACAGATTTCACCGTCTATTACATAATAATATAAAAATGATTCAGAACGTTTTTTGTTTGTTTAAAAAATGTCGAAATAGTCCTTTATTTAGAAAATCTAAATTTGTGTAAATAAAGGAGACGGAACTCTACAATTCATCGTGGAGTCCGAATCATTATGGAAATCCCCCCTAAACTTGATCCTGGTTGCCCAAACTCTTTTGAATGAAAGAAGTCCCAAATCCGTACGATAAAAAACAAAAAAGCCTGCCTCATTAACCACTTGACACTCTAGCCTTTAATGTGGTTAAAAAAATAATTAGTGAAAGGCTCGAAATATCCATAAATAGTTGAAAAATCTCTTCTCTGGTCCTTCTTTTACTGAACGAGAGTTTCGGTATGTAAAAAAAAGTGATATAACATCTACGAACATTTTTGTATCTTGTGAACAGCTGAAGATATTAAAGTAAAGACATTTAATTGGTTTCTTGTCAACCATACTGGGGGGTTTCAGCTTCATATCCAGCGTGTCTTTCAGGTACAAATTTTTTTAGAAACTCAGTATGTTTTTACTATAATATTATAATAACGTTCACGTTTTTAAAATCCAACTGGATATACGTAATTATTATTAATTATTAATAATTTCCATCAAATAGTCTAGTTATATTTTTATTATTATTTATCAAAAAAATCAGTATATTGTAATTTCTTGATTAATACAATACAATAAATACATATATTTTTTTACTGTCTTGATTAAGATTTAAAAAAAATTTAGATTTTCACCATATAATTTTGCCTACTTTCTTTCTCTAATTATGTACTGTGGGGCTAAATGCACCGCTCTAAATAATATGACATTACTTTTACAGAAATACTCATTGTTTACTTACAGTTATTTTCCAATACACTGAAAATAGGCGTTGCTTTGTTCTCTGCCTAAAATAAATTATCCACAAACCGTTTCCGATCTACGTCCCTATCAAAAATATTAGAAAGAGCAGTACACATTCAGATAACAGAATATTTATCAGCAAATAACATACTTTCTGCTCATCAATCTGACTTTCGCAAAGAACATAGTACTATCACATCACTCCTCAATTTATCTGACAATATACTAAGAAATTATGATAAAAAGCTTGCCACGGTATTAATCTCTTTGGACTTTTCAAAGGCCTTCAATACCATTTATCACGATTTACTTTGTGCCAAATTAAACTTTTATGGCTTTGGGGAAAGAGAAATAATGTTCTTTAAATCCTATTTATTCCATCGATATCAGAGAGTATCAATTTGCAATCAAATATCTACATCAAAAATTGTTGTTTCTGGGGTGCCACAAGGGCCAATATTGGGCCCGCTCTTATTTTTAATTTATACGTCGGACTTTATAAGATCTGTGGAAACTTCAAATTTTCAAGCATATGCAGACGATATGCTTCTTCAATATAATTTCGAGGCAATGGAAGTACAAACGATTTCATTACAAATTAATGAAGAACTTGCGTCTGTTCTTTCCTATGCAACAAAGCATAATTTGAAATTAAATCCAAACAAAACCAGTGTTCTCCTAATTTGCGCAGAGACTAAACGGGAAGGTATAAATCAATTATTACGCCTTAACATAAATAACGTACCCTTAACTCTGTCACATGAATCTAAAATATTGGGTGTCATTTTCGACGATAACCTCAGATTTAAATATCATGTTGGTAAACTGCTTCAAAAGTCCTTCGTAAAAATGAAAGTTTAATTTGCTCATAGACACTAAATAAATTACAAATTCAGGAAAAAACTCGACGAGTCACTTGTGTTGCCTATTTTCAGTTACTGTGATTTAATATATTTTCCCTGCTTGGATCAAATGACAAAAAACCGTATACAAAAAGTACAAAATATATTCCGTTTCATTTACAACTTGAGAAAATTTGATCACATTTCCGCTGCTTTTGCTAATCTTAACTGATTAAATATGGAAAAAATTGTTACATACCACTATCATGTTTTTATTCAAAAGCTTCTAATGAATTCGTCACCTGCCTACCTTATAGAAAAGCTTGTTTTCAGAACTGCCATACACAATTTAAATATCAGCTTTCCCAACACACTTACAATGCCCTTACACAGTACGGCTATGTTCACCAGATCATTTAGTTTCAATGCAGTACAAATTTACAACACTACACCCAATAATTTCAAAGATCTTTCTGTAAATCAGTTCAGGAAAAAAAATTAAGTCACATCTTCTATCAAATTAGAAATATGATTGTTATGTATTGTTATAACTTTCTTTATATATGTTGTTTACCTTCTTTTTTTTTTCTTCTTGTAACAAACAATATGAAATTTAGTTTATTTTTTTTTTTTTAGGTGTATACTTATTTTACTACTTATTTTCAATATTTTCAAAACTAGACCAATTTTTTGTGTAGTCTAGTACATGTTTCTATCTTATAGGTTTTAGGTTAATTCATAGTCCGTATGTTTGGTTAAGTTTTTTATTTATATATACATATATATATATATATATATATATATATATATATATATATATATATATATATATATATATATATATATATATATATATATATATATATATATATATATATATATATATATATATATATATACATATATATATATATATATATATACATATATATATATATATATACATACACACACATATATATATATATATATATATATATATATATATATATATATATTTCTGTGGCGGTTAAGTGGAAGAGTAGCCCACTGGCTAAACTTCGCCGCGCACACCCCAACATCTTATATACATTTATATGTGTGTATATTGTATAATATACCTATATGTATACTTAAATAAAGACGATTTTTTTTTTTTTTTTTTTTTTCGGTTTCCCGATGCCGGTCAGTCCTCCCGTGGCCTCCGACGCCTCACGGGAGTCGCGCCGGCGCATCAACTACAGCCACTCCCCACATCCCGCAGGGTTAGTGACTGTAGATACCAGAATCGTGTGCCCTAAGCAGACGGAGAGAACCCAGAATGACCGCCTTCTGCATTTGACCTGCCAGCCACTCGGCTGGTTTTTGGCAGGCCGATATGATCTTCAGTTCCGAGAGCAGCGTAGGCTTTATCCCTCCGAGTACACCGATAATAAGGACGACCATTTTGACCGAGTAGCCTGGGTACAGCACTTGGAGCTCGTACCGGAGATCGCGATATTTGGTCCGTTTCTCCTCCTCCTTCAAGGTGATGTTTTTCTCCGCAGGTGCCGAGAACTCGATAACATACATCACCTTGAGTTGATGGTCGAGGAGGACTATGTCAGGCTTGTTGGCTTGGATTAGCCTGACAATCGGGAACGAGTAGTTCCAGTAAATCCGGCATTTCTCGTTCTCGACAACGGACTCAATATCTCCGGGGACGTAAGGCAGCACTGGTGTCTGGTCTACCCCGTACGAGTGCCTTAGATGGTAGTATAGCACTCGTAAAGCCGCGTTATGTCGGTGGATGTAGGCCGAAATCGCATATATGGGGCATGCAGAAAGTAAGTGCATGAGCGATTCCGGCGCCTGATGGCAGGTCCTGCAGTTGATATCAGGAACCTCTACACGCCACACGCGGCTACGGTAGACCAAGGTGTTGATAACACCATCTTGGCAGGCCACAACGAATCCCTTCGGTCTCCGACTTAAGCCCTGCTGACCTTAGAAAGGCGAAGGTCAGCCTGGTCGATAAACCCAGTGTTTCGATGTTCTTATAGAAGACACCATGCTGGGGTTTATCGACGTGCTGCCGAAACAGATTTTCCTGTTCGGCAGCTCGAATTCGGGCTTTCAAGACGATTTGGCTGAAGTTCGGTGACTGACTCAACATCAGCACCTCGCCGGCCTCCCGCCTGATGTCAAATGCGAGACCGAGTTCATCTGCGGCTCTTTTTGCTGCCTTGAACAATCCGCTCCCACTCCTACAGTTTCGTGATGTTTTACGAACCGCAAGAGGGGATCTGAGCCCTGAGTATGTTACATGCCATACTCAGTACTACTCTGCCATGCGTACACTCCAGGCTCAAGAGTCCTCGGCCCCCCCGTTGACGTGGGAGGTACACACGAGGAACGGACGATCTAGGATGAATACTTCTGTGAATATTCATCATCTTGCGGGTATCTCTGTCTAATTGACGCAGCTCATCTACCCCTCCACTTTACTACTCCGAAGGAGTAGAGCAGAATCGGAACGGCAAGCATATTAGTTGCAGACACCTTGTTCTTCCCCGAAAGCTCGGAAGACCAAATCTTTCGGAGGCGGTGTCTGTACTTGCCGCGGAGAGAATCTTTTATTTGTGATACATCCTGGATGTGCCTTTGTTGTACACCCAGATATGTTAGGTCTCTCCGGCATCCAGATGTCTTAGGATGCTTCCGTCTGCGAGCTGCGCATCTTCAGAGAATTCCCCGCATCGTCCTTCCTTTGAGGTGGACGACTGCACATTTGTCCAACCCGAACTCCATACCAATTGCTCTTCGCGTATATTCTTCGACCACCCTAAGAGCGTTTGTAGTTCGCGCTCTCCTGAGGCATAAAGTTTGAAGGTCATCCATATAAAATAGACGGGTGACCTTGCTGCCTCCGGTCGCTGGGTGGCCTCGCATTGATATCCGCGGGTTTGGCGGAGCCCAACAGACAACGGCAGCAGTGAGATGCAGGAGAGAGAGGACTCAGGGAGTCACCCTGGAAAACTCCTCTCCAATGCCACCTGCCCTGTCGTGACCCGCTGTGCACCTGATGTTATGGTGAAGCGGGTCTTCCAGAGCGGTAGCAGCTGTTCTATGCATCTCACTAGTGGTGCTGGTACCGCAAGACAGAGCAAGTACAACAACAGCCCATGCGATGTTGTATCAAATGCCTTGCGGTAATCAATCCAGGCCATCGATAGATTCCGCTTGTATTGCACATCCTGTGTAATACAGCGGTCTATCAGCAGGCTGTCCTTGCAACCTGCCATGCCCTTCTTGGCACCACGCTGTTCGTGTATCTCGCTGGAAGACCGGATCAACAGACCTCAGGGTCCTAGCATACAAGATACGTGTAAATATCTTGTAGCAGGAGCTAAGGCAGGTGATCGGCCCATAATTCCTCGGGTCGGAAAGATCCCCCTTTTTGGGGATAAGCACAGTACGTCCCTCGACGAACCAGTCCGGAATCTGCTGCCCCTCGTTCAACCATGAGTTGAAAACTCGCGCCAGACGGCGGGAGTGGAAGGAAATTTCTTCCACCACCAGTTGTTAATGCCGTCTGGGCCCGGGGCAGCGAAGTTCTTGGACAACAAGTGCTTGTTGGACTTCCTCCGTACTGATTGCCGGGCACACTTCTTCTGGCTCTTCAAGATGTCTGTGACACAGAGCCTCGAAGTGTGCAATTGATGGAGTGTCGCTATTGAATGGACGCGGCGTTTCGTAGATTCCCTTCCAGAAGGTTTCGACATCTTCTACAGTCGGCGGATTCTCGACAACACGCTGTGGCTCTTGAAAGAGGCGGGAAGGCTTCGTACGGAACAAATTGTTTTGTTCCATACTCCTCACCCGCCTCTTCAATGTTTTCTTTATCGCCATGAGCACTCGGATCCTATCTAGACAGTGCTGCTTGATGGTAAGCATCACTGTCAGATTTAGAGTATGGTGTTGACGTCTTAATCCGGCAGCTATGCGCCGGATCCTGGGAGTAAAAACTCTACCAGTCGTCTTATATTCCACCACACTCTGGATCCGAGAAGCGTGTTGTCTGGCCGACTGTATCTTGCCTTCGATTTTCTGTACACGCCGCTTGGCTTTCTCGATCCCGTGATTGGTTGACCTCTCACGGGGGACGAGTTGCTTCGCGGCGTTGTACACGGCACAGTTGATTTGCCAGATGTCTACATCTTCTGGAATTTCCTCATCGATGACCGCGTCCATTCTAGCCAGGTCTTGTGGCTTTAGGTTAGCCCTGGTGTTAAGGCTAACCCTCGTCCTTAAGTCTACGTCGGTGAACTCTAAAGGATGTCCCCATCAGCTGAATTGCCGCGGTGGGACTGCGGCTGGCAGTTCTTCCAGCTGGCGGGGTGCTCCTTACGAACCTGTCCTGAGCAGAAAGGATCTTGATCTCTCAGATGTTGTTGAGAGAAGGCGCGATGCTCTGGATGCATTTCGCACCAAAGTGCATGCATTCGCGCCATGTATCCCCTTCGCTCAGGTTCGCTACTCTCGCGGCAGGTCAGCAAGTCATCCCGAAGTTCCCTCGTCCACTTAAAGCGTCCGTGTTCAGTGCCTAGGTTGTCAACGTTGAGACCATCCGGTAAGGCCCCTCCACCTGTCTCTTGACCCCCATCCGCTTGGGGTCGATTGTGAGGGGCCCTTCTCAGGTTATAAGGAACCCATAGCATAAGAGTACCAGGGTGGTTAGCCCTGATACCCCCGGCCGGCATTAGTCAGGCAGAGTTGCCTCTGCCTGTCCAGGGTGCACCAACGTGGAGGTTGCCGGTCCTTTGCACCCTTGACGATTATTATTATTATTATTATTATTATTATTATTATTATTATTATTATTAATTTGTTCTCCTTCTTCATTTATTGTTGTAGTACGCAGCGTTCTTCTGTTTTGTAAACTAAGAATAGATACATTCGCATTATTGACAGATGGTTTTGACTTTTCGTCAAGTTTATGATATCCGAGATTTTAGAATATTTGTTGTATCTTTTTATTTTAAACGCCATCTAATTATATGTGCATGACCATTATCTACAAACAGTGGGCATCTAAGGTAGGATAAGATATCATTATGCATTATACCGCATGCTTAAATAAAGTTTTTTAGGTTTACTAGTAGTGATCCTAAAGCCAACCCCGACTTTTCACTCTCTAGAGATTATTTACAAAAACTATTCATCAGTAATTTATTTCTTAGAATTTAATGATACTGCTGGCATACAGCAGTCATTTCATCGAAGCAGTTAGTAATTCTTCTTTAAAGATACTTCATTACATATGAATAAACACTATTGCAATGCTTTTCTTTCATCATTCTTATTCTTTTTTTTTAATTGTAAGATACAAGTCTAATTTTAATAGTTCTGATGTTTCAAACACAAACAAGATAACAACGCAGAAGGTTTAAATGAGTATTAATCCAGTAATGTCTACAATGCCCACCTCAACAGGTTGCCTTCTTTTCTAATCGCTGTTTTCAATTCTATGGTCAATTACAACGAGTAAAATATTGATAAATTACAAAGTACGTTAAATATCTTCAAGATTCTAGAGAAGACTTTAAATCAGGCATCTTACATAGGAATAATAAGAGACATTCTGCTGAATAACCTGAGTCAATGTTTAAAATATGTATTGTTTACAGTATGAGAAGTTGCTTCTATAAAAAATTCGTGTTTAAACATTAAAGGACTACAGGTAATATAACTCCCTGTAAGGTAGCTCGATGTCGGGAAGGGGTATCACACTTAGAGACAACGGACACACACCCAATATCCGGGTATGCTAGGATTAATTTTAGCTTTAGAAAAAATTCCAGCACCTCGACCGGGGATCGAACCCGGGATTACTGGATGAGAGGTAAGTGTACCTACCGCTCGACTACAAAGCCACGCTATTGTTGATTGAAGTAATTGTAAGAATATAAATTATAAACGACTATGTTCGAGTTATTCAACTCACAGAATGATTTAAAAGAGAGCTGCTTTGTTGAATGGCATCCTGCAATATTAAATCTATCTTCTCCCTTGAACGTACCAGCAGGAATTTGATCCCCGTGAATCATTTCTAAAATGGGTAAAGTTTGTTGATCCAAATACAGCTCCAACAGGTTGTTTGACATTTGACACTCTGTTATTATATTCTACATTACTGTCTAAAGGCATAGGAAAAAATACAACCACATAACAGGTAGTTCATCTCTATGGAAATTCATTGATTCATTTCGCGAAAAAGGCAAACTGTGGATCTCTTCGAGGGTTTAAACAGTTTTTCATATAATTTATGGTATTCGAGATATAAAATTCGATTTTTTTCTTTTTTGGGACTTACTACCACATGAATAATTCTTCGTTGTCTAAAAAATATAGTTAGTTACACAGTATGTTTATAGGAAAAATAAACCTCTGCGCGGGTGACTTTACGTCAAAAGATTAGTTAGAGGGTGTTTTTTGACAACTGATATGGTGAAATTGAAAAATCGAAAATTTTTGAACATGCTTGGGAAAATGGACATAGAATAAACTGGGATTCGGCAAAAATTTTAATGAAAAAAGCGAACAGCAAAAAAAGAAAAATTAGGGAATCGGCAATAATTTTATTGAATGAAGAAAAAATGTTTATCCCATTGCTCTGTAGATTTTGGTACAACAACGTGGTTATCGATGTTAAAAGAAGAATTGAACAAAATTAATATTGTATAATTTTTAAGTACCAACATTTCTATGAGAGTATCTATGGATATTACATAAACAAATAATATATGTGTCAAGTTTCACGCTTGATATATTCCAAGAAATCATAAATAACTATGAAAAAGGAAGCAGATTCGTTTTCCACAACGTTAGGCAATTATATTATTATTTTTTGTTGTCATATTAGTTGTCAAAAAACACCCTCTGACTAATCTTTTGACGTAAAGTCACAAGTGCAGTGGTTTATTTTTCCAGTAACATACTGAGTAACTAACTATATTTTTTAGATAACAAAAAAAAAAATTAGAGAATGTCGCAAATAACGTTCAGACAATATAAAATTCGATAAACAGCATATATGGTAGAAATGTTTTTTTTATTATTCCAAAAATTGCCACTGACTTTTGTATGATATTGAAAAAGTAATTATTTCATTTTTATAATTTTTTTTAAATTTGAGGCTAGCAGAATATGATCTGCATATTTATACTTCGTTGGTTTTTAAATCTGGTGAATGCGCCAGGAAAAGTTTTTCGCTAATAGTTGATAAATTTAATCTGAAAAATATTCTTTTACCTTATTAACCACTATTTTGTTAAACCAAAAATGCCTAAATAAATCTCATATAATAAATTAAATCAAGCAGAAATTAAGCATAAAATCATCGACTTTCCATTTACTTGCTTTTTGCTCCGTATTTTAATGTGTTGAAATGTAAAGCTGACGACACAACAATATGATATGATTTCCAGCAAAATAGCGAATGGTAACATAAAATATAGGTTATCAAACAATAAACTTTTACGTATGGTGTTTCAATGATGTCACGACAAACCTCGAGGTGTGATTCCTCTCGTCAAAAAAAAGCAAAAGAACAAGAATAACATTTTTTCTCAAAATGCTTTCTAAGCGCTATACGATGCTTTGAAAGTATAACATCAAATAAGTGATGATTGAAAATACCGACTTCAAACTTTGTTTTCTTAGTAGCTACGTACACGAAAGTTGCATTGAAAACAACCTAGTTGCGTAGAAGTTGGGGCGGGTTGTGATGAAAAAATTGAAATATTATCTTTTTTAGAAATATCAAACATGACAGTTTTTTGTTTATATATTTCCATAGATTAATCCTTTTGACGCAGAGGTTTATATTAAATTTTTTTTTAATAATTTATAGGGCAGTTTCATAATACTCAAAGAAGGTGAGAAAAAACATTTTATGTGCCACAAATAAATAAATAAATAAATATACTTACATATAGACAACATACGTTTACTCTAGGGATCGTTAGTTAAAAATACTCAGTGTTATATTCACTAATACTTTCAGCCCTCTTTATATTAACTTTGGAAGTTACCGAACTGGTCCAAATAATCACAGGGTAAGATATTGTGTTATATATGCATGAACATATTTACGCGGTGACATATCACCTAGAGTCAACCCTGGAATTGACGTCATTTATCGCTACTTCCCGATCTCTACTAATTTAACTAACTAACACCGGTATCAGCAATACTAAACATATTTTCCTACATCATTTGAGTAGATATTAAATAGTATTAATATCGTGATACTTCCTTATTTCATTATATTCGACTACAGTCCTGTTATTCTTAGTTGGTGGCATACGGGAAAATGTCATTTACACATGTTTTTCTAAAGGCTGTGATGGTGGTATGGATGACACTGACCTAGCAAGACTATTGCTCTTTACCCCTAATTTTTCTAAATCCTTTGACAAATTAGACTATGACATTTTACAGCGCAAGCTCGTTATTAATGAATTTTCTCCACTGCTACTTGAATTTTTCAAGTCTTTTCTCATAGAAAATAAATAATACATACATTGTTATGGTTAATAATCTGTCGAGATAATCTCTACCTTAGAAATCCATGTGGGACATGGCTCTAATTTGGGTCCTCTTCTATTTAATAAATGTTTTAAATTATATTTGTGGAAGCCAATTGTGTGCCCCGGGTCGAGTCAAGGATGGAATGATGTTGGACATAGGTCGCAACGTATTGGCTGTGGTAATAAAATTTAATCTACACTTCTCCTCTCTTCGAAACTTACTGACGAAATTTCACAACGCTCTATGCAAAAGTCTGTGAGCGCTCCCCACTAGGTTGACCGTATATCTGTCTCTTTTGATCCATCCCATGCTCGAACCGGGGTGCACAATTTGCTTCCAATCTGTATACTGCTCTGTTACTAATACAGCTGATTGTAATAACACTAATAACTTACAAGAAAATCTCACTAAAACAAACCGTTGGTGTTCAGTAAGTAAATAGGTTTTTAAATGTATTAAAATACTACATCATGTGTTTGACAAGTGAATTACATTCCATAATCTATAGCTACTTAATAATTCAAACATTAATCAGACCTGATAACTTTCGTAATTTGGGTGCTAAACTCGCTCTCAAAATTTATTGTAAAGTTTATTGTAAATAATTTATTGTAAAAATTAAAATTTTCAATCATTATTTAGGTATTGCATAGATTCGAATAATATTAGCATATTTAAATTATTATATATCTGTATTGTAAGATCTACGAGTAGAGTTGAATGTGTCTTAATAATATCATGTTCCTACTATGACTTTTATTAAAAAAGAATACAAAATGTTCACAAAAGATTTTTAAAGTACGCCTACTATAGATTAGATGAATATTATTGCATATCCCACTACTTTCCAAATGTTGTAGTGGTTATCCATAGAAAGTCTATGGATAAGTCAAATAATATTATGTAAGATGGTAAACAACAAAATGATCTGCAACGATATTCCTTGTTTCTTAAATTTCTAGATATCAAGACTCACCTTTAGATAATTTGTCTTTTCATGTACCTATCAGCTTTGAGGACAAATATTAACATATTCTCTCTTTTGCATTAATTGTGCCAGAAATATAAACACGTGCCCTAGCTAGCTGTCAGTGGTTTTTCCATTTGTGTCTTCTAACAAGTTGAATCTTTTCAACTTTTTTTCACCGTGCTGATGAGTATCCACGTTAGATATATATATATATATATATATATATATATATATATATATATATATATATATATATATATATATATATATATATATATATATATATATATATATATATATATATATATTTCGTTTTCCGGGTATACTCCCGCGGTATACAACCACGGTCCCTCTCGGGGCCTATCACCTACGCGGGAGTATACCCAGAAAACGAATTTAACATTCACCACCCGTGAAAACCTGAAAAACAACATATATATATATATATATATATATATATATATATATATATATATATATATATATATATATATATGAATAGTGGTGAGAGGTATGAAACTTCTCATATGGTCTGAATGCTACTATCCGACCGACATCCTAGATGTCTCTGTGGTCGGATAGTAGCATTCAGACCATATGAGAAGTTTCATACCTCTCACCACTATTCACTTCACCTTAGTTAGTATATAACTAGAGGTTGGCCACTATCATTTGTCTGTTCCATAACCTATGGCATACTGAAGAGAACAAATAAGTTCGAAATCGATCTATGTCTGGTTAGGAATTGACAAATGATATTGGCTTTCCATCTATCATGATTTGAAGGTGTAATTCAATGCAGGTCGGGGTATTTGCCCGCTGAGTAGTTGTTTCCTTCAAATCATATTTAATAACATTAGTTTAGTCCACCTGGGCTAGGGGTCGCCGCTCTCGGTACTTGCTGTGATGCAAGTCGCTATCCGCCACAGAGACATCTAGGATGTCGGTCGGATAGTAGCATTCAGACCATATGAGAAGTTTCATACCTCTCACCACTATTCACTTCACCTTAGTTAGTATATAACTAGCAGGTTGGCCACTATCATTTGTCTGTTCCATAACCTATGGCATACTGAAGAGAACAAATAAGTTCGAAATCGATCTATGTCTGGTTAGGAATTGACAAATGATATTGGCTTTCCATCTATCATGATTTGAAGGTGTAATTCAATGCAGGTCGGGGTATTTGCCCGCTGAGTAGTTGTTTCCTTCAAATCATATTTAATAACATTAGTTTAGTCCACCTGGGCTAGGGGTCGCCGCTCTCGGTACTTGCTGTGATGCAAGTCGCTATCCGCCACAGAGACATCTAGGATGTCGGTCGGATAGTAGCATTCAGACCATATGAGAAGTTTCATACCTCTCACCACTATTCACTTCACCTTAGTTAGTATATAACTAGCAGGTTGGCCACTATCATTTGTCTGTTCCATAACCTATGGCATACTGAAGAGAACAAATAAGTTCGAAATCGATCTATGTCTGGTTAGGAATTGACAAATGATATTGGCTTTCCATCTATCATGATTTGAAGGTGTAATTCAATGCAGGTCGGGGTATTTGCCCGCTGAGTAGTTGTTTCCTTCAAATCATATTTAATAATATATATATATATATATATATATATATATATATATATATATATATATATATATATATATATATATATATATATATATATATATATATATATATATATATATATATATATATATATATATATATATATATATATATATATATATATATATATATATATATATATATATATATATATATATATATATATATATATATATATATATATATATATATATATATATATATATATATATATATATATATATATATATATATATAAACCGTGGATACTCATCAGCACGGTGAAAAAAAGTTGAAAAGATTCAACTTGTTAGAAGACACAAATGGAAAAACCACTGACAGCTAGCTAGGGCACGTGTTTATATTTCTGGCACAGTTAATGCAAAAGAGAGAATATGTTAATATTTGTCCTCAAAGCTGATAGGTACATGAAAAGACAAATTATCTAAAGGTGAGTCTTGATATCTAGAAATTTAAGAAACGAGGAATATCGTTGCAGATCATTTTGTTGTTTACCATCTTACATAATATTATTTGACTTATCCATAGACTTTCTATGGATAACCACTACAACATTTGGAAAGTAGTGGGATATGCAATAATATTCATCTAATCTATAGTAGGCGTACTTTAAAAATCTTTTGTGAACATTTTGTATTCTTTTTTAATAAAAGTCATAGTAGGAACATGATATTATTAAGGCACATTCAACTCTACTCGTAGATCTTACAATACAGATATATAATAATTTAAATATGCTAATATTATTCGAATCTATGCAATACCTAAATACTGATTGAAAATTTTAATTTTTACAATAAATTATTTACAATAAACTTTACAATAAATTTTGAGAGCGAGTTTTGCACCCAAATTACGAAAGTTATCAGGTCTGATTAATGTTTGAATTATTAAGTAGCTATAGATTATGGACTGTAATTCACTTGTCAAACACATGATGTAGTATTTTAATACATTTAAAAACCTATTTACTTACTGAACACCAACGGTTTGTTTTAGTGAGATTTTCTTGTAAGTTATTAGTGTTATTACAATCAGCTGTATTAGTAACAGAGCAGTATACAGATTGGAAGCAAATTGTGCACCCCGGTTCGAGCATGGGATGGATCAAAAGAGACAGATATACGGTCAACCTAGTGGGGAGCGCTCACAGACTTTTGCATAGAGCGTTGTGAAATTTCGTCAGTAAGTTTCGAAGAGAGGAGAAGTGTAGATTAAATTTTATTACCACAGCCAATACGTTGCGACCTATGTCCAACATCATTCCATCCTTGACTCGACCCGGGGCACACAATTAGCTTCCACAAATATAATTTAAAACATTTATCAAATAGAAGAGGACCCAAATTAGAGCCATGTCCCACATGGATTTCTAAGGTAGAGATTATCTCGACAGATTATTAACCATAACAATGTATGTATTATTTATTTTCTATGAGAAAAGACTTGAAAAATTCAAGTAGCAGTGGAGAAAATTCATTAATAACGAGCTTGCGCAGTAAAATGTCATAGTCTAATTTGTCAAAGGCCTTAGAAAAATTAGGGGTAAAGAGCAATAGTCTTGCTAGGTCAGTGTCATCCATATCACCATCACAGCCTTTAGAAAAACATGTATAAATGACATTTTCCCGTATGCCACCAACTAAGAATAACAGGACTGTAGTCGAATATAATGAAATAAGGAAGTATCACGATATTAATACTATTTAATATCTACTCAAATGATGTAGGAAAATATGTTTAGTATTACTGATACCGGTGTTAGTTAGTTAAATTAGTAGAGATCGGGAAGTAGCGATAAATGACGTCAATTCCAGGGTTGACTCTAGGTGATATGTCACCGCGTAAATATGTTCATGCATATATAACACAATATCTTACCCTGTGGTTATTTGGACCAGTTCGGTAACTTCCAAAGTTAATATAAAGAGGGCTGAAAGTATTAGTGAATATAACACTGAGTATTTTTAACTAACGATCCCTAGAGTAAACGTATGTTGTCTATATGTAAGTATATTTATTTATTTATTTATTTGTGGCACATAAAATGTTTTTTCTCACCTTCTTTGAGTATTATGAAACTGCCCTATAAATTATTAAAAAAAAATTTAATATAAACCTCTGCGTCAAAAGGATTAATCTATGGAAATATATAAACAAAAAACTGTCATGTTTGATATTTCTAAAAAAGATAATATTTCAATTTTTTTCATCACAACCCGCCCCAACTTCTACGCAACTAGGTTGTTTTCAATGCTACTTTCGTGTACGTAGCTACTAAGAAAACAAAGTTTGAAGTCGGTATTTTCAATCATCACTTATTTGATGTTATACTTTCAAAGCATCGTATAGCGCTTAGAAAGCATTTTGAAAAAAAATATTATTCTTGTTCTTTTGCTTTTTTTGACGAGAGGAATCACACCTCGAGGTTTGTCGTGACATCATTGAAACACCATACGTAAAAAGTTTATTGTTTGATAACCTATATTTTATGTTACCATTCGCTATTTTGCTGGAAATCATATCATATTGTTGTGCCGTCAGCTTTACATTTCAACACATTAAAATACGGAGCAAAAGCAAGTAAATGGAAAGTCGATGATTTTATGCTTAATTTCTGCTTGATTTAATTTATTATATGAGATTTATTTAGGCATTTTTGGTTTAACAAAATAGTGGTTAATAAGGTAAAAGAATATTTTTCAGATTAAATTTATCAACTATTAGCGAAAAACTTTTCCTGGCGCATTCACCAGATTTAAAAACCAACGAAGCTATAAATATGCAGATCATATTCTGCTAGCCTCAAATTTAAAAAAATTATAAAAATGAAATAATTATTTTTTCAATATCATACAAAAGTCAGTGGCAATTTTTGGAATAATAAAAAAAACATTTCTACCATATATGCTGTTTATCGAATTTTATATTGTCTGAACGTTATTTGCGACATTCTCTAATTTTTTTTTTTGTTATCTAAAAAATATAGTTAGTTACTCAGTATGTTACTGGAAAAATAAACCACTGCACTTGTGACTTTACGTCAAAAGATTAGTCAGAGGGTGTTTTTGACAACTAATATGAGACACAAAAATAATAATATAATTGCCTAACGTTGTGGAAAACGAATCTGCTTCCTTTTTCATAGTTATTTATGTTTTCTTGGAATATATCAAGCGTGAAACTTGACACATATATTATTTGTTTATGTAATATCCATAGATACTCTCATAGAAATTTTGGTACTTAAAAATTATACAATATTAATTTTGTTCAATTCTTCTTTTAACATCGATAACCACGTTGTTGTACCAAAATCTACAGAGCAATGGGATAAACATTTTTCTTCATTCAATAAAATTATTGCCGATTCCCTAATTTTTCTTTTTTTGCTGTTCGCTTTTTTCATTAAAATTTTTGCCGAATCCCAGTTTATTCTATGTCCATTTTCCCAAGCATGTTCAAAAATTTTCGATTTTTCAATTTCACCATATCAGTTGTCAAAAAATACCCTCTAACTAATCTTTTGACGTAAAGTCACCAGCGCAGAGGTTTATTTTTCCTATAAACATACTGTGTAACTAACTATATTTTTTAGACAACGAAGAATTATTCATGTGGTAGTAAGTCCCAAAAAGAGAAAAAATCGAATTTTATATCTCGAATACCATAAATTATATGAAAAACTGTTTAAACCCTCGAAGAGATCCACAGTTTGCCTTTTCGCGAAATGAATCAATGAATTTCCATAGAGATGAACTACCTGTTATGTGGTTGTATTTTTTCCTATGCCTTTAGACAGTAATGTAGAATATAATAACAGAGTGTCAAATGTCAAACAACCTGTTGGAGCTGTATTTGGATCAACAAACTTTACCCATTTTAGAAATGATTCACGGGGATCAAATTCCTGCTGGTACGTTCAAGGGAGAAGATAGATTTAATATTGCAGGATGCCATTCAACAAAGCAGCTCTCTTTTAAATCATTCTGTGAGTTGAATAACTCGAACATAGTCGTTTATATATATATGTATATATATGTTGTTTTTCAGGTTTTCGCGGGTGGTGAATGTTAAATTCGTTTTCCGGGTATACTCCCGCGTAGGTGATAGGCCCCGAGAGGGACCGTGGTTGTCTGAACGACGTTTCGGCAGAATCTCATCTGCCATCTTCAGGTTCTAACAGATAACTGCTTACTGCGGCTTCTGGTAACTCGAACTGAAATGACGTTTTCTGGATCTGGCAGTTCTTTATATACTCTACCTATGTTACGCTCTGTTGCTCTCGACACACTCCGGGCGTCATGGTCTGCTGCACCCATCTCCTGTTTTCGAGCGCGGCTTCGTGTAATCGGTCCTGTTCGGGCGCGCATGCGTGTGTCTGTGCTTATGTCACGGTCTGTTGCACCCATCTCCTGATTTCGAGCGCGACTCCGTGTACTTGGTCTTATTAGATTAGCTCTGGTTGGTTCCTCTTCGTGTGTTCGTTGCGTTATGTTTCTTGCTTCCTCATGGACAGCAGCATGCAATACTAGAGCAGGCTTCCATGTGGTAGGTAGTCTTTGGGTGTCATCTCGTGTATTTAGATTGTGTGGTCTTTTCTCTATTTCTATGGCCTCTCTGATGATTCTTGACTTGTAATGCTCGATATTGGCTAGTGTTTTTGTTTTGTCGAAATCAATCCTATGTCCTGTAGTTTTGACATGTTGAGCTAAAGATGATGTTCTCTCGTCTTTTCTAACAGCGTTTATGTGTTCTTCGCGTCTTGCACTTATTTTTCTGTTGGTCTGTCCTATGTATGATTTGTTGCAATCTTGGCAAGGTATTTCATATACCCCTTGACTTTCTAGAGCAATTTTGGTCTTTGGATTTCGAAGAATGGTGCTGATTTTCTTGTCGGTCTTAAAAGTTGTTTCTATTTTATGTTTACGTAGAAGTTTGCTTATTTTATCCGTTGTTCCTTTTATGTATGGCAGATAGGCTTTTGCTATGGGTTGTTCGGAGTCCTCTTGATTTCTCGGCCGAGATGGTTTTGACAACTTCTGTATTCTTTGTTGTGTGAACCCATTCTTTCGCAGCGCTTTGTGAAGAGTTGACATTTCTTCTCCCCTCTCGGGGCCTATCACCTACGCGGGAGTATACCCGGAAAACGAATTTAACATGTATATATATATATATATATATATATATATATATATATATATATATATATATATATATATGGTATGTTATTCTACTCAGTTTTTAAAATCTATGGATATCAAAGAGGGAAGATGCTGCTTTTACGGTCCGTGTACACTACAAGGATGACGAACTTTTTTGATATTTCTTGATATTGAAAAATAACTTAGTTTTACCTAGGTATAACTATTTCTAAAAAAATAATAAAATAATTAGTTGGGTATACATAAGCATTCTTTCAAGCCTAACATGAAACAATAATAAATACCTATAGTTTTTTTTTATATTTTATACTCTTTCTTATCTGAATATAAAAGTTTTAAGTAGATAGTGGATCAAACAGAACACTTCCAATACATTTTATCGTAGAAACTATTAAAACAACTACTCAATCTAGAAGCAAAATAACAGTATTCTTAGTATTAGAAGTAAAAAATATTGAGATTAAAAAAATGTTTGACTCACCAAAAAGAAAAAATTCTTAGTCTAAATGATTCCCTTCAGTTACAATACAAGAAACGAAGATCCCTAGGCCGATATATTATCGTCTTTCGTTCTTCCGGAACTCCTCAGGGGACCGCTACACAGGAACATATTTATAAAAATATTTAAAGGGAATCATTTAGTGTAAAAATTTTTCTTTTTGGTGAGTCAATATTTTTTTAATCTCAATATATTTTTTTTGCTTCTAATACTAAGACTACTGTTATTTAATTCAATGCAATTCTTGCTTCTAGATTGAATAGTTGACACATATAGAATTAAACACCGCTATCTCCAATTTTCAACGAAATTCATATTTCTGGCGGGTTTTCCAAATTTTACAAGGAATCCATCTATCTAAACAGTATCTTTCAAATCCCGTTAAAGACCGCTTAAAGCGAAGTAAATAGAATGGGCTTAATTTCAAAACCTCCTATTTCCACCCAACCATTATAATCATTGCCGCCATCTCCATTTTAGCCAATAGCAGCGCTCTGTTCGCCGTGAGGATGTGGATAATGGTCTCGTCTTGTCACCTGTTAATGTTTATCCGTTAAACAAGTTCTGCTTTGCGTCTGTTTTTAAAAATGGATAAATATAGAAAATCAATATATATTTTTGTTTAATTACTAGTTTATGTTGTTCCTTATAGAGTTATAAAATAATTTAATTATTGCTTTAAATGAACGCAACTTTTACATGTTTCGTCTATTTCTTAGAATTCTAAAAAAAATTATTGAAATCTTTTAACAACTACGGCGAATATTACAATCAAATTTCCCGCTATATCCATAATATATACAATCAAAACCCTCCATATTAATTACTCACAATCAAAGTTCGCAACTCCATTTAAAATTCGTCAAAATAAGCCGAAAAAAAAGTACCTACAATAGATTTTTTTAGGTAAACTACATTATTTTGCTATAAAGAAGGTGTAACAAAGTTTTTGCGGAAATTTTTGTGAAAATAATTGATAAACGTTTTTTTCGTTTCCTGTACAATTTTGCATTTTGGAGTTAGCGGGATTTGACTCTATATGCCGTAATTGTTTTAATAGTTTCTACGATAAAATGTATTGGAATTGTTGTACTTGATTCACTATATACTTAAAACTTTTATATTCAGATTTATTTATTCATTAATTCAAATAAAAATAACAGTATAAGATATAAAAAAACTATAGGTATTTATTATTATTATTATGTTAGGTTTAAGAGGATGCTTATGTAATACCCAACAATTATTTTATTATTTTTTTTTAGAAATGCGTAAATATGAAGCAAATAAAATGTCAGATTTTTTAAAATAGGTATAACTAGTTTTTACAAAACTTGAGTTTTACCGGTAACATATTAGTATAAATTGTTAAAAAAGGCTACATCGACATTAATAATAATAATATTGTGTGTGGGTATTCCCATAACACATTTTTAACAATTAAAGCAGGAAATGTTCAGGTATATTTCACTTCTACTATACAATATAGTTAGGAAGTTAATCATTGTTTAACTCTTCGTCATGGGTTTATTTTCTTAAACTGACTGGTCTACTTGAATTTAAAAGAAGTTTTTTAGAACAGACATAAATCAAAGCTAACAAGACTGAAATTGGTATGTAAAAAGGAACTACGTAAAAATTTCAGAAGAAGAATTGATATATTATCATTTTACAACCCAATTATTATGGCCAATTGAAAAATAAAATAAATGCCAGCTTCCATTTTTATATTTTAAGGAGACATTTAAACTAGTGAAAAGCTTTCCTGAATATTAATTATAATAATAACAACATAACTTATTTTCAAGGGAAAATTTAATTGAAATCGAGTATATACCAAAAAGCTACTTACTAATATTTTTACTGATATTTATTTTGACACACGTAGTAATGTGTCAGTGAGAAATATGATACTATTGCTTAATTTTTGTAAATTTGGTGTTAGTTTTTCATTTTTAAAATCTTATTAAAAAAATATTAATATTAAACCATTTGATGAAGCATAATTATTAAAAACTAAAGTTTTTATATTAAGTAGAAACACAAATAAATGGTTTAAGACTTACATAAAGTTATAATTTTGCTTATTATAGCTTCATACGGTGACTTCATTTAATAAAACAATGAATTGAAAATAAAACATTTTTAATTAAATTAATGATTTTTCGTAAAGTATCAATAAATTTACCAAACAAGTTACACTTACATATCTTGATGGTACAATTTTACGCTTAATAAACGGTTTAATTATAATCCAATAATTGAATTTAATAACGTGTTAAAAAATATACCTACGATCTAAAAGAAAATAACATATTCCATGAATACAAAAATGGGTTAAATTAAAACACTTTTTGAGCACCTAAATTTTGTCTCTCGCAACAAAATAATTACAAATTTAAAACTAAAGTTAAAGGATATACAAATCATAGCAAAATTTCATTCAAATCCTGTTCCCTCGAGTAATACCTAAAGCTATTTAAATTAGCCATACCACGACATTATCCCTTCTCAAATATAATTAAACTTGGTTCTTGGAGCTGAAAAGCAATTATGTAGTTTTCACACTCCTGGTTAGTTCACATATTTACTATTTACATAATTTTATGCATGAACAGACGACATGCTGAAAAATTTCAAAAGACTTGTAAAAAGGAAAATAAAACAAATGTTTTTTCTATTTCATTAATTATAAGAATTTCCAGCTAAATCAACATAATTTAAAACTTAATAGTATATTTTAATTTATACATAAAGAAAATTTTATAATCAGACTTCTATAAAAACAGTGTTGACGATTACAGAATCAAAATACTGACACTGACGTGGTTTTCCACAGAACAGCAAAACACCATATACTGACATCGATTCGAGTTTCGCCAACCAGTTGGCATCATCTGAAAATGATTAAAACTTTTATGATGATTATAACAGTTTATACATCTCCAGATGATGCTAACTTGGTTGGCGGAACGCGCTTCGAGTGCAGTATATGGTGTTTTGGTTGTTTTATTGAAAACAACGCCAGTATTAGCTTCACATCCAAGGTTCCAGTCTACTTCAGTATAAATTCTAGGCAAACAAATTTTTTAAGGTAACAAACATAAATAGCTTAAATGTAAATTACTACTTCACCACCAGCAAAAGTTAAAAAAATTATATATTTAATAAAAATGTTCCAGTTTTTGGTTTGGAAAATTGTATCATCCAAAAAATGTTTATTTTTTATGAAATTTTATGAAACATTGATTTTATTTATTTCTTTTTTTTCAAATAATTGTGAGAAGTTGCAGAGAAAATACATTTTGACGTCTATTTTCTAATGTATAAGTCAAGTATTTTATTTCCTTATAATGCTCTAAATCATTTTATTTCATTAATGAGACGTCACATAAATGTGCATCATACGTAAAAGAGTCATGACACACTGATTGCCTATATGTAACATTGGAACATAATCCTTATGCTCATGAACATAATCATTAATATGCGCAATTTACTTTAAATATTGCCCTACCGTGCATTACACACCAGAGAACTACCGAACCACTTGACTACAATAACGTGTAAAACCAGCTAGACAGTAGTGCTGCCGTTTCAGTACAACTGTACTAAATTTAGTAAATTTTTGGTGTCATACTAAAAAAGTGCATTTTGGGTCCAATATCCAATCAACTGCAATTTAGTACATTTTGCAAAACAATTTATAAAAATATTTAATTGTCTACGATTTTTTCATTTATGTGTAGAAACGTGGATTTGCATGAATTCATATAATTAACGCTTCTGGCCCCTAGGTGGCTCATTTATGATGAGTTACTATTAGCGACTGCAGATCCCTCTCCGCTGCCAACGGACAACGTAAATTACGCATACAAATGGCCGTATTCGCTCTTTCCTGGTTTTATTTGTGTGTTAGAATATACACAATACAGTGCACGATAGAAATTTTGTTAAAAATAATAATAATAAAGTTACCGTGATGCGCTATACTTGTATATTCTAACGTATTTTGTGCATGGTGATTGGTAACTAAAGGTCTTAAATATTTCTTCCAAGGGAATGAATATAAAAAATTTGGTTCTGTGTTCTCACCCTCAAAAATGTCACCTTTATGTTTATGAGCATAAAAGTTAAGTACCAGTGTTATATATAGGCAACTAGTGTGTCATGACCCTTTTAC
This sequence comes from Rhamnusium bicolor, assembly GCA_029963845.1. NCBI lineage: Eukaryota > Metazoa > Arthropoda > Insecta > Coleoptera > Cerambycidae > Rhamnusium > Rhamnusium bicolor. The sequence goes on along the minus strand of JANEYF010001270.1, from coordinate 315,916 downwards.
ATAGATGGCATATTTATTATAAATTATATGACGTCACAACTAGTGTGGTCCATCGTTGACCTACCATTTTTGAGATATTAAAGATTATTAATGTTATTGAGATTTTAAGAATTGGGGATGAAATTTTTATACCAGATAGTGTCACTTCAAAAACAAAAATCGACCTGTTGTAGAATTTTTCTTAAAAATTGTTAATAACGCAAAAAACGAATTTAACAGTTACACCCATACCGCACTATATAAACTTACTCAATATTGAAAATAATATATTACATTTTGTTATAATTCTAATAAAACATGTGTTACACTTTAATTTTAAGAATTTGTATAAGAAGCCGTTACTGTGGCAACTATGATTAACCTACCTCATACTCATAACTATCAAATTACTAGTGGGGGAATACATTCAAGGACAAGAGAAAGACAGACAGTCTGAAACGGCAGCCAGTACGACATGGATCGTTGTCTTGAACGAGCAATGATAGATGTGTGATAGTTAGTGGTGAATAATAACAGATTCTTGTGAATGATATACGGATTCAATAAATATTTATGGTGAATATATATTAGCGTCCCTTATACACATCAGGATCGAATAGCGGTTTATTACTAAGTACTACAATGATGGCAGTATATTTAAGGTTAAGAAGTTAGACAAATGAAACATGTAAAGGCCGCTACACACATTACGGTAAAACTGGGCGATTTATCTATGCAAAAAGATCTGCGCAGTTAAATCGCACGCTCATATAACGCCCAAATTGTAGATAATGCAGATAAATCTGTGCAGATCTGTTTGTGCAGATAAATCGCTCACTATTATCATAACGTGTTTAGTGGCCATAAAGTGAGGTACGATGTTATTTTAATTATTATGTACCTACTTAAAATGAAATTATTCGATGAAGTCATAGTGGTGCGGTTATATATCATGATGGTCGCATCGGGTAGAACGTCTGATGTGCTCGATCCGAATAAAAAGAAAAACTGTGAAATTTCTTGATTTTAGACAGAACTGGAATAAAATGTGCTAAGTGTGATGTAACTTTATATATAAAAATGTTTCAAACAGTGGCTAAAACTTTTAGCTGTTATAGAAAGACAAGAATAGAAGTGTAAAGTGTGTCTCAAAATATAAGTGGCATTGAAAATAGACGAAAACCAGTGTTTACAAGAATAAAAATTGTTGTGAACTAATTTAAACGGCGAATTAAAGACAAATAATAATTTATTAACTGCTAGATTGGACTTATACTGCAAAAAATGTAAGTAAAAAATTCATTAGTAAATACGAATATAAATGTGCATCAGTCAGCTGTTTTTTCAATTAACAATGAGGCTAAATCTATGCCCGGTAAAGATGTAATGCATGTATAAAAAATCTATTAAACCTTCCCTTAACAACATTTGCGTTAAGGCTGATTTAGACACTCAAGCAATTTACACAAGCCGATTTTCACAATTGGACAAGTAAATTTGTGCAAAATACTTAACTAAAAAGTGGGTTGACACTCAAGTAATTAAGACACTCAAGTAATTTGCGCCAATTAGCTTGTGCAATGTTACTTCTGCAAGCAAATTAACATCAGCATCAATCTCTCATTTTTTCCATCAGAATTTCGTATGCTTGAGATTTTGCATTACGATCGCTGTACTCTTTGCATTTCACTTTCCAAATACATGGAAATATTTTGTAAAGTTCTCATTTCAACATTTAGCTACAGCTACAGTAACTATCTTTCTTTTATTGACATTATAAATCAAAGGCAATAAAATCAGTACTTGTATAATAAAAATACAAACAAAACACCGGATGTTTTTAAGAACTCATAATATGCAAGCTTTTAGTTTCAACATCATTTACATGTTCAGTTAGGTACTTGCACCAACCCTAGTTATTTTTCAAACAAGGACAGATTTTGTACAAGCCATACTTTTCTATTTGCGCAAGCCGGAAATTTTCGTTTAGATGTAACGATTTACTTGCAGGTGATGTTGCACAAGCCGACTTGAGTGTCTAAACCCAACTTTACTAAAGGTGAGTTTAGCCACTCAAGCAATTTGCAGAAGCAAATTTGTGCAAAATATTTGATTTAAAATCATCATTTACATGTTCAGTTTAGTTGATGCTTCGAAAGGCATTATTGTGCTTCCACGTTATTAACTGTCCTCCATGGAATATCTTAATCATGTAAAATGTTCAGTAGCTCAAACTACCAAAGATATGAAACTTCTTTATCTGCGACACCTGATCTTTCCTATTTCAAAACTTTTTTAACTCCTTTCTATATGTTGCATAGTGCTATTTCAATCGCCAAACGGAGCGTTTATATTTATGTTGTTACTGTACATACAATACACATTTTACGAAAAACTTACGTACCTAATATGTCCCATAAATGTTTTGAGAAAATAACAAAATTTCAATTTAACCTGCCCGGAAGAAGTTTTTTATGATCCCTCAAACCACTTAAAAACTACACTCTTCATTGGATTAAAAGAATCGTTCAATAAATAATTATTCTTAACGTCAGTTAGCAATTAATTATAAAATACTATGCAACTATATTTTCATTTAGACAAAACTCTCTTCAAATCTCTCCCACAGTTTCAGATAATAATACCGTGTGTCCCAAATTCGATGCTCAGCATTAGGATCCCGGAAACGGTAGGAGCTACAAAGTCGGTTAAATGGTATAAATTTTAGCAAATTTTATGCTCATTCCAAATCCGTTAAGAAACCACAGCTAACTGAAACCGTTTTTGAGATTTTCCAATAAAAATTTTGTGATTTCTCTTTTTGGCTGTAGCCAAATAATTTTGATCAGACAGGTTTTAGACATTTTACATTATTAGGACACGAATGCTCGATAGTCTTTCGTTTTCGAGATATCTGAGGTAACTTTTGTTTTTCTTATGGCAACCATATAGGATTTTTCGTTTTTCAAATTGCGCTTAAAAAGAGCTTTTAGATGATTTATCATATGCTTAGGAAAAATTGTATTTCAAGGGACTAATTTAAGAAAAGTTATCCATTGCTAAACAAAACAAAAAAGTAGGCCATGGAAAATCAAAATTTTTTTGTAAAGCCAGAGACAAGGAAGTTGCTTATTCAGACAGCGACTAATTAGTATCTACGTACTTAAAATCTACTGTACAATTTTCTAAACATATCAATTTTTAGATGATCATTAAGGTTTTATTTGTCATAAAATTGTCAATAAAGTGTTCAAAATTTTAAAAAGAAATCCATTACTATTAGTTAACAGTTGTTCACTAAATAATAGTAGCATTATTGTAAATTGTTCAAGAAACTTATTATTACTGTTCAAGCGTGTGATTATTGCAAAATGGCGCACAAATTCTCAAATAAAGAAAAATTTGATATGTTAGAATGTTATTTAAAAGTAAATAGAAATTCGCAAAACGCATCGGCTTCCTGTCTAGCATTGGCGGTTCTTCTATAGGGTCATTTGGTCAATGACCTCCCACATTCAAATAAAAAAATAGAGCTATTCATTTTCTGAAGTTTAAAAATATATAATATATATAATTTTAATATTCTTGAAAAATATATTAAAGTTTTTAGTTCATTCTATGCACAATACTATTCAAATATCTAGATCGCAGGATTTCGTATCCCCTTCGAGCACCGAGCCTCTACATTAATATTCATTACATTATTCATTTATAGAATTTAATAATCTTGAGTCAATCCACAACTTTTCCTCAAAGCTAGCTACGGACCGAATTTACAACGAATTAAAGTGAAATAGACTTATGCGCCAATCGTCAGAAAGCAAAAGAGACAGAAAACACTGGCGGGGACAATGTCCCTGACACATTTTATGGAAACGGTAACGCACGATTCGCACGAAGTTCAGTAGAGCCACAGACTACATAGGTTCTCTGTAAATCTTCACTTGTCGTGAAATTAAGTAAAACAGTGTTTTTGGTGTTTACTATTAAATATGAGTGTTGTATAAAATATATTAAAACTGAAAGATGGACATAAGTTGGGTTATAAAGACCGAGTGAAATTCAAAGGCGGTGGCCGTCCAAAACCTAATATGACGATTAAGCAAACATCTCTTGATAAGAAAAAGAAGTTAATAGGTATTTTCGAAATTCAATGTACGATTTATCCGAGTGGATTTGCGGATGCGAGGTAAAAAATGCATTTTTTTGTTTCCCATGCCTGTTATTTAGTGATGATCCTGATCCTATATGGTTCAAAACAGTTGTAACTGACTTGAAACATTTAAAAATAAAAGTACAGAAACATTCGCTCGCATCAAGTCATATGATTAACTGTTGTAGTCTAGCAACACTTGGTACAGTTGATATTAGAATGCAGTTAGACAGTGTCTATAGAAAAAGTTTAAAAGCTTACAACGAAAACGTTTCTAAATCAATCTGACTTCATTGCAGTTCAAGTGGATGAAACCACAGATAGTTCCAATAAAGTACAAGTAGTTTTTGTGTTTAGATACGTTTTAGACGATGTTGTATGTGAGAGATTTTGGAAATTTATTCAGCCTCAAGGAACGATATCGCAGCATTTGACAGATGTAATTTTAAAAGAGTTAGAATGTCTGAAAATTAATGAAAGTCCTGAAAAATTAATAGCACAAAGTTACGATGGAGCATTAGTAATGAGTGGTGCTTTTGGAGGTGTACAAGCCAAAATTAAAAAAAGTTATCCTTCAGCAAATTTTATTCATTGTTACGCTCATCAACTAAATTTAATTTTACAAAAAAGCATTAAGCCAGGATAAAAGCATAACTTTTTTTTGCTAATTTACACAGCTTTTCTTCATTCTTTGGAAAATCGCCAAAAAGAACAGCCGTGTTAGATAATGTTGTTAAGGTAAGATTACCTAAAGCGGCTCCAACACGATGGAATTTTAATACAAAGTGCATAGACTGTTTATACCTATCGAACAGAATTATTAGATTGTTTAGAAAAAAATCATTGATAATGAATCAGAAAACAACACTCTAAACCAAGCTATTGGTTTAAAAAACTACTTACAAAATGAACATTTTCTTTACTGGTTAAATTTTTTTCATTTAGTTATGCCTCATTGTTCAATCAATTACAAAAATGTAATATCGATGTCATAACAGTAAATAAGTGTATTGGCGTTTTTAATAGTAAAATTGAAGACATCAGAAATAAAATTTTGAATAACTATTTGGAGGAGACATCCATGCAGTCTGCCTAGAGATGTAAAACGGAAGAATCAAAAAGGAGAATTTCATTAGAAGTTTGTGATATAATTACATCTGAGATCAAAAACAGGTTTGGCTTCAGTAATCATTTAGCAGTGTCTCAGTTATTTCACGCAGATCGATTTAAAGATTATAAAAAAAGCTTTCCTCAAGATATGTTTAAATTAGTTGAAACGGAGTATCCAGTCATAAATCATTTGAAACTTGAAACTGAATTAGAAGTATTAGCCGAGAAGATTTTTCCAATAGTGAAGGTGCAGTTGCTTTGTTACAGCTTTTTATTAACAATAATTTGTGCAATACTTTTTCTGAAAGTGTCAAACTGTTAAAAATCTTGTGTACGCTCCCTATGACTACCGTCGAAAATGAACGTTGTTTTTCCACCTTAAAAAGAATAAAGACATTTTTAAGAAATACCATGGGTCAGGAATGGTTACCTTCTTTAACTATGCTTACCATAGAAAGGGCATTAATAAAGAAGATAAAAGACTTTAATAAAAAAGTAATTGACCACTTTGCATCTCAAAAAGACCGGAGGATCGACTTGGAATTTAAATCACTTTAAAAGGTAGGTAATACAGTAAACTTTTCTAATTGACCTTCCTATCTCTTGACCCACGAACCGCCACTGCTATCTAGAAACATTTCCGGAGAGAAGTCAACCACATAGTACAGTTTTTAGAAGAATTGTAAGCAATTTGTTACATTACGGGAGTTTTAATAATAAAAGAGACCGGTATGATATTGATAATGCTGATCGCACAAATAATATTCTCGAAGCTGTTAAAAATAATCCCCGCACATCAGTGTGACAAATTGCAGACGAAACAAATATTTCTAAGACAACTGTACACAAGACATTAAAATAAAGGAAATATCATCCGTATAAACTTACGATTGTCCAAGCTTTAAACAATAATGATTATGGTAGAAGACTTGAATTTTATCGTTGGTTTAATCAAAAATACGAAGAACAACCTGATTTGTAATCGAGAGTTATATGGACCGATGAAAGTCGTTTTACAAAGTGTGGAGTCTTTAACAAACACAATTATCACCACTGAGCAATAGAAAATCCGCATGTAACTACGCAAGGAAGATTCCAAACTAGGTTTGGACTCAATGTTTCGTGCGGCATGATAGGTATTACCTTTTTCTTCCTATTCTACTCCTATTATCTGCCTATAACCCTTTCCTCAATTATTATTCTTAGAACGCTATTTAATTAGTTTTACCTGAGATAACAGCTTTTTACAGAACAAGTAATAAACGAATTGTGGTTCCAACAAGATGGCTGTCCTGCACATAATACTAATAATGTTAGAAGGATATTGCAGGAAAATTTTGTTAACCGCATAAATTCAAATAGAGGACCAGTATTGTGGTCTCCCCTCTCACCTGTTATAACCCCTCCTGATATTTATTTCTGTGGTACGGTGAAAAATGAAGAGTATGATTTTGAAAGGCCGGAAACTATCGATGTTTTGGAAGACAGAATTAAGGACGTTTTCGGCACAATAAATGCCAACTATCAGAAGAATAATCAGCTCAGTTAGGCGTAGATGCCAAAAATGTGTTCAGCTAAATGGAGGTCATATTGAACAGTTTTATTAAATCTTCTTACTTCTTTACTATCATTTCTTCTATTATGTTAATTTGCTGCTATTAAAAAATTTTCTCCATATCGATTATGTTCAGATTTTAACAGAAAATTAAAACTATTTAAACATGTCAAACTGGTAATCTTACTATTACTGTTATTTTTTATAATGGTTGGTATTAGGTATATCAATGAAATCAAAATAACCTTTTGATTTTCCATGTCCTACTATTTTGTTTTGTTACGCAATGGATAACTTTTCTTAAATTAGTCCCTTAAAAATACATCATTTGAAAGCTCTTTTTAAGCGCAATCTGAAAAAATCCAATATGGCTGCCATAAGAAAAACAAGAGTTATCTCGGATATCTCGAAAACAAAAGAATATCGAACATTCGTTTATACACCAAAATATTAGTCTTCAAAAAGTGTCCCAATAGTGTAAAAGTCTATAAACCTGTCTGACCAAGGATTATTTGGCTACAGCCAAAAAGAGAAATCACAAAATTTTTGTTTTTTGGAAAATCCCGAAAACTATTTCAGTTAGCCTTGATTTCTTAATGGATTTGGAATCAGCATAAAATTTGCTAAAACTTATCATATTTAATTTAATCGACCTTGTAGCTCTTATGGTTTCTGAGATCGCATTGGTGAACATCGAATTTGGGACACACGGTATACGAAGAATTATATGAATATACCATTTCAGAATAATGCTTTTAAAAGTCCTGATACATTCAGAACGTCTTTGATTTGTAAAATGCCGTAAGCCTAGTTTAATTTGTTGCTAACGGTGTAAACATGGTCATGCTAAGTAAATCAATTACCAATGTACCTAGAAACATTTATATTTCAAACTGACTAGCTGAATATTATCGGGAATGGCTCCAATATAATATAAATATGTAAACACTTAGTTGATGTTAAAGACAAGTCTGTTGGTTGACATCAATGGTCAAATTTACACAACTTTAGACTCCAGCGTAATTCATTTATAAATTTTACGAATGGCAATGCAGCCAGGGCCCATTCTATGGTATACCAAGTTTAACATGACGTATTACAGAAGAGCTATCGTTAACATTAATGACCTTACTTCGTCATTCCAACTAAGACTTATCGAGTTAATTATATTACTAGATAAATAATGCTAATCATTTTTTCATTAAAAATTCTAGACATAATGTGCCTCGATTGACATGTTGGTCTATATATATATATATATATGAGGTATTAGAAATCGTATTATTATCTTTTAGATATAATGAACGGTAACTAAAAACTATTTTTTTAATAATTTGGACAATAAATCAAGAAATTATATCTGTATATAATCGAAAACACTTTCAGCGCCGGATTATACAGATGTATAATTAATGCAAATTTATATATATATATATATATATATATATATATATATATATATATATATATATATATATATATATATATATATATATATATATATATATATATATATATATATATATATATATATATATATATATATATATATATTGTTGTTTTTCAGGTTTTCGCGGGTGGTGAATGTTAAATTCGTTTTCCCGGGTATACTCCCGCGTAGGTGATAGGCCCCGAGAGGGACCGTGGTTGTCTGAACGACGTTTCGGCAGAATCTCATCTGCCATCTTCAGGTTCTAACCGATAACTGCTTACTGCGGCTTCTGGTTACTCGAACTGAAAAAATGAGATTCTGCCGAAACGTCGTTCAGACAACCACGGTCCCTCTCGGGATCTATCACCTACGCGGGAGTATACCCGGAAAACGAATTTAACGTATATATATATATATATATATATATATATATATATATATATATATATATATATATATATATATATATATATATATATATATATATATATATATATATATATATATAGGTATGAAACTTCTCATATGGTCTGAATGCTACTATCCGACCGACATCCTCGACGTCTCTGTGGCGGATAGCGACTTGCATCACAGCAAGTACCGAGAGCGGCGACCCCTAGCCCAGGTGGACTAAACTAATGTGATTAAATATGATTTGAGGGAAACAACTACTCAGCGGGCAAATACCCCGACCTGCATTGAATTACACCTTCAAATCATGATAGATCGATAGCCAATATCATTTGTCAATTCCTAACCAGATATAGATCGATTTCGAACTTATTTGTTCTCTTCAGTATGCCATAGGTTATGGAGCAGACAAATGATAGTGGCCAACCTGCTAGTTATATACTAACTATGGTGAAGTGAATAGTGGTGAGAGGTATGAAACTTCTCATATGGTCTGAATGCTACTATCCGACCGACATCCTCGAAGTTTCTGTGGCGGATAGCGACTTGCATCACAGCAAGTACCGAGAGCGGCGACCCCTAGCCCAGGTGAACTAAACTAATGTGATTAAATATGATTTGAAGGAAACAACTACTCAGCGGGCAAATACCCCGACCTGCATTGAATTACACCTTCAAATCATGATAGATCGATAGCCAATATCATTTGTCAATTCCTATCCAATTTGGCTATCGATCTATCATGATTTGAAGGTGTAATTCAATGCAGGTCGGGGTATTTGCGTAGTTGCCCAAATCATATTTAATCATTATATATATATATATAATTATTTATATATATATATATATATATATATATATATATATATATATATATATATATATATATATATATATATATATATATATATATATATATATATATATATATATATATATGTATGTATGTATGTATGTATGTATGTATGTATGTATGTATATTAAGCACCCTTGATGTAATGACTGATTAAATAAATAGATGTTATTTCATTATTAGAATCAAAATATTTTTTAAAGGAAGAGATTGAAGAATATATTTGAAATGTCACCTAACTAACAATTATTGAATTATCCCTAGTAATCGCCTCATTCGAAATTAATTATATTCCAGGTCTCTGACTATTTAAACTAAAATGCATTCAGTAAAATAAACAATTAAATACCAACTATTAATTATATGCTCCCCGGCTCCTTCGCCATAACTTTAAATCGCGGAAGAAAACCAAGTTGATGTAAAAAACCATTATATTATGAAAACAAAATCAACATTTTGGCATATCTCATAAAAAAATATCCGCCCATGCATTATCGACATCGTCAATGTTAATTCTAAATAGAGACGACTAGTGCAGATGATATTTATTTTCCTACATGTTAAATAACTAAATGTAAATATATTTATAATAAGTCATATTCTTGTTAATATCTACTTGTGGCAAAATCATTAAAAATATCTATACGAAATAAATATTCAGTTGTATAGAACAAATTATTTTCATTATAATTCATTATCGTTTTCTATCCTTCTTAATACATACATATTAATGAAACAGTAGGTAAAATTATAAATAAATTTAAAAGGAGTAAAAATGTAATTAAGTGTTTATTGATATATCTTTCATAAAAGTAGATCCACATGCACCAAACATGATATTTCGAAAAGACATCATTATTTGTTTTATTAATTTTAGAAAAATTGGTAAAATTAGAATAATATTGACAAATACATTGATTTAGATGAAAATACTAATTGTAAAAATAATTAAAACATTTAAAAATTTCATAAAATATAAATTAAAAGTTTAGGACTAGGAGGAACATACACTTTCGAAATATTTTTATAATCCTTTTAAATCATCCACTAATAACTATTTCAATAAAGGTATATATATTTTTATATATTTTTTAACCTCTGATTGTAATAGAGACCGCTTGTATACTTACCATATTTTTTTGTAAATAGCAAAATAGTCAACAGTTGATTTTTTCTGAAAGAAGTTAATTAAAGTCATCTAATAAATCCTTATATTAAGTATTTACATTTCACAATGAGATTTCTATTCATTTAATCTCATTCTCAGATTGTTGTAATTTATTATTGGGTGTCCAAGGTACTTGACGTGTTATTCTATTTACGGAGATTGTAGAAAATAAAATCTTATTGGTACACAATTCAAGTTAAATTTTTATTTCTAGTCGGAAACCTGTTGTCAAGCTGTGTGGGAAGTGCTTACTTTGAGTAACCTCATTTACTTCAGTGACCCATGAAATGTGTATATTTAACAAAAGCATCACGGGAGTTTAGAGTTTTAAATGTGGTAAATTTTACTTGAATAAAATGTAATATTCTCAGCATGTATTTATTAATTTTTCATTTACTGTAACTAGTCGCTAAAAATTAAATTTTCAGATAGCGTAAGGAAAATTCTGAACACTATGTCAAAAAGAGTTTTGTAGGAATTAAATACATCGATTACAAGGGTACAAATCAGCTTTAAATTGTTTTGAATCTGATGTTTCTAGTAAAGAAAGATCGACTCAGTAGAACAAGAGAATTTTTTATTTTTTCAACTGGTTTCATATGAATTAATAAATTCTTGTAATTCTACTTTTGAATTTATTAATACGTCTATCCATCGATAGAAAACTGATTTTCTAAACAGGATGGGACATTTATGATATAAAATTAATTATTTTAACAATACGTCTTAACATATCTTTGTACTGGTAAATAAATTGATATCATTGTGTTTAAATTTATTTTGTTTTCTAGTAAACTTAGAATATATCTTCTAAGTAGCAAGCTGAAAGTGTTTCCCCTTAAAAATTATAGAAAATAAAAATTTAAGGCAATTATTGGTATTTTTTTATTTATTTAGAACATGTCAAGTAAATGGAGAGGGATTAATCTAAATCATATAAAAACAATAGAGATTTACCAGTTGACATTTAGATGATATTTTTATAGCTATTCCATCCACATAAAATAAAATTTACAATTTCGCATTGCAGATATAAATTACATTTACTGATCTAATAAACCTTTAAAGACAGCATTAAATAATAAACATTGCGGAGCATCCTTCATTTGATTAAGATAAAGGATGCTGCATTCTGTTGTCCTTACACTAGCGAAATAATTAATTATAAATGTCACTTACCGCAACAAAACAGCGAGGTTCTTTATCCTAGCAACCAAATCTCCTACTATTTTACCTGTAACTAAATACATACACACTTTTTTTAGATAAAAAACTATCATGTTGTTATCAGCGCACTTGTGATTTATTGGTAGGATTTCAGTCAATTTTAACACAATGCCGATATCTGCGAACCGTATACGTGAGCTTTACGGAGCTTTCTGTTATACACGCGGTCCAAAGAGATCGATAACGACGTCGCAGTGACGTCACTAGAGTGTTCAGTACTTAAAACAGCTTTTTGGTAGGTGCAAGCGCGTATTTCGAACAAAGTTTGCGCGAAGAAGTTTTAATACACCGCAGTAGTGTTGTCGACTAAGGTGTGATCGTAAATATCAAGTTTTGATAAATGCTTGAGATTGATGCAAGATTGAAGTGAAATACAGTTAGGGTTTTGATGAAACAATTTTTTTTACCAACTTAGAAGCTTAAAAATGCAAAAACTTTGTACTATGAGTGTTCCAAAGATGCAATTCACAAATTCAGCATCTACCTTACGTCAAAATAAGACAAAAAGTTCCTATGAAGATGGGCTCGATAACGCCTCGTTTCTGAGATACAGGGTGATGAACGGCTATTAGAAAATGAGCATTTTTCTATTTCTGGGAGGGAGTAGGTCGTTTGTGGTATTTTCGAAGAACTCTGTAAGAAAATGAATAAAATTGTACTCTTATTACATGGCTAAGATGCATAATTTTCCAGACTATTTCCCAATGAGAACAAACGTTCAGCGAAAATTGCATTCCAAGTGAAAATTTTACTTAAAATTACAGCGAAAATTGCAGAGGGCTGACAGTTTAAAACATCAATTGAATCAATATAAAAATCGAAGAATTTTTTCTTTCTTTTTTTATTTTCCTGTGAAGATAGCAGGCTTATAGAAGCAAAAGAACATAATTACTTACCTACTTTTTAAATATTTTGAATTTTTCTACAAAAAATAATAATGTTAAAATTCAAATTTTAAATAAATCCGCTTAAAAATTGTGACACAGGAATAAAAGTATACTCAGCCTTTAAGAAATCGCATTAGTTCATTTTGATGTGATTTAACTGAAAAAGTACCCTAGACTGCGTCTCGAACACTTTTTGTCAGATCACATCAAAATCAACTCAAGCAGTTTCTTGGCAACACGATTTTATGCGTCGAATTTTCGATAATTTTTAATGCACTTAATATATTACTACATACTATTTCCCTCTCATTATAAGAACCAATGAAATCGCAAGATTTTGAAAATTTGGATCAATAAGAACAAACTTTCGGCGAAAATTGCATTCCAAGTGAAAGTTTTACATAAAATTACAGCGAAAATTGCACTGGGCTTGACAGCTTCAAACGTCAATTGAATCAATATAAAAATCGAAGACTTTTTCTTTCTTTTTTATTTTCCTGTGAAGATAGCAGGCTTATAGAAGAACATAATTAATTACCTGCTTTTTAAATATACTGGGTTTTTCTATCTATAACAATACTAATGCCAAAATTTGATTTTTAAATAAATCCGCTTAAAAATTGTGATACGGGAATAAAAGTATAGCTAGTCGTGATTGTAATAATTTGATTTGTTAATTCAGTTAATATTAAAAAAAAAATTTTTTGTTCTATGTTTTGTTCTGGAAATAGTCTAACAAACATATTTCGTGCATAAAAATAATCTGAAAATTCAGCATTCAAACCGTGTTGTCTTTAAGAAACCGCATTCGTTCATTTTGACGTGATTTGACTGAAAAAGTACTCTCGACTGCGTCTCGGGCACTTTTCGTCAAATCACCTCAAAATCAACTCAAGCAGTTTCTAGGCAACACGTTTTTACTCGTATGAGCTGAATTTTCGATAATTTTTAATGCACTTAATATATCACTACGGAAAATTGCAGTTTCTTTCATTTTCATTTTCCTGTGAAGATAGCAGGCTTACAGAAGTAAAAGAAACATAATTAATTACCTATGTTTTAAATATTCTGGGTTTTTCTATAATAAATAATAATTTTAAAATTCGATTTTTAAATAAATCCGCTTAAAAATTATGACAGGAATAAAAGTATACCCAGCCTTTAAGAAACCACATTCGTTCTTTTTGATGTGATTTGACTGAAAAAGTACCCTCGACTGCGTTTCAGGCACTTTTTTGTCAAATCACACCAAAATGCCCTGAATTTTCGATAACCTTTAATGCACTTAATATATTATTATAGAAAATCGAATGTGTTTTTGAAGCCAGTTGGAGACTCTGCAGTAAGAATAAGATTTTTTGAGTTCAAAAATAAGTTGTACTTATCGAAATAAGAAAGAAACCATAATATGAATATCTAACATTTTCAAGAAGCCATTTATATTCACTACATAAAATACCCAATTGATCTACACTCAAAGATTGAGAGTTCCTCTTTTGGGATTTTATCAACTCGAGAAATAATGAGACTCAATAATACTGTCCAAAAATCTTAACTCTAATAGAGATTTCAAAAAGTAAATTCAAATGTTTATTACAAATTCCAACCAATAAAAAACCACAGAAAAGTATTGTCAATAGAACTTATTGTTCATTTTCTGATAACTTTTTGTCACCCTGTATCTCAGAAATGAAGCGTTGCTATATCCATCTTCATACTTTTTGTTTTATTTTGACGTAAGGAATATGCTCCTGAATTTGTGCCAAGTATTTTTGGAACGCCTTGTGTTATGATACTACCATTTACTGCCATTTCTTTAAATGAACACACTGCTATTGAAATTCACAGAGTACACGCCTAATTCATTATTATGTACAACATCAGATTCCTTTGAAGAAAATCAAAATAGCTTAGTCTATGTATCACTTTTCTGCGTATTTTATATATAAATTGATTCAAAATGGATGGTTCTACATTTTTTAAATCATGAAACATTTTCTTTTGTTACAGTAGAGAAATGAATATTTATATTGCAATAATATACATTTATTCTAACTTTCGTCAACAAAGTTAGCACCATCACGAAATAACTAAAATTGTACTTAAACAAATAACGTAGTTCCTGATCCCGCTTCCTTTTTTATTAAACAAAAGTATATCGTAAAATTTTGATGTAAGCATATGAGAATATCTTACAACATTTTCGAAGCAAGTAATAAGACTTCATTTGAATGCTCATGACAGTAATTTGTTCTTACTAGCAGATAACGCATCAGAAGTAAGATTTTTCGCATCCAAATGTAAATAATATTATTATTTCATTTATTTCCAGTTCATCATTGAAAACAGTTTCACACGATTTTCTTGCCCACGCCTTCCTTCTTTAGACTCTCGTACTACTAATAAAGGGTTAAGATGGACTATGTATTCATTTAACCTAGTTAAAATAATATTTTTCTCTGTCTACCATTAGTTACATTATAGTTCTTATAGTTAGTTTCGTAAATTCGTATATTGCCCTATTGATTTTCTACGTACCAATTTTTTATTACGAAAAAGAAACATTTTTATCACTTCTTTAGGAATGCAATTTACCAATTCGTGATCAAAGGATAATATTTTTAAGAATCAATATCGTCTGTTTTCTTCGCCTTAAAAACTTGGTCTGACAATTTTAATGAATATGATATGCAAAGATAGTATAATATCTTTGTGACATGATATGCCTGACATTTACGTAATTTTCTATTAAGAACCACAGAAAATTAATAATGGTATCGAATTCCTGTTTTTCTTTTTCAACTACAAAAGTTATACAAACGTTAACGAATTTAAATTTAAAGAAAATGGTCTACTGCCGTAATTGTAATAATGAATATGATATGCTTATAGTTCAGTTCATTTAGACAAAATATATATCGTTTAAAGAAAACAGTCCAAGAAGGCTGAATTTTTTTATACTTTAATCTCGTCGTTCTAAACAAGATGTCAAAAGTTCACGGTGATCCATTGTAGGCACAATTTTTTAGAGTGTGTTAAAGAGTTAAAAAAGTGTTTTTTTGGCGTACATCTCCGTTCCTTTTAATTTTGTGATATGAACGTTACTATTAGGTCAAAATATTAGAAAAAAATGTCCTTACTCGATTTATCACACGAGTTATAGTTTTCGAGGAAACTTGATGTAAAAGTTATGACTCAAGTAAATACGTCGATTTTGCTCTATTCTATGCTTAATGAATTTATAAATTAGGTCTTATATTAAAAAGAAAATAAAGAATTTTTGATGAAAAAGGTTTTATCTGAATTAATGATATCAACTATGACTACTTTAATCAGCGGTGGCAATATTTCAGAATTATGAATATTCAATCATGTATTATCAAGAACAGATATTCGCGAAAATTATATAAATGAATAACTCGGTAAAGCTACAAAATTCACAAATATGTAATAGTGATGATGACAGGAAATATATGGATAAAAATATCAAACTTTGACCAATCGAGGTTTTCGCCACGCATGAATTTTGCTGGTATCCAAGGTAAATCACCCAGTTATTCATTGCTTGGTTTTCGCGAATTTAAGTTTCTTCCACTTCTTTTTATATTCTTCTTCTTCCTCCTCTTCTTCTCCTTCACTTATGTATTCCTCGATTTCATTATGAGCATTATGCCAAATGCTGTAAACGGAAGAGCATTGGAGTCCCAACTTTCGGAAGCCGCGCAATTGTCTGCAATCTTTTGCACAATTGTAATAAATCACATTTAATACCTATCCCCAATCTTGGGGATTCGGCTCATTGCCTAATCATTTTTGCACTTGATAATATACTCAGAAGCAGTGCTCTTCAGCTGTTTTCGCTGTAAGTGGTAATGAATGTAACTTGACAGATTTATCTTTACTTATTAATTTACAGAAGCACAAGTATCGATAGTTATTCAATGATTTTTTTTATTGATTGGAATACCATATATGGCCAAGAAAAATCCACTGGAGGAAATTGATTCTTGAGAAGCATTACTTCAATTAAAAACTTGAACTGAATTTTTCAAATCCAGGTGTTTGTCTAATAATTTTAAAGCAGCTGTTTTATCTCAATGAAAAAGATATGAGAATGCATGTAGCAATAAGATATGATTCTTGCTGCCTATACGTTTGTCAAAACTTCGAGAAGAGAAAACTTTTTGTTCCACTGTTTCTTTGTTTTATTTTAAAAATAATATTTTTTTCATCAACAGGCAACAACACGAATTGTCCATTTTCAATGCGAATTTATTTTCTAACACTGCAAAATACGTCTACAAATGCCGAAAAACTGAGTAAAATTGTATGCTTTGCCAGCAAGAATGCGGTAAGTTCCCAAAGCATAGTATACTCTGATATAAAATATATATCCCCTATCGCAGCTGCTTATTTCTACTTGGGATCACCTTATTGTAATTATATACGAATAATAGTATCTATTCGATACTTATCGTCCCTTTGTAAGTTTTAAAACGTGCTCACCTAAATCTATTTTCAAAATACAATGTTAGTGGGTAGTAAAATCGAATTATTTGCTTGAGTCATAACTAAAGTCCGGATCCGAATATTAGATTTCAGGGTCGGATGTACTCGCAACAGGAATTATCGCATATTTTAGTTCAAAATAAATAAATTTTAGTCAATTAATTTCACTTGTTGTTCTCATAAAACGAATCCACTCTTTTTACACGTCGACATATGTACATATGTTAAATCTATATGGTATTTAAGATGAATTATTTATTTCATTATTTTGTTGTGATCAATAGAAACATTTTAACAACGATTTAAAGTTTTATGCTGGTAATCCTGACGATGATGGCGTGCTAACGCAGCCTTTAATGCTATTCCATCCGCACATATTTTAACGTCCGGTCTGCGATACAAGTCTAATCTAATTACAGTAGTCAACCTGAGAACACCGCGAGTGTAATATGTATACTTTTTATATCGGAGAATATTGTCGTGGAACATTTTGAAAATGTCGCATCCACTTTTCTCTCTCGTAGAGTTACTGTAGAATGTTGGATAAAGGATTTACTGAAGTTAGAGTTTGACAGTGAACACAGGTTTTTCAGCATGTTGCAACTGAAAGACAAAAACAATTTAATTTAGATTTAGTTAAAATGATGTGTAACATTCTTTGGAACGAACTAAATAACCCTCATTTTAAACAGTTTCTGTTAGTGGAAAGTGCAATAATCTTACTGTGTCTGCACTGTCTGCAGAATCCACATTAAGGAAAAAAACCGCTGCCAATTACTTGGGGATCAGAACTTCCCTAGCGTAGTAAAACTCGACGTGTGGTGGAGTTTATAATAAAAGTAATTTTTTGGCATTTCAAAAAAAGTGACATTTTTTGACGTTTTAAAAAAGTCACATTGGGGGAATGTCACTAATTTTTTTTTGACCGATTGTACTCATCAATGAACTCAATCTCTTTCTTGACCTCTAGAATGTGTGTACCAAATTTGAAAGCTTTATCTTAAAAACTGTAGCTGCTATCGTAAACACAGACACACAGAAAATTTTTTCTGTCTGAAATTTTGTGTATCGTCATAATTCGTCGAGATTCGTCCAGAAATGCAATAAAAATTTTCAAAATTTTTTTCCCGAATAGATAACTTCCTCACTTTGAGGGGTGAGGGAAGTAATTATATATCACCGGTATGCATCGAAATTAAAGCAGAAATTGTTTCTGTGTTGCAAGACAAACACGTATGGGTTAGTGTAGATGAAACCGCCGACACTAGTGGTCAGTACATCGCAAATGTATTTGTTGGGAGCATGGATAAGACCGTGGCAATACCAGCTTGCTTAATATAAATAAAGGTGTTGTTAGAACGCACAAATGCAGAAACGATGTAAATGTGTGGATAGTAGTCTTGAAGCAGTATGTGGCTGTTTGTAACGGATGAAGCTTAGTAGTATATGAATGCGGCTTGGCAACGGTTAAAATACACCTATTTCAATCTGGTACATGTGGCATGTATCCTGAATCTGCCCCTGATATTGACGTCATATAATAATCAGATCCAGACTCTAGTCATTAATCAAGTTTTCTCGAAAACTGTAACTTGTATAACAAAACGAGTAAGGACCTTTTTTTGTAGATAATTTTCTAATCTTTCGATATAATAATATACAAATGTCGGACCGACAACCTCCTCGAGATGCACCCTGAACAGACAGAGACAAAATTGTCGTAAGACAAAGGAAGCCCTGTCTGACTAATGTCGACCGCGGGGTATCAGGGCGAATCACACTAATATGCGAACACCTATGATTCCAACCACACGCATAGGAAGGGCTCCTCATGATCGACCCCAATCGAATAGGGGTCAGAGACAGTTTAGAGGAGCCCCACCAGAAAGTCTCATCATATAGGGGTTTTACATGCAGCTCAAGTGAGCAGGGAATTGGGCAGGAAAGTGGGCAGCGCGAGTATGTAAACACGTCGCTCGCGCTGCCACTGCTCATGCTGTTGCCGCTGCCGCTCGCTCCCTTCACTGGCGGTATTTTGAACGGAAGTCAAAGGACTGGCAACACGAGCGGCGCGGACTGTTTACATGCTGCCCGCTGTCCTGTCCTTTCCTTTCAGTTGATTACCAAGTGCACGAAGAGAAACACAGAGCGCTGTCGCCGCGGCAGTTTTCTACGTCCTCCATACTGCTGGAGAATTAAAATGCAGTACGTGCACCAGCTGTATGTAAACAGTCACTTGCTTCAAGGCTGCTATCGGGCAGGACAGCGGGCAGCGCGAGTAGCAGCGGCAGTGGCTGCATGTAAAGGGGTATCAATGTTGACGACACAGGCAATGTTCACGGACGCTTTAAGTGGACGAGGGAACTAAGGGAAGACTGCTGACCTGCTACGAGAGCTGCGAACCTAAGAGCAGGAGATACATGGCCCGGTTACATGATGTCTGGTGTATCATGCACCCTGAACACCGCGCATTCTCTCAGCAACATCTGAGAGATCAAGTAAGGGCACACCGTCAGCTGGACGAACTGCCAGCCGCATTTCCACTGCGGCAATTAGCTACTGATGGGGAGCATCCTGTAGAGTTCACCGATGTAAACTTAAGGACGAGGGTTAGCCTTAACACCAGAGCTAAACGAAAGCCACAAGACCTGGCTAGAATGGACGCGGTCATCGATGAGGAACTTCCAGAAGATGCAGACATCTGACAAATCAACTATGCCGTATACAACGCCTCGAAGCAACTCGTCCCTCGTGAGAGGTCAACTAACACTTTAAACGGGGTCGAGAAAGCCAAGCGGCGTGTACAAGGCAAGATACAGTCGGCTAGACAACACGCTTCTCGGATCCAAAGTGTGGTGCATTACACCACAAACGGTAGAGTTTTTACTTACGAATCCTTCCCGCCTGTTTCAAGAGCCACAGCGTGTTGTCGATAATTCGCCAACTGTAGATGTTGTCGAAAACTGCTGGAAGGAAATCTACGAAACGGTGAGTCCATTCTATAGCGACACTCCAGTAATTCCACACTTCGAGGCTCTGTACCACAGACATTTTGAAGAGCCAGAAGAAGTGTGCTCGGCAATCAGTACGGAGGAAGTCCAACAAGCATTTGTTGGTACGAAGAACTTCGCTGCCTCGGGCCCAGACGGCATTAACAACTGGTGGTGGGACATTTCCTTCCTCTCACCGCCGTCGCGTCGGGTGCAAGTTTTTAACACATGATTGAATGAGAGGCAGCAGATTTAGGACTGGTTCGTCGAGGGACGTACTGCGCTTATTTTCAAAAAGAGGGATCTATCCGATTCGAAGAATTATAAGCCAATCACTTACCTCAACTCCTGCTACAAGATATTTACACGTATTTTGTATGCTAGGAGACTGAGTTCTGTTGATCCGGTCTTCCAGCAGATACACGAGCAGCGTGGTGCCAAGAAAGGCATGACAGGTTGCAAAGACAGCCTGCTGATAGACTGCTGTATTGCACAGGATTCTGTGCAATACAAGTGGAATCTATCGATGGCTTGAATTGATTACCGCAAGGCATTTGATACAACATCGCACGAGCTACTGCTCGAATGTCTTGCAGTACCAGCACCACTAGTGAGATGCATAGAACAGCTGCTGCCGCTCTGGAAGACTCGCTTCATCATAACATCAGGTGCACAGCGGGTCACAACAAAGCAGGTGGCATTTAGGAGAGGAGTCTTCCACGGTGACTCCCCTGAGTTCTCTCCTCTTCTGCATGTCACTGCTGCCGTTGTCAGTTGAGCTCCGCCAAACCCGCGGATATCAATGTAGACCACTCAGCGACTGGAGGCATAAGGTCACTCATCTATTTTATATTGATAACCTTAAACTTTATGCCTCCGGAGAGCGAGAACAAAAACAAAACGTTCTTAGGGTGGTCGAAGAATACACGCGAGTAATTGGTATGGAGTTGGGGTTGGACAAATGTGCAGTCCTCCACCTCAAGAGAGGACGAAGCGGGGAATTCTCTAAAGATGCGCAGCTCGCAGACGGAAGCATCCTAAGACATCTGGATGCCGGAGAGATCTATACATATCTGGGTGTGCAACGAAAGCACATTCAGGATGTAAAACAAATAAAATATTCTCTCCGCAGCAAATACAGACACCGTCTCCAAAAGATTTGGTCTTCCGAACTTTTGGGGAAGAACAAGGTGTCTGCGACTAACATGCTTGCCGTTCCGATTCTGCTATACTCTTTTGGAGTAAGGAAGTGGACGGTAGACGAGCTGCGCCAATTAGACAGAGATACCCGCAAGATGATGAATATTCACAGAAGTATTCTACCTAAATCGTCCGTTCCTTATGTGTACCTCCCACGTCAACAGGGGGCCGAGGACTCTTGAGCCTGGAGTGTACGTATGGCAGAATACTACTGAGTATGGCATTTAACATTCCCAGCAGCTCAGATCCCCTCTTGCGGTTTGTAAAACATCACGAATCTGTAGGAGTGGGAGCAGGATAGTTCAAGCCGGCAAAAAGAGCAACAGATGAGCTCGATATCGCATTTGACACCAAGCGAGGTGGCCGGCGAGGTGCTGATGTAGAATCAGCCACTGAACCTCAGCCAAATTGCCTGAAAGCCCAGTTTAGAGTTGCTGAACAGGAAAGTCTGTTTCGGCAGCATGTCGATAAACCCCAGCATGGTGTCTTCTATAAGAACATAGAAACATTGGGTTTTTTGCCCAGGCTGACAATCGCCTTTCTAACGTCAGCCGGGTTTAAGTCGGAGACCGAGGGATCCATTATGGCGTGCCAAGATGGTGTTATCAACACCTTAGTCTACTGCAACCGCGTGTGGCGTGTACAGGTTTCTGATGTCAACTGCATGACCTGCCGTCAGGTGTCGGAATTGCTCATGCACATACTATCTGCATGCCCCGTATTCGCAATTACGGCCTACATCCACCGATATAACATGGCGTTATGAGTGCTATATTACCATCTAAGGCACTCGTACGGGTAGACCAGACACCACTGCTGCCTCACATCCCCGGAGGTATTGAGTCCGTTGTCGAGAACGAAAAATGCCGGATCTTCTTCAACTACTCGTTCCCGACGGTCAGGCTAATTCAAGCCAACAAACCTGACATAGTCCTCCTCGCCCATCAAGTCAAGGTGATGTATGTCATCGAGTTCTCTGAACCTGCGGAGAAAAACATCACCTTGAAGGAGGAGGAGAACCGGACCAAATATCGCGTTCTCCGGTACGAGCTGCAAGTGCTGTGTACTCAGGCTATTCGGTCAAAATGGTCGTCCTAACAATCGGTGTACTAGGAGGAATAAAGCCTACGCTGCTCTTGGAACTGAAGACTATACTGGTATGCCAAAAATCAGCCGAGTGCTGGCAGGCCGTATGCAGAAGGCGGTCAACCTGGGTTCTCTCCGTCTGCTTAGGGCACACGATTCTGGTATCTACAGTTACTAACTCTGCGGGATGTGGGGAGTGGCTGTAGTTAATGCGCCGGCGCGACTAACGTGATGCATTAGAAACCACGGGAGGAATGTTCGGCATCGGATATTCCGAAAAATAAAATAATAATAATAATATTCGTTATTTCCCAATTAATTACACAATAAATACAAATAATTGTAGAGAACGTCAAATATACAAAACATAATAATAGTGTATAGTAAAATATATTATGCCTAAATAGGTATATTCTTATTAGAAAAAGAACTTATATAGTATATACACAAACACATACACGCATACATTTAAGAACATAAGCGTTCCTACGAAAAATAATAAACAGCAAACTACGAATATGTACAAATAAAAACAGGGAAAAAATAGTGAGAAACTGATTTAAAATCAATTATAGAAAAAAATCTTCAAGAGAATAACAGCTCTTATCGATAAGTAATGTCTTAAGTTTTTTTTGAAAATGAAGATATTTTTAGATTCTTTTATGCTGGTAGGCAAAGCATTGATATTTTACAACCATAACGTTGTAGATTACCCGATTTATGAAACGGGTTACTTTCACTATTTATTATCAAATTGTTAATAATGAAATCTGAAGTGAGTAAGAGGATCAGAAGAATAATAAATGTAGACTGTTTTCTCTAGACAAAATTTACTATATTACATAACAGGTTCAGGTACATACATATAGTGCCATAAAACGGAACTTTTTATGCGCTGGAATATTAATATTGTTATGCCACTGGACTGTGTAGACTGCTTAAATGAAACTAGAATAGTACGAGAACGGCTGGGAATGCTCTGGAATATTGTGCATGGTATAAAAGTGTGTCTGTAAAGTAAGGAATAAATTCATTATTTCTTAAACAAAAATATTTAGAAAAAATCCTCGGACACGTCGATTTTTAATTTCAATAGCGCACCTTATTCTTTTTTTTTTTTGGTTATAACGTCATCGCTATTTCTGTTATGATGTTATTTATATTTTTTTAATGGAACACCCTGTATATTTCTTCAATTTTGGATTCTAAATCAACAGCTGATTTCAAAAATGTATAAAATTGATAAGTTGAAAAGATACGGCCATTTTGAATATAAGAATTTACTAATTTTTTGTTTTGTTTGAACAAATAATAGTCACTACTATGCGATTCAAATATATTGAGCCCTCACTTTGGGTGAAAATTACAAAAAAAGCTAACGGTATGAAAATTTTGGAAAAATTAAGTTTTAGTGATTGGACATATGTAAGAATTCTGCATTTTATTTTTTTAAACTTACCAAGTTTCGCATTATTATATCTAAAAATGTACCCTTTTTTATGCGATTTCTGGAAACATTAATGTTTAATTACATATAACTTTATGATATATTAAGATATTCGAACAAAATTTGGACTGTAGATAAAAACATGTTTTTTTCACACTATGTGAAAAAATTTAAAAATAAAATTAAAACAGAAAAATTTTAAAAATATTTTGTTGCATCACTGTATATCTTAAACGAAGCAATTTATAAGGTATTTTTTTCAAACAAATAAGTTTCAATATCTGGAGAATCAGTATATAAAAAATCTCAACAGAAAGTCTGAAATATTTGAAAAAATAAATAAATAAGCGAAAACGGTCGAGTTTCTCCGATTATGTTTTTCTTGTGGTATTTCGTTAATTTTTGATAAAACTATAATTTATTCATAGAATCGCTATTTGTGTGCAACTGTTATCTTATGTGAAAATATTTTAATTATATTATTAATAATAATGAAAATATCAATTAGCAAATTTTTTTTTAATAACTGAACAACTAAAAGTCTTTTCTTTTTGCAAAGGATGACATGTCTACAGAAAGGTCCATTTTATAACTCATGAAAATTTCAAGTAGTTTTGTCGATTAGTTTTTGAGAAATTAATTCGCAAATACCGTTATATCGAAAATGATACCGAAATTCGGTACATCTTTTACATTATCATTCAATATAAACAAAACTAGCCTACTTCAAAAATTAATAAAAAACGTGTTTATTTTACTTTTTTAATTGTTTTTTTAATAGGTCGTATCTTCCAACCTATCAATTTTAGACCCTAAATATGAACATATTTGGATTGAGCTGTTGAGGCAGAATACAGAATTTAAGAAATATACAGGGTGTTCCATTTAAAAATATATCGATGACATCATAACGGAAACAGTGATGACGCCATAACCAAAAAAAAAAAGGATAAGGTGCGCAATTGAAATTAAAAATCGACGTGTCCGAAGATTTTTTTAAAAACATTTTTGGTTTAAGAAATAATGAATTTATTCCATACTTTACGGACACACTGTATATGAGCTCAGTCTGAGTTTGGAATTGAACGAGTGAAGAAGAAATAAGATAGAGACTTATGTGTTTAATTGTGATTATAGTTAAGATAGTCATTAATTTAGTGTTATTAATTACCTACTAATTAGTTGTTAAAGTGGTGAGTTAGTGTTTCCTGGACTTTCAATCAACGAATCTACGATTTGACGTGTTTGTGGGGATAGCAAACACGTAACAATATTTATACAATTTTTCATCAAAAACTACAGAATAATGACATCGAAATCCCGTTTTTCCTATAAATTATTATTTTATAAAAGTGAATTACTATTATTTTTTAATAGATTTTGAAACAGGAAAATACGAATTAAATTTTGATCTTTTTTAATGGTCCTATAGTATTTATCAGAAAACCCCATATTGAATGGATAATATGAAAAATAGGATATACGAAAGAATTTCTTGCTAACTAATCATATTTAGCTATCGAAAAAAATTAAATTGCTCTGTACAGAATTCTATATGTTCTTGATTTCATTTAAGCCTGAGTTTAACTAAAGTGCAACAGCAACCTAGTGCTGCGATGTATAAATTGTATGCCATGAACTTCAAAGAAACTGTAAAGTCGTTGTGGAAAAGTCATATATCTATATTGAAAATGTCCCTCTTTTTATAACTTTGTTTGTTTTCGTTGGAATCTAATAAGTGTCAAACCTCTGTCCAAGTTCAATAATAGAAATTTAGTTTACAGATTTGCCAAATATTTTACAAGTATGAAAACAAGCAAATGAAAAGTAGTACTTTCTTATATCAATGTACATATAAATGTTGGTACAATTTTAAGTACCAATACTTCGACAATCGGGAAAGGAACTGATTTTAAGAAAAAAAATCATTAAACATACGTTGTATTTCGTTCGGTTTCGGAGATACAACTGAAATTCTTTTTTTCAAATTTTATCTTAAACAGATTGAGATATCGATATAAAACTTAGTACACTATTATTGAACAGTTTGTAAGCAAAATTCAGTAGCTATTTTAATTATTCAGATATACTGGGTCTCTTAGTTTTAGAGTCCATTTACCATTTAAACCCCTCAATCTCTTTTATACTACGCCACTGGTAAATTTTAATTATTTGCTTGGAATGGCTAATCAATTTGGAAACATTTTTGTCAGTTGAAGATTCTCGATATTTTACTCCGTTTAAAAGTTATTTTTCATAATTCTTTCAAAAACATATAATAGTATGCGGTCCATTGACAAAGCAGCTGCCTAAGGTAAAGTTAATTTATTATGCATGTTTTTGAATGAATGTTACAGGGACATAATAACACCATCTATATCATTTATTTTATTATTTATTATGAACGGTAGAAATGTTTGAACCGTTAAATGAGTACACGCATGCATAATTTAATAACTAAATCTAAACTAGTTATTTCTGTTAATTCCTAATAAATCGTATAAAGGGTGCAAAAAATGCAAATGGCAAACGGAGTCGAGTGATACATCTTTTGAAAGGTCTTTCAATTCTCTACATAACTGTATTTTTTTTAAACTTTTATCGATTCGTTCCTGAGAAATAACTGTTTCGTTATTTTAAATTCGGGAAATAAAAATAAAAGAAGCAGTTTAAATTATCGTATGTATTTTTGAAAATTACCCCCACCGACTTCCATACAGTAGTATAATCTGTCTTGAAATTCTGTACGAACATTTCTGAACACATCTGGAGTCAATGAACGGCATTCTCGAACAATTCTTTTACGTAACTCTTCCAGAGATGCGAGTTTTGTTGCAAATACCTTCGATTTCAAATGTCCCCACAGAAAGAAAACCAAGGAAGTTAAATCGGGTGACCTAGCGGGCCACTCCACAGGACCTCTTCTTCCAATCCATTGCTCAGGAAACTGATTATCCAAAAATTGACGGATTGCTATAGCAAAATGTGGGGTGCCCCATCCTGTTGAAAAAACAGTTCGCCCTCTAAAAGATTATCGTCTTCTTCGAGGATTTGGGTAATCATTGGGTCGATGTTATTTTCTAACAGATCGAGTTACCTTTCGCCATTTAAATTGTAAACTTCAGAGGCCTTTGGGTATGAGTTTCCATCAACAAATGTGGATTGGTTTCACCCCAATACCTACAATTATACGTGTTTACCTCCCCATTTAACTGAAATGTGGATTCATCAGAAAAACACGTATTGTATAGTAGATTGGCATTACCGTTTAATTGTTCACTAAAAATCTCACAGAATTCAAGCCGACGATCGGGATCATCTTCGTTTAATTCGTGTACCAATTTAAATTTATATGGCTGAAATTTGTGGGCCTTTACAAATCGATGAACACTGCTTCGTGATACACCGGAAGCCTCAGCTACTTTCCTGATCGATTGAGTATTTTTCATCTGCAAATGACCCAGAACTGCCACTTCGACTGCTTCATTCCTAATCGGTCACTGAGGTTCATGCTTTTTGTTTCCTACAGAACCTGTTTCTATAAATTTTGTCAATAATTGTAAAACATACTGAGAACCAACCCTTCCATCTGGGTGACTTCTATTGAATATGCGCTCCGTAGCTCTAGCACAATTATCGTTTTTAAAATAAATGCTGACAATTTCTCCTGAAGGGTATAAACCATTTTGAGAACTCACTCTGGTCAAATGTTTCTCGATTTAAAATTGGTTGTGAACAAATTAATGTTCAAGGACTATCAAATACTTATGAGTCTTTTATTATTCTAAAACTAAGCGGACAAGGAAAGTGTTTTTTGTCGAAAAAACTCGTGTTGCTTTGAGAGCACTAAAAAATGTAGTTTTTTTATAAATTCCAATACCCAGTGCCGTGTATTTGAGATTTTTTAAACGATTTCGACTGTGAGTAATCATCAAAAATAAAATTATTTTCCTTAAGAACGAATCGATAAAAGTTAAAAAAAAATACACGTTAGGTAGGGAATTGAAAGACCTTTCAAAATATGTATCACTCGACCCCCCCTTGCGATTTGAATTTTTTTGAGGGGGTGACCATATAGGGTAGAGGTATGATGATAGGTATACAAGTATTACATTAAAATATGTCCCCTTTGGAAACAAGGTAGACGTGTTTCACCAATTTTTCAAAAAATTTTTATCTCCAAAGTTATTCAGGGTGCCTACTTTTGGTTGGGACACCCTGTATATTTCTGATGTTGTTAATTAGAGAATTAATTAAGGAATAGAAATGATTCGTTATTTTGTCGTTTAGGCCGATTCGTTTATTTTATATATACGTACCACGCAGTTTTTTGCTGATTTTTAAAATAGTATAAATTCACACACACTGAGCTCGAAATGACAGTGTTGAATCCCGATATATGCACGACTGAACACCAGCTGGATTGCTAAAAGTAAGAATTATTTTCTGGTAATTATTTGTATTTTTCTTCGATTTATCGACTTACATAGTTTATTTTTATTTAAAATATTATTTTTTCTATTTTAGGTAGGTAGGTACTTAGTAAAATTCCTGCTAGCTGTTTTCTGCTACTGGCAAATTTTATCATAACTGCACACCAGTTCTTATACGTGGAATATACTGGTCGTTGTATAGGACGAATGTCCTCCCAGATCTAATTCCTTTGGATTTTTTTCTATGGGGTCACGTTAAATCTTTGGTTTATGGTTTATGATGATACTCCAATTGAAACTTGACCATTTACGGAATCGCGTAACCAATTTATGTAAAATTATAAGAAATACTTCTTGAATTTTTGAACGAGTACTTTACAACTATCAATGAGAAGAAGAGCAGAAGCATGTATAATTGTTAAAGATGATCATTTTCAAAAGTTACTATAATTTTTCTTCATTATTATTTTGTTATTATTTTTAATTTGATAAGGATTTCCTTAGAAAATAATTTAATAAATTCAAAATACAAACTGCATGGTTTTGTGTGTTATATTATTTGTGAAAACGTTTACTTTATCAGAGCGATACTATATACTATTTATACAAAATAACAAGAACTCTTCAACGGGTAAAATTTTATTTTGTATAGTATGTATAATAGTAGTTATAATAATAATTATTACGCAGTTTTCTTTTTGAATTTATTAAATTATTCTATAAGACATGGCGCATGGGTGTGAAATTAAGTGTTTTAATCCATGGATAACCTGATAACATGGCAGATGCTGGTAATACAAAATTTGCAATAAATAAAAAAGAGTAAAATATAAGATACGACATATTGTTACGTGTTTGCTATCCACACAAACACCTATACTCGTAGATTCTTTGATTGAAAGTCCAGGTAACACTTACTCACTACTTTATTTACTAATTAACAATTAACACCAATAGATTAATCACTGTCCTAATTATAATCACAACTGAACACTTATGTCTCTTTCGTATTTCTTCCTTACTCGTTCACGTTCGACTTCAGATTGTGGCTCGGCCCATCGTGTGTCTTATTTATACATCCGTTCACACGGTCTGGGGTATTCCAGAATATTCCCGGCCGTTCGTGTATAATTCCAGTCTCATCTAACTAGTCTACACAGTTCAGTGGCGTAACACTGCCCCCTCCTTAAGCCTGAACGTCCCGATCAGGCAATCCATTGTTCCCTGCATATTTGGCTAGTCTCTCTATATGCACCACCTTCATCTTGGATTTTGGACTTTGCTGAATTCTATATACAACGTCGTTTAGTCTGGTGACGAGAGTGTAAGGACCTTCCCAGGGCGGGTCAAGCTTCGGGGACCTGCCTTTCTTTCGTTGTGGGTTATATAGCCAAACCAAATCTCCAGCCTGGAACCCTCCTGAATTCGCTTTAAGATCATAACGAGCCTTCATGCGATCACTTGCTATGGCAATTCGGTCTCGTACCAGCTCATGTTCCTTAGCCGTTCAGCAACTTCATCGGCGTAGTCATTTATGGAAAGTCGCTCCTCATCTGGTGTGCCAAACACTAAGTCTCATGGCAGTCTAATCTCACGTCCAAACATCACGCGAGCCGGCGTCTGTTTTGTTGTTTCATGAATGGAGGCTCTGTAGGCCATAAGGAAAAGAGGTAAGTGACGGTCCCAATCTCTCTGATGTTTCTCAACTACTTTGGATAGGTGCTCCTGAAACATCTTCTGAAACATCCCTGATTCAAAGTTTCTTCCTTGATCCGAATGCAATCTAGGGGCACGCCAAATCGACATACTAGATTATCTACCAGAGCTTGAGCTACAGTGGCTGCTTCTTGGTTGGGTATAGCATAAGCTTCAGGCCACTTACTGAAATAATCCATGGCAACTAAGATGTATTTGTTCCCATCATCTGTCACGGGGAATGGACCAGCTACGTCGATCGCAATTCGCTCAAAAGGAGCTCCTACGTTATATTCTTTCATTTGGCCCTTACTTCTTGTCCGTGGCCCTTTACTTGCCGCACAAACTTCACATTTGCGGCACCAAGCTTCTGGCGGTGTCACCCAGTAATTTCGCGTACATTTTGGCGGATTCGCAATATGTTCACCCACACCTGTTACCAATGAATCGTTCGCGTACTTTAAGCCTTTTTACAACACCTCCCCCTTTCCCAAGGGAATCCCATTGTGCCCACAAAGCCTTCAGTCCCACTGCCTTGTTTGAAATGTCCTTCCAGCCAGGTCGGGCTCCTCTTTCTTTCCATTCCAGAATAGGACCAGTTTCTTGATCTTTTAACTGCTCTTCTCTTAATGTCTCTTTTGTCCAATCGTCAGGAACATCAATTTCAACGGTGTTTACAATTATTATCCCTTGTTGTTTTTCCACCCGGTGGCAGTGCTTGCAGTCTTCCCGACAGGGTCTTCTGGAGAGAGCGTCTGCATTTCTATGGGATTTTCCAGGACGATGTTCGATTTTAAAATCGTACAGCTGCAGTTTTTCTATCCAGCGAGCTAATTGGCCTTCCGAAGTCTTCAATTGCAATAACCACTTTAATGCAGCATGGTCGGTCCGAACTTTAAAATATTGTCCATATAGGTACTTGTGAAAATGGTCTATGGACTTGACAATGGCCAATAGTTCCTTCCGTGTCACACAATAGTTACGTTCTGGCTTCGACAACGTCTTGCTGAAGTACTCAATTACTTTTTCCTGTCCATTTTTAATTTGGGAAAGAACACATCTAAGTCCAGAATTACTGGCATCTGTGTCTAATACGAAGAGGCCTTTCCGTTCTGGGTATGAAAGAACCGGACTCGAACACAGTGCTGATTTTAGTGTTCTGAATGATGTTTCGCACTCTTGTGTCTATTGGTACTGAACCTTCTCTTCTGTAAGCCGGTGTAGTGGCTTCGAAATATCAGCAAATCGTTCCACAAATCGTCTGTAGTAAGTGCATAGACCAAGGAAGCCTCGTACTTCGTGAACATTTGAAGGCCTCGGCCAATCTCGTACTGAGGAAATCTTGTCTGGGTCTGTTCTTATCCCCTCCGAAGACACGACATGTCCTAGGAATTTTACCTCTTTCTGAAACATTAGGCACTTTTTGGGATTCAATTTCAGGTGTGCATTTTTAATTCTTCCAAACACTTCTTGAAGGTTCTTCAAATGCTCCTTAAAATCCCGTCCCATAACCATCACATCATCAAGATAAACTAGACATGTCTTCCAAGTTAGTCCTCGTAGTACCAGTTCCACCAGTCTTTCAAAAGTCGCTGGCGCATTGCACAGGCCGAAAGGCATCACAGTGAATTGATAAAGGCCGCTTCCTGTCGAAAAGGCTGTCTTGTCTTTGTCATCTGCATGAAGTCCCACTTGTCAATATGCACTTCGAAGATCTACAGTGGAAAACCACTGTGAACCTGCCAGCGTACTTAGTGTGTCATCAATTCGGGGTAACGGATAGCTGTCTTTTCTAGTGACGTCATTCAGCTTCCTGTAGCCGACACAGAATCTTAAAGTTCCATCTTTCTTAGCAACCAAAACTACTGGCGACGACCAAGGACTGGTTGGTTCCTCAATAACTCCGTCTTTAAGCATCTTCTGTACCATTGCAGAAGCCTCTTCTTGTTTTGCTAATGGGAGCCTCCTAGGTGGTTGACGAATAGGAGCTGATTCACCAGTATTTATCCGATGTTGCACTATGTTGGTCATTGTAAGAGCTTCTGTGTCCTTTGCAAATACTGTACTTTCTTTCTTCAAAAGCTTCTTCAAAGCTTCTCTATGTTCATCTGGAATTAAATGTTTTAACTAGGCATTTAACATCTTTACAACTTCTTGGTCCATATCTGTAGACGAAGCTCCAATAATTTGTTCTTCACATCTCGCAATCCATGTGACTGGTTCGTAGGTGCCAATTGCTTCACCTTCATTGAACGTCACTGAGTGTAAATTTAGGTTAACCATTCTAATCGGTATCTTGTCTGTAGTCTGTGTTAAAGTCCTTGCCAGGATCACATTGTCTGTCATTTTAATTGAGTCATCCTTCTCAACGAGGCCAAAGCGGTATCCCACAGAATATTCCTCCAGGACTGCCTCAATTACTTTCTCTGTTCTTGCAGGAATTGTTACGGTCCTCGAAGTTAGTAGCCTAATATTATGGAATTTTTCATCTGCCGTTGAAAGAATAATTTCTTCATTTCCAATCCTGAGAACTCGTTCTCCAACGTCAAGTACAAATCCATATTTTTCCATAACGTCTAATCCTAAAATGAAGTCATCTGTAATGTCAGCTACGATAACTTGATGTTTAAAACATAAGCGGCCAATCTGCAGCTCCATGTCGACTTCCCCATGAACCGCCACCCTATCTCCCGTAGCTGTCCGGATGACTAATCCATTCTGTTCTTTATTTACCTTGAAACCCATTATGAATCCTGCCCGTACTATTGATGACGTAGCTCCTGTGTCGATTATGAACACACATTTCTTCTTATTTACATAACCCTCCAACAACAGACCACTTTGAACTCTCCAAAGTTGGGAAACTTTTATTTCTCGGGGGTCACAACATTTCTTGGCCAGCGCAGCCCCCAAATTGCCAGCCATCTTTAGTTTTCCTGTGGCTCCTGAACCACAGCAGCATTTACCCTTTCCGGGCTGCGTTGACGACAGTTTCTCTTGATATGGCCCACTTTGCCATACCTATAACAACGGATGCCTCCATTCGGCCTCCCACTACTTTGTTGTTGGTCTTGTCTCTGCTGGGAGTTCGATTTTGTCAGTAGTTGGGTCATCATCTTGTGTAGATCAGATATCAGGTTTTGTGTTGTATTGTCTGGCTTGTCTTCCTCCACACTCACAGCTCGTACTCTCTGATTGGATTGTGTGGTATCCTTATAGGCAGCCTCAATCTCCAGTGCATGTACTAAAGCCTCACTACTAAGCTTATGCCTGGCCAACTTAAGAATTCCCCTAACTTCCTGGTCCCTTACTCCATCAATAAATGTACCAACTGCTTACTGTTGTTGAAATTCCATTGAGAAGGGCTAATCTTTCTACCGCAGCCTCGAACTCCTGGAGGCTTTCTCCACTTCGTTGTCTGCGTGATTTGAGCTGAGCCTGATATACTTGGGCGAGATGTTGGTCGCCATATCTTAGTTCCAACGCTGTCTCCAAAATGTTATAGTTTTGTTGCTGTGCGGCAGGAATTGTTTGGAGCAGGTCTAATGGTTGGCCCCTTAATGCTAATACCAATGCTGTTGCCTTTTCCTCATCGTTCCAGTTATTTGAACGCGCACCTGCCTCAAATTGTCTCTTATAAGTTGACCATGAACTTTGACCGTTGAATGAAGGTGGTTGTAACCTAGCACCCGACGACAGTACTAATTGGCCACCCTTCTCTCTTAATTGTTGCTTGAGTCGGGCTACTTCTCCTCTGACTTCGGTTATTTCCCCTTCAACTTGGCTGACTTTTTCTTTAACTTCACTGACCTCTCCTTTAACTTTATTAACTTGTCCTTCGACTTCACAGACTTTTTCGATAACATCTCCTTTAAATTTTTCAGTGAGGGAGAAAATGGCTGCCTGCTGTTCCTCTAGGCTTCTTTTTATATCTTGGTCTTCCTCCAATTGTCTTATTTCCAAGCCCTCTATCATTTTTTTTAAGTCTTCTTTTTCTTCCTGGCGTTTTCTCTCTTGAGCTTCCATAATTTTTCTCTGTTCGTCTTTCTCTTCTTGTCGTATTCTCTCTTGTTCTTCTTTTTCTTCCCGCCGTCTTCTCTCTTGTTCTTCCATAATCTTCCTTTGTTCGTCTTTTTCTTCCCTTCGTCTTCTCTCTTGATCTTCCATAATCTTTCTTAATTCTTCCTGGCGTTCTCTTTTCTGTTCTTCCATTTGTTGCACCAATGCTGTGAGTAAGTCTTGTGTTTGTTTCTCCGCCATGCTTCTTGTTGTTGGCATTAACTCACGACACGTAAATCAGTTCAAAATAAAGTTTATCACACTATAAAGTCCGTAAAATATTGGTATCACGTCTATTTTAATAATGGAATGTTTCAGAAAAATCTCTAAACAGCACTAGAAAGTCTTATTTAGAGTCTATACTTCTTTTGTGTTGACAAAATTCACTTATCCCCACTAATTGTCCAATGGAATGTTCGAAAATTTTCACGAAATATCACTAATAGTAATAAGTATTATTTTGAGTCTATAACACGTTTCCGTTAACACAGTCTACGTATCTTCTGTGGTTTCCAAATCGAATGTTCTAGAATTTTCCCGAAATTGCACTAGTAGTCCTTTTTCTCAGTCTACAACACGTTATTACTAGCGGCACTCGCGTATTTGCAACTATTTCTAAATCGAATGTTCTAGAAACTTCTCGAAAATCCACTTTAAAGTCACTATTCAGTCCAGAAATAGTCCTCCAAACACTGTCCAGTAGTTTAATTCTTCGTATCACCCCTAATTCCTGAGAAGAACACTGTAGAATTTTTTCGAATATTCCAGAAATTTCTCTTCCAATCCACTTCCGACACCAAATTGTTACGTGTTTGCTATCCACTCAAACACCTATCCTCGTAGATTCGTTGATTGAAAGTCCAGGTAACACTTACTACTTTATTTACTAATTAACAATTAACAACAATAGATTAATTACTATCTTAACTATAATCACACTTGAACACTTATAAGTCTCTTTTCAGATTAAGTCTCGGTGCACTGTGAGTCTTATTTATACATCCATTCACCCGGTCTAGAGCATTCCAGAATATTCCCGGCCGTTCCCATACCATTTAACCAGTCTACACAGTCCAGTGGAGTAACAATATTTACTCGACCAGTGGCGTCAACTGGTGAGCCTGAAAACGTTAGCCCTCATTATTTCGTACACTAGTAAATAACAAAACTTGTTAATTATTCCTCAGTTATGCAGTTCCATTTTGTTCGGAAATAAAAGGCGGAAATATGGTTTTTAGAGACAAAACTCGCCAAAAACAGTGGTTGGTAGCGATTCGCAGGAATAACTTTACTTCTTTAAAACATTCGTATGTTTATAAGAAACATTTTAATCCTGACGATTATGCGTTATCAAAGGAACCTACTACAGAAAATCGTAAGTAATAATCATGCACATTCGCTGTTTTCATCATGCTCATGCTTGATAACCTTACTTTAATGACATAAGACACCTCTGATAGGTACAATAATTTCCCTACTAGGTAGTTAACTACTTTTGTAGTTAACTACTGCCCAGCCCCGATCATACATCGAATTCAATTTTGCTGAATTAACGAACATGAGTTACAAAAAAATGAATTTTTAGTTTACCACCTTTTGGCGCACACCACACATCGTGTTTCCAAAGTTTAGTATGGAAGAGAGCAGGCTATTTGTTAATTGTTGTATGGTTCATATCAGTAGCAGCTGCAGCTGCTACGAGCTCTGAAAAAATAACTGCTATTTCTGTAGCAGTTGAAATTAAATTACTCGCTGTGCCGAATGCTAACGCGACCAACGTGCTGACAAATAGTAACTATGCAAACATTTAGTTAGCACTGTTAGAAGTTGACAGTAGTACTAGTAACGGTACAGGAGAGTAAATTTATCACAAAGCACAATGACATGTAGTAATTTTATGGTATGGGCATCTAGGTAGGTACGTATGTATTTTATCATCCATTCAATTTACGACGTCGAATCATGTAGCGCACGGCCAAGGAGGCGTACAAACTGTGTAAAAAAATATATTTCTTAACCCTTTACTGCGCAAATTTTTTTATTTTTCGAAAAAAAAAGATATTTTATGTAAATTTTTGCGTAGAATTTAAAAAAAAATAAGCAAAAAATTCCATTGTTGTTAATTCATTTAATTATTGTTAATTATTATGAGGATGCACTTATGAATCATTTTACATTTTGAGTATGTGGTGAATTGTTCTCAAAGTACAAAATGATTCATATGTGCAACATCATATATCTGGGGAATTATGAGGTAACAGAAACAATATAGTTGTATTATTTTATTTATTGATGAAATTGTTTGAAACAATTTTTCCCAGCATTGAAACACAGGGATGCACGACATTTCTCGCAGATAACATGGGTAACCTTTACATTTTGGAAGTTTGCATCGTAGACGATTACTATACCAAATCAGCCAATATGCAAACTGGTCTTGTCGTACGCCTTGAGGAGGGATGTAAAAAGCAGGATGCCGTCGTTTCTTATTTTGTAATTCCTGCTCCAGATTTGATCTGCGTTCTCGTTGTTTGTTAACTTTTAAGCCCGACAAAGTTAGCTCCATAGCAACTTCAATCCGAAAGTCTGACAATGTTAGTATTTTTGAGGTTTCTTTTCTTTGTCCATGTACAAGTTTGTAAAGCAGCCAAGTGTTTACTAATGAAACATCTATAAGGTGGTAAAACATTCGAAAATACCACTTCTTTGATTTTATTGTAATTTTATGTCTACCAATAAGACTATCTGCAAGATCGACTCCACCCATATGACGATTATATTCCTTTACCAAGTGTCCAAACTTGCCCAATAGCTCCGAACACTTGAAAGGTGTACCACGGACATCATTATAAATTATATCTATATATTTCTTTAGGTCGAGTAAAGTCAATTTTTCGGGGTGATCAGGTGATATTTGGCTGGAATACAAATTCGATTGATCTGCTATATCGGCATATAAGTTATCGGTAAAAAAATTTTTGAAAAGTCGAGTGGTATGTTCATTTCCATAAATATTGCAGGGAGTGCTGCATCACCTCGAAATTGTATAGCACCTTCCGGTATTTATTTGTAGATTACCTTTTCTCCATTTTATGTTTGCATAATTTTCTTTCAGTCTTGTAATTCGTTTTTTGTTTTTCACCTTTTTCTTTGGTGTCGCATCAACCGAACTGGTAGCCCTCCTTTTGTTTGCTTCTTTCCGTAGACTTTTCCGCTTTTCTTCACCTTCTTTTTCTTTCGGGCGATTTCCTTTTCTTTTTCCCCTCGTTTTTGGTGAAATATTTTCAATTTCAACGATGGCGTCGACGTCTTCAACGATTTCTGCTTCAAACATTTCTTCCTAACCTCTATAACCATATTCTTCTTGACTCAATTCGGCTTCTTCAACATTTCCTATTTCCAGATTTTCTTCTTGATTTTGGTAACCAAATTCTTCTTGATTTGGTTCGGCTTCTTCAACATTTTCTGTTTCCAGATTTTCTTCCTGATTCTGGTGGCTTGACGTAGAAGGTAAATTGAAGTTTTTAAAATAGCTGCATCGATCACATTTTCGATTGCTTCGTTGTCGAAGAAAATTGGAATATTGTCAAAATCAAATAGTTCATCGGATTCATCGTGAAATTTGTTTACATTTTCAACTGAACCATGAGTTTCATCAAGAGGTAGATTTTCAGAAAGACCATCCTCTTCATCTGAAGATCTATGAAGATCATCCCTCACTTTCCGGTAAATTCGCTATTGCGTTTTCCAACTCTTTTTCAGTGAGGGCCCTTTTTTTTCCCACGAAGACATTATGTTATGGGATCGCCTGAAATAATTAGGTACATAAATACAATAAAATAAGGAACGAAAACGACAAAACTATTTTTTTTTACTAATTATTATATTTTCCCACTACATTTACAAAAAAACTTATCACAGATAAGTATAACATATATCTCTTTAAACAACTACTTTCCCGGCTATTTGGCAAACGCTGACGACGCAAAGATGCAAAAACACGTGCCTGTGAATGTTTCAAAGTTTTGAAGTGATTGATATTGGTGAGTACTTTTGATTTATTTATTTTGGTTTTACTGAGCAGAACAGTTTTAATTAAAAATAACGTTATTGAGTCAGTCATACTGAACATAATGTGCATATTATCTTTTTTATAATCCAATATTCAATGTTTGGCAAATAGCCGGGAAGTAGTTGTTTAAAAGATATATGTTATATTTATCTGCGAAGTTTTTTTGTAAATGTATAAAAAATTATATTTAGCAAAAAAAATTTTGTGGTTATTTATTACATTTCCATTTCATTCCTTATTTGAATAGAACTTTTACCAAGGATACCTAATTCGTTTTAAATTACAATAAGATACATAAAGTACAACATTTATTTTTCAATAGTTCACTAAAAGAGCTATGGCTAGGTGTTGCATATATGCATCATTTTGTGTGTTGTGTATAGTGGTATAGTGTACTCTACATGCAAAATGATGCATATATGCAACACAATAAAAAAATAGCAATAATTACTTATTAAAGCTCGTTAACGAGCAATCAAATCGAAAATAAACTAACTAAATATATTTATTACCTGAAACAATTTTTTCCACTCAGAAATATTACAAATTCCATTAGTTTTGAAGCACTTTAAAGCACGACACACACCTGTTGACAGATCAGCTCATCTGGGGCGCATCCGAATGGAGTGGCGGGTAAAATGAAATATTTACTGTCCCCACCTCTTGAAATGTTGTATAAAGGAATGTTGCCGATAAGCAACAGAGCGGTTTCTGCTATTTCGACTACTCAATGAATTTTTATTGGGATTTTTATTTGCCGTTACATATGTGCACCAAAATGCAGTAAAAGGGTTAAATAGCTGCTATTAAAATAGCAGCTATTTTTAACTGTTGAATAAAAGTAGCAGTAGCATTAATAGCTCCTATACAAAAACAGCGGGTTCGACCCATCACTAATCTTGTTGGTCATGGAACAGATCAACAGAATCTGTTGATCTGTTCCATGACCAACAAGATATGCTCATGCGCATATGTATCCCCTCCAAGTGGTGACGTATTTGTGAAAACTTTTTAAACAAGCTGCGCTACAGTCGGAATGTTGTAATTTTGTAAACAGAACCTAGTGTGTGTTTTCGATGATACATGCGGTTATGTGCGCAGTGATAAACTGTAAAAATAACAATAATAAAAGGCCAAAATCTCTAAAAATAAGTGGAGGTTTGTCTCGTTTCCAAAAGAAAAAGGAAATATGTAAAATATGGGTGCAAAAATGTTTGCAACGTGATAAAGTGAACATCGCTACGGCAAGAATTTGCTCCGAGCATTTCACGCAAAATGACTATTGTTTGCAACATTTGTCGCCAAATAAATGAAAATTGAAGAAAGATGCTATTCCGTCTATAAATTTGACGACTCTAGCCTCCTACCAGCAGCTTTTTTTTTTAATCAAAATCTAAACGAGGTGATAGAATCTAGGAACGCAATTTATTTAAAGACATTCAGTTTTTTTATCCTAAAGCTATACATCAAATGGTGAATTAAAAGAATCAAGATACCTACATTAATTTTAAGATACATGCTTTGCTTAAAATCATATTAATTTGAAAGCAAATATAGTTTTTAATTAATTTATTATTAAAGTACATGTAGGTAGGGTAAGTTTTAAGGTGAGATAATCGGAAAACGTATAAAAAGCAACTCGATCGAAGATGTTTGTCACAAAATGACGTCATGCGAAGATCTAACCGTATAAATAAGCATCAGTAGCGCGAGGTCCGTAAAAGAATTGGACACACAGAATTTTAAGCTGTGTTCTCACAACGACTTTTTGCTTCCTGCGTCTCGCGCGTCTGCTTCTGATTGAACTCAAAGAAGGTGAAAATATTCTTACAGTTAGTTTATCATTACCAATCAAAAATAGGCGGCACGAGACGCAGGACAAAAAGTCGTTGCGAGCACTTAGGTGGTTATGCCTCCTGTGTCTCGCGTCGCCTGTTTTTGATTGGT
Source organism: Rhamnusium bicolor (assembly GCA_029963845.1). NCBI lineage: Eukaryota > Metazoa > Arthropoda > Insecta > Coleoptera > Cerambycidae > Rhamnusium > Rhamnusium bicolor. Next base: position 275,703 of record JANEYF010001270.1, on the reverse strand, counting down.
GATTTTGATTTGTTTCAAGAAGTTGAATATTTTCAATTCTTTGCGTTATCTCCAATCAGAAGCAGACACGGAGACGCAGGTAAGATCCCTAAAGGATCTCGAGACGCAGGAGGCAAAAGTCGTTGTGAGAACGAGCCTTTATATTTTCTTTGTTCTGTGCACGAATTTCTCAATACTCATTAAGAAATTCGTGATCTGTGTTGTTGTCTGTGGCTACGACTCTTTTTTCTGTTCTGTGGCTACGACTTCTGTTCTATGTATCAGCTCTGGTATCAGAGACAATATTTATCTGTTCTGTGGTGTTATATTTCCCGCGTTAAAATATTTTAACTCTTTTGTTGTATCTGTTGTTGTCTGATTTGGTTTTATACGTATAATACTTATTTGGTGTTCTGTGTTTTCATATTTATAAAATTTACATCTACTTTTTAATAGTTCAGTTTTATTTGTAAACCAGTTTTAATTACAATTCTATCATTTAAATATTTAATATTATAACCTATAAAAATATCAGAATCTCTAGTTTAAAATGGTTTGTTCAGAAGTAAAAGATAATGCTGAGGATAACCCAGCTAAAAAAATTAAGACGGAGGCACTTAATAATATCGAGCAAGTAAAAATAGAGTTACCAAAAGTGAAATCTGAGAGATGTATCCGTTGTAAGCAGTTCCTTGACACAGTTCCACTGTACAATGGACATCCAAACAATTCAAATGAGGAATTTATTGCTTTAACCGATGAAAAACTATCTTTATATACTGGAAAAGAAGAAAATATCAATGAAAATGATGAATTTCCTACTCATAAGGTAATACCTAGGTACCTATATGCATTTCAATGAAAACTATCCACCCTAAATAAATTTGGATATATTGATTTTTGCAAAAAACACAAAAACACGTCAAAAAGAAAAAAAGGGGACACATTTTATGAATACACCTAGGATTAGTTCCACCCTCCAGTGCCACCCCTAAATTTTTTTTAAATGGAACACCCATATTTTTCAGGTTATTAGTATCTCTTCAAAGAGCTTATTACAAAAATGTATAATTTGTGGGGTCTAAAGTGAATAGTTTGGCATCTACAGATAAAATTTATTTGAATCCATTCACCTAGATTTTTCGAGCAAATTACCCATACCAAATTTTTTACTAAAGAAATTACTATAACTATGACTAAGGCGTATTTATTTGAGAATCTTTAACAAGTGAATTCAGTGAATGAATGTAGTGTAGAATACTGCCTAGTTTCTTAACTGTACATTACAATTATTTTCAAAATGGTGTACACCTCCAAGAAAGAATTGAAATTGTTGGTTTCTATTCCGGAAACAATAATAGGCAAGGGCTGCTGCTAGGAATTGTTAATATTACTGATCCCGGAAAAATGCAACACAAATAATTGAATTAATGCAGAAATTTCTGGAAATGAGATTCACAAATTACCCAAATAATTGAAGACAATGAGACTTTTTCTGAAAATCTCCTTCCATTTCAATAAGGTGGAGCAGCTCCACATTTTACTGTGACTGTCCGTCAATTTCTTAATGATACATTCCCTGATCGTTGGATAGATAGAAAAAGTCTAATGATGGACTGGCCACCTAGGTTATCAGATTTGATTCCTTTAGACTTTTTTTTTGTGAGGATATTTAAAGACTCGCAAGATGATTTATGACAAAGAATTGTTCAAGAATGTCAACACTTAACACCACAAGTTTTTTTGTAATGTTGGAGAGGCGTTTGAAACGCAACTGTATCATTGCATGGAGGTCAATGGAAGTCAGTTTGAACACCTAATAAAGTAATTTTTGATATTAAATCGTTTATTACTCTAAACCTTTTTTTAATTTAAAATAATGTGTAGCTCCCAAACTATTCACTTTAGACCCCACAAATTGTACATTTTTGTAATGAGCTCTTCGAGAAGAAATTAATGACCTGAAAAAATATGAGGTGTTCCATTTAAAAAAATATAGGGGTGGCTCTGGGTGTGAGGAGTGGAACATCCTAGGTCTATTTGTAAGAAAATGTGCCCCCTCTTTAATCTTTTTAACGTGTTTTTGCACTTTTTGCAAAAATCAATATATCCAAATTTATTTACGGTGGATAGTTTTCATTGAAATGCACTGTATATTTACCACATTAAAAAATAACATTTATAGATTACATACTTCAGTGTTTATGATGAAAAAGGGCATCTATGTTCATTTGATGCCGGACTTATTGAACGTAATGTTGAATTATTTTTTTCTGGGTATATTAAACCTGTTTATGAAGAAGATTCTAGCACAAATAATGGCATTCCGGCCCATGATTTGGGTCCAATTAATGAATGGTAAGTGTTGGGAATGGGGGACAAAATTAACAGAAGTTTAATGAATCATTTTAATACAAGTTGCAAGTTTCATTTCAAATTTAGGTCTCTAGATGATAATTTTTTAATTTCTGTATTTCTTATTTTAAAATTTATTTTATACAGGTTGTTTCTAAAATAGGGTTCCACACTTTTAGAGCGTGTAGTACCTATCGAAATAGGTCAAAAGATTCTTATAAACATGTAGCATAAAACGCCCCCCTAGGGAATTAGAGGCCCCTAAATGGGTTCAGATGAAATTTATTTTTTTCTATTATTTGAAAAACAGTAAAAGATTAATAGACAACCTTTCTGGTGTTTACTTAGTTTTTCATGCTGAATAAGATGCGCTAGTTCATTTTTGGTTATTAAAATCATGGGTGTCCCTTTTGCAGTGATGGCGGGGAACAAGGATGTGTCACCCTGTATCTTTTTTGTATTCAATTTTTTTTTAATTTTTACCATTAGTTTAGAATTTTTGGACATTTTTACTTCAATAAGGCCTTCTTTGTTAAAGACGATATTGGCAACCTTAATAGTAATTTGAATTTGAAAATTATTGTAATGCATGGCGGTTAAAAAAAATAAAGTAGCAAATATGTAATGTTACTATTTATTCGAAGAAAAAGTATGCACCTATCAATGAATAATAATTAATGTAAAACAAGAAGTTAGGACAAGTAACACGTTTACAACTTAACATTTATTATTTCTTTTACCATTTTTAAAATAATAAAAAAAGAACAAATTTCATCTGAACCCTTTTAACTCTAACACCCTAGGGGTGCTTTTTAAGCCACATGTTTATAAGAACCTTTTGATGAGCCCTAGTAACTATATGTAGGGACAAACTGTTATTTTTCAGAAATGTGCTTGATTATTTAAATACATACGATGATTCTTCTTTAAATATTAAAGCTGTATGTAACAACATTTGGATTCATTTTAACTTAGATTTTCTCAAATTTAACTTCATATGTTTTTATTACCGTTAGTTTATATATTTAATGTTGAAATATTCTGACAGCTAAATATTGGGACAAGTATAAACGGTATTTAAGGTACCAATGAGTATCTAATACATATACATGATTTCACTGATACAATACAGTGGGTACTTTGTCTTGATAACTCGGTACTCAAATGTCACACAATACAGTGGGTGCTTTGTCTTGACAACTCAGAACTCAAATGTCATTCGCAGTTTGTATTGTTTTTATAATGTTGTAGCCAGTAACTTTTTGAAAGAATGGGATGCGGTGAAGCTATTGATAAAAAGTGTGTGAAACTATCCGGCAATACCATATTAGCAATACAATACGTAATAAGTTAATTATCTGTAGCAAAGATCACTGTTTATAATGTAATTAAAATATATGGTGAAAATGGAAATATTGACGTTCGCGGTGCGAAAGTTCGGGAAGATCCAAAACTGTCTCTGAAATAAATTTAAGCCAGTTAAAGTTTACAATTCAAAAAAAAAAATTACGTTAAGAGAGATTACTTCACGTTGGAATTAGGAATCTGGATTGAATACTTCTCGAGAAACTTGCAGAAAATATATTCACAAATGTGTCCTCTGCTTTTATAAGGTATGAATTTACCTGACCATGTTGGATTTTGTAGGCTAAGGAAAAACTGCCCTTAACTAAAACTCAAGTACAAGTACGGTACACATGAGCAAAATCTAAGCTTTCATGGACTGAAAAAGATTGGCAAAAAGTTATTTTTAGCGACGAATCCAAATTTTACGTATGCGTGGGTGACTGCCGCAAAAGGGTAATTATGAATAAGAAAGAATCATTTCATAATGCTCGCCTTAAAAGGACTGTAAAGTTTCCCAAAGGTGTTATGGTTTGGGGATGTTTATCTGCAAAGTTCCCCCCCCCCCCCCCACCCCCCCCCCCCCCAAAAACGAGGATTCCCTTTTAACATACTTCTTCCTGAACTGCAAACTTTAACTAATTTCTCCCTCTTGCAGATTCCTGATTCCAACTCTTGTACTTTTTCCTGAACTGCACACTTTAACTAATTTGTCTTAACACCTTTTTTCTGTTCTTTTCATCAAACCGACAGTATTCTGGCCTTGGACATTACCGAACTTTTGCACCAAAAAAAATTATACCCCTGGCGAAAATTTTGGGTGGCAAAATTTTAAAAAAAAAAAAAACAAAACCAACGGAAAAACAAACGGCAATTATTCGTATATCCAGCTTTCACCATAGTTTTTTAATTACATTATAAACAGTGGTCTTTTAGAAGCCTGTATATAATTCACGTGAAAATAAAAGGGTACTATCAGCCAATTAGCCAGTATGGTAATGTGTACATTCTTCTTTGATTTTTTATTTATCTCACGAAAAGTGGTAATTTCAAAATTTTTTATCAATAGCTTTATCTGGATTTTCTAAAAGCATACTTGTCAATCTAAAATGAAAACAATATTTAAATAAATTTAAAGTTAAGTTCGCCGTCAAAATCGAATCTATGGCTATACTGCATTACTCTAATCAACAATATTTTATACAAAAATTTTAGAAGTGCATAAAAACTGAAAATACTGTCTTCTTACTGGTCAAAATATATTCATTTCAAATAAAAATTTGTAATTTCCCAAACCGGAAGTCCAAAAAAACTGAAAATACTGTCTTCTACTGCAATTTTATGTCTATAACAACATATTAAAATTTCATAACAATTTATTTCTATGAACAATGAAAATAGAGATGAGCTACTTTTCATTTACATTGTGCGGTATTCACTAGACTACAAGTGGGTTAAAATAAAATACACCGAGTGCTTAAAGGTGTATCAGTTGGAAAACGATATATAAACGATTTATTAACTGCAGTGCCGTCTGTCAACATATAGACTACATAATATGACTTCCTGCATGACCAATATGACCACAAAAAAATATACGCCTGCAGGACAGACCAAGTGACACGAAACGAGATCTGAGGAAGCAAGTGTCTGTCTATTTACAGTGAAGTGTTTACAGTCCACATTATAGCCTAATAATCCAGATATTAGGCAACGAGCAACATACATCGGTATATTAACTATAGTATTCGAAAAAAATAAATCCCACCAATAATGAATGACCAACTCTATTGAAAAGTACAGACCTAAACATTTTTTGTATTAAGTAGTTATAAAACAAAAAATTTCGATTCTATAGGATTCGGCTGGCAATGTTGGCTTGGCACCTTCCGCAGTCGTAGTATTTTTATTTTTGTACGTAATTTGAGTGGTGATCGAATATCATCTAGATTCTTTCTTAGTAATCGGAGTGTTCCGATATATTTCAATATTCGAATGACCGATTATTTTTCATCCAAATGATCCCATCACTACTTTAATACCATTAATTCTTCTCCATACATGGACAAAACAATATTAGTTATGAGTACTAAAATGTCTTGTTGCACCCCCTGGCTTCTTATAATATAATAATTTTATAAAGCATGTGAAAAAAATTATACAAATAAAAGAGGTAGGTAAGGAAATATTCTTATCAAAAACAAAAGTTTTAGTATTTTGAATCTCTACAGTTAAAATAACTGCTGGTATTTAAAAGAAGTTTTATTAACAAGGAAATGTGTTTTGTCAAAATTAATGTAACTGAAATTTTACAAGAGAGCATTCTGATCAACTTGAGCATTGTGATCAACTTTTCTTGGTGACTTTTTTTCCCATCTTGAAAAATAAAGGTAGTTTATTAGTTCTGATTCTTACAAATCTGCTTATAAAATATACTGTATAATATTGAGTTAACTCATTTAATTATTATCTCAATTTAAGATCAAGCACTGTCAAGTATTTGCAGAATTTGGTGCATTGGAAACGTATATAAAAACAGTTACTTTACTTTGTTACAAATTTTCTTATGTAAAATAAAGTTATATTAAATCAGAATGTATTATTATCAAGGTGGACAGCAGGTTATGATGGTGGTGAAAAACTTCCAATGGGTTTCTCTACAGGATATGCCGAATACTACTTAATGGATCCGTCACCAGAGTATGAACCTATTTTCAAAAAGATACAAGAAAAAATTAAGTTGTCTAAAATAGTTATTGAGTTTCTACTTGATCAAGGTTGGGAAAATCCAAACTATGAGGATCTGGTACAGCATGTTGAGAGTTCTGGAGAATATGCTGAAGTAGAGGACACACTTCTGAGACATGCACAATTTATATGTGATCAGGTATTTTATTTAAAAATATTTAAGAGTAAATTAAAAAAAAAAATGTACCTATTTCATATTTTGTTTGCATGGCCATACCACAAATATGTAAGAGTGACAAAAATATTTGTTAATAAAGTATTTATATGCAGGAATGTCAAACTTGCCACAATGAGGCAAAAGATGCATATCTTTGTGCTCTACCTACCTGATGCTTCTGCATATTTTCAAGGGTATATGGTCTATTAGCTATCCATAATATCATTAAAGAATTTGCAATTAATAATTGTAAGATTAAATGATAAAATTTATACAACTGTTATCTGTATAGAAAAATTGGCAAACAGTTTCTTTTTTCTTTCTCTTCATTTTTACCATTCAAAATATGAAGAGCATTATTTGAAAGTTTCATCACTCTGTAATTAATTGTTTAAAGAACTTGTACCTCAAGATTTTTCATTTCGAATTGTTTAAAAAATACTTTTAGGTAGTTAACTATGACAATGTATCTCCTGATGATGAAAAACCATTAATTTCTTTACCCTGTATGCGTTCTTTAGTAAATATTGCAGGAGTAACATTCCAAAAACGGAAGAAAATAAGAAAAGCAGAAAGTAAGGTAATTATTTAAAAAATGATATAATTTTATTAAAAACATTACAATTTCATCTAATTAAAAGTTTACTGTTTAATTTTTAGGGAATAAAAATAAAGAAAGGGCCAAGTTGGACCAAAGCTGTAACTACAAATGTTGTGAGGGACGTTTTTGAACACTTTTTTCTGGACCAGATTGATAATAAAGGTGTAAAAGATGACAGTAAAATTCCAAAAAAGAAACGATGTGGAGTGTGTGAAGGTTGTCAATCTCCAGACTGTGGAGAATGTAATCATTGTAAAGATATGTTAAAATTTGGAGGTTCAGGAAGGTCAAAACAAGCCTGTAAAAATAGAAGGTAAAAAAAATATATTATTATAACCTATCACTCCACATTTCTTCTATGGTTCTAATTTGTATTTTTACTTTTTAAATTTTATAGTATGATTTATTATAAAGAAATAATATATTTTAATTTTTCAGATGCCCAAACATGGCAATTTTGGATGCTGAACTTTCCGATAATGAGGAGGAAACCGACACTAAAGAGGAACTTAAGAAAGAAAAACAAAAAACCTGTTCTAAAAGAATATTACACAGTGTTACTTGGGAAGAAAAGTCGACAGTTAAATATAGAGGAAGTGAATGTTATTTATCTGCAACTGTAGGTGAGAATTTTTTATAAATAGGTTTAGATTGTATAAAAATAATATAATTAATAATAATAAAGAACTTTATTGAATCAAACAAATTTGATTCAATAAACATTGACCAATGTCCTGTGGTCTCGCATTGTTATGCTTTATACAATAATACAATTTCCTTTGTCATTTTAAGGTGATATTAATGTTAAACCTGGAAATTTTGTTATGTTAAAATCTGAAAATCCGAATGAACCATTATGTATTGCAAAAATTGTTTACATGTATGATAAGCCTCCACAAAAATATATGTTCCATGGACACCTATTTTGTCGCGGTACGGATACTATTTTAGGTGAAACTTCCGATCCAAGAGAGTTATTTTTAGTAGATAATTGTGAAGATTTACCACTTGGAAGCATTGTTCACAAAGCAGAGGTGGGTAACTTGTTATTATTTGTCGAATTTTCACTTTATTTTGTTCTTTTTACAACTAGTTTCATCACATTGGGACATTTTCATGTAAACTAAATTATACACAGATTTTGCTTTCATTTAAATATAAATTGAATGGTAAGATGGGTCACTTTATGGTTGACTGCAGTGCGGCTGGTGGATTTTGGTTATACCATATATCTCAGTATTGGAGCATGGAACCCAAACAATATTTGAAGGCATAACTATCAGTACTGAGTGAAAATGTTTTGCAGAAAAAAAATTGAAAAATAATTTGAGAAAAAATACATACAAAAAGCCTCCACCCTCCCCAGATTCTTTCTAGACCATTAGTAAAATCTTTGCAAACTATTTTTTTTTTCAGAATCGGAAAGAAAATTATCACCCCGCTTTTTTTTGTTTTTGAAAATTTTGATTATTTGTAAAGTTGACATTTTGAAATTTACACAATGAAGAGATTAAATTTCAATGTCATAACTTGACAAAAAATCAAAATTTTCAAAAACCAAAAAAAAACCTGATAAATTTTCCTTCTGATTACTAAAAAAATAGCTTCATTTTTAAAGATTTTACTAATGGTCTTGTAGTAATCTTTTTTTCTGCAAAACTTCTTCAATCAGTACTGATAGTCATGCCTTAAAATATTGCTTGGGTTCCATGCTCCAATATTGAGATATTGTATAATCTAAATCCACCAGCCATCACTGGTTGACTGTATAATTCATAATGTGCACAAATATTATATTTTTAAATATAAACGGTTTCCCAATATAGTAAAATATTATGGGACCATTTTTATTAACAGCATTTGGTAATCTGAACCAAATTTAATAAGGGAGAGTTATTTATTTGGTCATTTAATTTGTTGTAATTTTTATCTCTAGTTGTAAAATCAACAAAATAACGTGAAAATTAGACAAGTCATAAAAATTGTTTGAAATTTTTAAATCAAAATGAATTTTTATAAAGTAACTTTATCTTCAACTCCCATCAAATTATGAAATTTAACATACAAGTACAAAAACAAATAACAATACATTTTATACAATATTAGGTTGAATTCAAAAAACAACCAGATAATTGGTTTGAACTTGGTGGTGAACAAAATCTGCAAGAACCTCTAGAAGATGATGGAAAAACATTTTTTTATACTAAAAGATTAGATGAAAATCGATTTGTTGACATTGTTGATACAGATGGGTCTGTTGACACATGTGACTCCTGCAAGTATGGATAATTTTTTTTATTGATATATTTAATACTGTAATGTGTTTTTTTTCCAGGCGAAAATCAGAGTTAAAAAAATACAATACTCCAGTGTATGAAGAAGGTCTCATTAAATGGAGAAATGAGAAATACAAAGTTGGTACTGGTATTTTCCTTAAACCAGACATCTATAACTTTAAAAATAATGAGTTAGATGCATGTGATTCAGTAAGTATATTCTAGTAGCGAGTTTCAGACTTTGATCATCCATTATTGGGAAGCAGACACAACGTTAACCTAAACTTCATAGGCCATTCTGAATTCAGTTTCATAGGTTTTTCGAGGACTGTTTCGGGCAGACGAGCGCTACTGGGATTTAACTTAACAGAGAAATTTTAATTTTTTTTATGAGAAATAAATAGTTTTGGCAATCACTCAGTCCCGGGTACGATGACTGATCATTTATCGGTCAGGTCACAATTAAGTTGATTGGTTAAATAGCAACGTGTCCGAGATAGTCAATGACAAGGTCAACTTGACTAGTCAGTTTGTCCTAGGTGTCCAAAATTTTAAAGAAATTCTCAGTAATAACTCAGTAATCACTTTTTAATTTTCATTTTGTTTAAAAAAATGCCAAAGGTTGGCAAAGAAACTTTTATTTGGGATTTCATTGAAAAAAAAAACAATCGATAGTAAAAAAATGTGGTTCTATGGAATGAAGCATCAAAGACATGCTACCAGTGGTGGTTGGTGAAATTTAGATTATATTAGCTTTGAAATTTTATTTTAGATTAATTTTTCAATAATTTTTATAAGAAAATCAATATTTTTTTTTATGAAATTTGAAGCCTGTCGATATATTTTCCACCCAATTTTGAAAAAAAAAGAATGTTGCATTTTACAAATTATTTAAAAGTGAGGAACACAATTCTTTCAACTTTTTTTCGCACATTTCAGTAGCAATTTTTTTTTCTGCAAAACTTTTATTTAGTTTTGATAGTTATGCTTTAAACTTTCGTTTGGGTTCCATGATCCAATACTAAGATATGACATAACCTAAATTTCACCAGCCACCACTGCATGCTACTCGCCTGACAACCATAGTAAAAAATTGCCAAAAATGTGAAGCAATTATTCATTCCCAAAAATAACGAAACTCTAAAAAGTGTTACGTTGGATAAACTTGTAACAAAACTAACGCGCAACGAGAATATCTGTGATGAAGAGATATTTAGGGGAGCTCAGTTTAGACTATGGACATAAAATACCAAAAAAACCTAATATGTAAAATTTCCCTTAATGTCCGCCCCATTTATACAAGTATTTTACACCATTTTATGAGAAAAGTATGACACATCCAATGGCTCCGTTTTTTTTTCATTTTTAAAAATGACTGATTTTGTGACCCACCTTGACCGGTCATAATGAGCCGGCCAGTCACGGAAAAATCATGACCGGTCAACTACCCATCACTAGAAATAAATTATTACACATTATTAGAGATTAATTACTATCGTACTGGCTTTTCCGGTTCTCTCTCTCTTTTTATCTTTTTCTTGTGCTCTTGTGGCATAGATGCACAGTTATGAAGACAGTAAGAGCAAAAATTGCTTATAACAATTTACAAATTGTAAATAATTTATTACCAAAACTAATAAATGCTCTAAGACCATATTACAACTTTAAATAAGTGAATAATTTTTTTGATTAAATATAAAATATTCATTAGAATAATTTATAAAAATTACGGATATTTTTGCCAATCGAAACATTTGAAGAAAATCCATAAGTAGAGAGCGGATTTTTTTAAGGACATTGGTAAAAAGTAGGGGTCAGCTTCAGTGTCACTACGGGTAAACGTAAACAATCTTAGTGGTATTATTTCTGTAAAGCTTGTTTGCCTGATGTGCATATATGAGTAATAGTTTTTCTACTTATATTGCAATTTTAATAATTTAATATTTTCGAAAACTTTTTATGCAGTTCAAGTTGTCCAAAACAGTTTGTCATATTTAGACGTTATGTTATATAGAAATGTTGTATAAAATTTAAGTCATCCTTGGCGTGCCGTTGAAAAATATGTTTTTTACTCCCAGTCTAAATAGTTTTAATTAAAAATGTACTTTTATTTCAGAAAGAAAGTAATGTTGAAGAAACCATATACCCAGAGTTTTATAGAAAGAAAACTGATAATATAAAAGGTTCTAATATAGATACCCCTAATCCATTTATTGTAGGTCTTATTGAGGAAATACTAAAAAAAAATAACGACCTTAACGTCAAAGTTAGAATATTTTATCGGCCAGAAAACACAATGAGTTCAATATTTTTATCTCATAGGAAAGATTTAAACTGCTTATATTATACAGATGAAGGTAAAACAAAACTAGCATCACTAGTTTAACTTTGTTGTTTTTCTTTTTTTTTTTACTATTTTTTTTTAGTTATAACCACCTCATTTGAAAATGTGGAAGGGAAATGTTTCTTAGCCTTTGGTGACAATCTAGCGTCACCAAGTGAATGGTCAAAAAAGGGGCCATTTAGATTTTATTTTACAGAAACTTATGACCCAAAAACTCATAAGCACGATGAAGTACCAGCACAAGCCAGAAAAACTGGAACTTTGGGAAAAGGCAAAGGTATAACTATGTGACACAGTAGTTTATATGTTGGAACTGTTTGGTATGTGTATATATTTCTTTATGCTTCTTAAAAGACTAGTGCACACCTGGCAGTTTCTTGCTCCAATTTGCCTAGTACAGAAGCTGCTGTATCTTATGTGTATACATTATGAATTAGACTGGCCAGGGTTATTACAAATTTGATTATTGGAGCCCGCATCTCAGGTAGTCATTCCAGTTACAGACTTACGTACAACTCTTGCACATCTAATAAAATGAGAATAAATATTGTGAAATGCAATGGTACACAGTTTTTTTTTTTTTATTAATTAATAACCCCCACACATGTTATTGTATATTGCAAATTCCTTGCAAAATACAACACATCTATGTACTCGTGTAATTCATTAAAAAATGCTACACCAAAATCGAGTCAAAATGATAAAATGTTAAATCTATGGGAGATAGAGGGTTGATATCCCCCTAGGCACTACCCCACAGGATTTTTTCCCACCGAATCGAATAAAATGCCAACCCCCTATATGTAATAGAGGTGGAGATATTAAATTTTTATTTCCTTCAACCCTAATTTTCAACATAAAGTGCTAATCTCCTATCCACAATAGGGGTTGAAATATTGAATTCTTTGTACTTTTACCACTCAATACAAAATGCTAAATATGTGAGCTCCTATAGGTTGGGAGGGGGGGCAAAAATATGGGGCCCCGAATTTCAGAAACCATTTTAAATATGCAAATATTATTTCGTTAGATGCCGAACGGTCATTTTCTTTATATAAGAACATTATTTCACCGCAGCAGACGTCACTCACAGTTGACTCTGGAGATATACACAATACTGCAGATGTTTAACCGAGCTTATCCAGATTTTTAATAGATAAATATTTCATTGAATTAAGTAATGATTTATATCATTTCGAAACAAAATGCTTTGGATGAATAAATACATATTTAACTGAAATAAATTCAATTCACAAAAAAATATTTTCTTGGTTTAAAAATTTTTTATTTTTTTTTTGTGAAAGAAATGTGAGGAAGTTGGAATGTATGCTAATTTTAAACCACAAAAAAAACTAGAAAATTAATATAAATACAAAACGACACATGATACATACACTATAACAGGTAACAAAAAAAATATGGCAAATTTAGTCAAATTTACATACTTTGACAATGAAATACCAAGCTATTGTGCATCCTATGGTTACTTTGTTGCAAGATGACATGCGCATTAGGATTGTCTACACAAATTATTTCTTTTGTGAAACTACTACTTGACTACTAATTCTAAATAGAATTAAATCTAATATATTTTTTCTTAGGTGGTAAAGGCAAAAGTAAAGTGAAACCCGAAAAAGAAGCACCAGAGCTTCCTATTGAATGGGGTAAACAGGACAAACCTTTAAGATGCATGGATGTGTTCGCTGGTTGTGGTGGACTTTCAGAAGGGTTTAGTCAAGTTGGCATTTCTGATTCTAAGTGGGCGGTATAAAAAGAGTTCTATATCTGTTATGAAAAATATATCTAACCATTTTATTTCTAGATCGAAAAGGAACCAGCAGCTGCTCAAGCTTATCGTTTAAATAATCCTGCTTGCAAAGTATTTACGGATGATTGTAATGCCCTTTTGAAAATAGTGTTGAGTGGGCAAGCTAAAGAAAAAGGTCTCCCGTGTAAAGGAGAAGTGGAAATGCTTGTAGGAGGTCCACCGTGCCAAGGATTTTCAGGCATGAATAGATTCAATGCTGGCCAATATTCACTTTTTAAAAATTCCTTAGTTGTTTCATACCTCAGTTACTGTGAATATTATAGGTATACACATATCATTTTCAGTTCATTTGAAGTGTGGACTATGTATTAGTTTCCATTTTTTCCTCATTGTTTTTGTTTTATTAAATTAGCAATACACTCGGTGCAGTAAATTCTTCATTTATTTATTTATTTATTCATTTATTACCCAACAGTAAAAACCATTTGCAGGGTAAAACACTTAGAAATAGGTCGGGTATAAATTAACGTCAAACAAAATAGGTAAAAACAGTTTTAACAAAATACAATTCTGCAGTAGTGCAATAATTTTAAAATCTCATTAAATTATTATTTCCAAAACTAACTTTTCTTTTCCTTTTTAGGCCAAAATATTTTGTTTTGGAGAATGTACGTAATTTTGTATCTTTTAAAAGAAGTATGGTTTTAAAATTGACTATAAGATGTCTTCTTGCAATAGGATATCAGGTAACGTTTGGAATTCTACAAGCTGGTCATTATGGGGTTCCACAAACAAGAAGGAGGCTTATTTTAATGGCAGCAGCACCTGGCTATATTTTACCAAAATACCCCGAGCCGCTGCATGTTTTTAATAAAAGAGGAACACAGTTGTCATTTGCTGTAGATAGATCTCGTTATTATAATGGTAACAAATTTACCTGATCTCTAACTTGATCAATTATTAATTTAAGAAATAAGGCCCCTTTCATATATACTTACATAATAATTTGTAAAAACTTTTTATAAAAAAAAGTGTTAAGAAATTCGGTTAAAAAAACTGCGTAATGAGTGCAGTATGCTAGATTTAATTTTGTTTTTTGACAGTTTTAGTTTCTAACCTTTGTTTCTAAATAGGCAAATTTAAAATATTAGTTGTGAATTGTTTTTTCCAATTACAGTTTAAATATATCGTTGCATGAGAATTACATGGTTCTAAGTAACAATTTACTGTTTTACAGGAGAACAAATTTAACATTATAATCTCTGGAAGTCACTTGGGTTCCATTTTTATATGTAGAACATATGAAACGAAGTACTTAATCCAGTAGTTGCGTGACATAATATGTGTAGAATGGTTTAATTTGCCCAAAATTGTAGGAATTATAGGAAAATTCATTAATCTGCATTTTTAATCATATGCTTCTGTAAAGTATATTATTTTAGTATAAAAAATGTAAATATAATATAAATTTAGTAACTTTTATTCATTAAAGACGATAGCAAATGTACAAAAAGAAATAATATTGTTTGTGGTTTCAAAGAGTAAGAAAAATCATAAATTGTAGCAAATAATTACTTAGGATCATACGGAAATGAAGTTTATGGCACCATTTTTTATTTAATAGTAGGATTTCCTACCTCGAGATGCAGAAAAATATTTACAAAATCTCAATTTTGAGCAAAATGTCACTTGGAAATTTATGGTTCTCATGCGACGATATACGTGTTTTAAAGGGGTTTTCATCAAAAGGCCAACATAAATCTCTCTTAAAAGGTGAAATTCCATACAAAACTGATGTCTACTTTTTTTTATTTTTATAAGCAACTTTTGTAAATATAAATAAAAAGCACTAAATTCTTATTCTGAACAAATAAAAAAAAATAGACATTAGTTTTGACTCTAATTTCAGCTATTAAATCTGCATATAATTTAAGATGAGAATAACTTTGGTTTTCTGTTAATATGAATGGGACAAGTTTCAGACTGATTTACACACATTTATGTTGGCCACAATGATTATAAAAAAAACTATTGCTGGTGATATCTCAGGATAAAGAAATTTCTTACTATAATTATCTTGCTTTATATGTGCCCAGAGTTGGGCGAGTTTTTAACAGTTATTACATATTTGTCTTTAACCCTTTCGCTGCGGTGTGCTCTCTAGCACATGAATACATCCAGTGCAGGACACTTTATATGCACACAGCAGCTGAGTCCCACATACTAAATATTTTTTTATTTAGTTATGATTTTAGATCATTGGCTGCTATAAGTCAATATAAACTTTACTTACACGACATTTTTTAATAGACCCCCCCCCCAATGTCATTTCCGGCCAAATAAAAATTATTAGTTATCATTTTGTTTATTTATAAAACAAATTAATAATTATATATAAGAAAGCTTATAACAAAATGCAAAAGAAATTCACGTTTTGAAAAAATAAAACAATAGTTTTTTTGTGTATGGTCATGCGATCTGACTACCGTCCAACATAAAAATCATACTAACCTGTGTGAACTGATCTATACGCATTTATCGAGAGCCATTACCCCACTACTGTTATCCCTAATATCTATAAATGAATTTAGGACAACAGTAGACAAAGTTGCTAAATATCGGAATTCGCAATAGAGACTCAACATTCTTGGAACCTAGAAATCGGACATTAGCAGCGAAAGGGTTAATAATTATTAAATGTGGATTAAATGTCTGGTGATATTTTGTCCGAAAAAGTGAAGCATTTCTACAAATAAATAACTGCTGGAGATGAATTTCAAAGCGAGTTGTGGGTGGTTAGATAAGCTTAAAAAGCGCCATCGTGTCCGTAAACTCACTATCTGTGGCGAAAAACTACCGTAAACCGAATTTCCAGGGAAGTCTTTTTAGAGACAATTTCTACAAAAAAGTCAAGGAAGTGAGTCTAGTTTTAGAATAAATTTACAATGCAGACGAGAGTGGTATGTCTTGGCACATGAAAAATAAGCGTCTGCAACAGGCAGAAAGATTAGCAAGGACAGAATTACTTTTATGTCCTGTGCTAATTCAACAGGTAGCCACAAGTTGAAGTTACTAGTGATTGGAAAAGACCAAAATCCTCATGCGTTCAAGAAGTGCACTTCACTTCCAGTTGTTTATAGAGGACTAACTAAAGGCTAGGTTATGGGAGACCTCTTTACCCAGTGGTTTCATCACGGATGTGTACCTGCAGTAAGAAACAAATGGAAAGATCTGTAATAACTTTGCAGCATCATGTATGTTTCTATGGTTTTCTCCAAGAGTAATGTTCGATGTGGTGAAAAAATACATATTATATTTTGAGAACGACCGTTCGACATTTATTGATGTAATACAAGAATACTTAAAATAGTCTTTGAAGTCTGCAGATGTACCATCAGTACCATCACAAATTTGTCTTAATCTGGTAAAACCGGTATCTTGCTTTAACACACGTTTAACGGGCTCATTTTTTGCATCACCTATAGTGTATAGCAGTCGATTTACTTTGTTGCAGTGACTCCGCTAACGACAGTGCACTGTTTTGTAAGTTTTGTAGTAGTCATGTAATCCTTTATAGTTTTTGTGAATAGATTTAAAGCTGTTTCAACAGAAACATCCTCGAATTTTGTTTGGCTTTCTTTAATAGTTGCAACCTCGTCTGGATTGAATTGTGGTGTCACAGCTTTTATTTGTTGTAAATATTCAGCATAAAAAAGCTGCCTTTAACCATGTTCCCCAACGTGTAAGAATCGGCTGTGATGGTTCGGGAATATGGGGACACTTGCTATGAAATGCGCGAAAACATTTAGGAGATTTAAGAAACGCTTTTTTTGTACTTGCTATTAATACATCTACCTCTGGAAAACCTTGTCGAATAGTTTCTGTTACAAGATATAAAGCATACACTTTACACGTAACATGTACCAACCTACAACCGTGTCCGTATCCCAAATGGGATATCCTGTATGTTATTAAATTTTTGGAATGATCCTTTGTTCCTGCTTTCAAAAATATACCATATGTTACTCCTACCATATACCATTTTTGAGTTATTCAACATCAAATATCTTAATTAAACTAGTTACTGTAAATATGGAAAAGTTAACATTATTAAAGTGAGCTATGAAAATGACAACTATTATGTTTGATAAGTGACATTTCTTTAATGAAATAATCAAAATGGTTAGACTAAAATCAAATGTTAGTCTTTGCTAAAATAATTCTAAATAAATCTAGTAATGGCTTAAACTTTACCACTGTTTTCTCGAATCTTTTGAATGTATTTTACTATACATATGTTACAACATTTTTTTGTAACATTCAGTTTACATATAGTTTGTTATAGAGAAATTAAGTATAGATAACAAAGAGATAATAAGTCTGTTTTGAAAATATAAATAATTTCTGTTTTGGTTTCATAAACATGTATTTTTTAGGGTGTGAATGGACAGAATCAGCACCTTATAGAACAATATGTGTAAGAGATGCAATGTCTGATCTACCAGATATAAAAAATGGTTGGAATAAAACGGAAATGCCCTATGATGGTGATGCCGTTTCTCATTTTCAAAAAATGATGAGAGGAAATGATGAAAATGATCTAGTAAAGGACCACATCTGTAAGGAAATGTCAGCAGTTGTAGAAGCGAGGATGACACAAATTCCTACATATCCCGGTGCAGACTGGAGAGATTTGCCCAATATATCAGTAAAACTGAAGGATGGCACTATGACAAATATTTTACGTTATCCATATAGGTGAGGGACAACAAAAAATACATTAAGTGATTAATTAGTAGTGTTGGCAGTCACTCAGTCACAGTCACCATGACTAGTCATTTACCAGTCAGGACACAAGGAAGTTGACTGGTCAAATAGCAACGTGTCCAAGGTGGTCTCGGACACAGAAACTTGACTGATCACCTTGTCCAAGTTGCCCAAAATTTTAAATGTCCTGCCATTTTCCTTGAAATTTTAATTATAACGCTTGACAATTAATTGGTAACAATCAATCACCTGTTTTTGTACAAAGAAATTGAAATAAATTCCTCAGTAATAAGAGAGACCAGTAGACTTTTTCATTTTCTTTTTTGTTTAAAAAATGTTAAAAGTTGGCAAAGAAATCCTCATTTAGGATTTCTTTGTAAAAAAAAATTGGTGTAAAAAAAATACGCACAAAGCCAAGTTATATGGAATGAGATTCAAAGTCATGCTACCAGTAGTGGCTGGTGAAATTTAAGTTATGTTTTATCTTAGTATGGAGCACCTGATCCAAGCGATACTTTAAGGCATCAAAAATTATATTTTTTTATGAAATTTAAAATGTCGATATTTTTCTCCCATTTCTGAAAAAAAAAAGTTGCAAATATTTTACAAATTGTTAAAAAAATAGCCTCGTAAGGCACGCAATTTATTAAAAAAATTTTCGCAAATTTAAATTGGATTTTTTTTGCAAAACTTCGTTTAGTTTTGATCGTTATGCCTTAAAGTAACGTTTGGATCCCTTGCCTCAATACTAAGATATGACATAACCTAAATTTCACCAGCCGCCACTGCATGCTATTTGCCTGACAAACCGCATAGTAAAAAATTGACAAAAATGTCCCAAAAACATGAAACAATTATTCATTCACATAGAGAGCACAACTCCTAAGTGTTATGTTGGATAAATTCGTAACAAAACCAGAGCGCAACGAGAACATCTATGATGAAGAAATAAAATGCCAAAACATAATTTGCATAATTTTCTTCAACATAAACCGCATTTATACAAGTATTACACACCATTTTGACGAGAAAATTATGATACACCCAATGGCACAAACAAAATGACACCAAACAAAAATTTGGAATTAAAAAAATTTTCCGTTAATGTTTATTATGGCTTTTTAATGTGAGACTGACCGAAGTAATAATGATAATGTTAAACGTTCCAGCCCTCCACTTAATGGTAAGTTAAAATGTTCGTCACAAAGAGTGGTGGGTTTTTAGTGATTTTTTTAAAAATTAGCTGAAAAACATTCAACACAATGATGACAGAAGGGGAAAGTAATAATTTACTTGCTCAGTAGGGAAATTATTGTACCCCATCAGAGGTGTCTTATGTCAATAAAGTTAGATTATATCAAGCATGAGCATGATGAAAATAACGAATGTGCATGACTATTACTTACGATTTTCTGTAGTAGGCTTCTTTGGCAACGCATAATCATCAGGATTAAAATGTTTCTTACAAACACATGAATGTTTCGAAGGAGTAAAGTTATCCTGCGAATCGTAGCCAACCATTGTTTTAGGCAAGTTTTGTCTCTCGGAAACATATATGTCCGCCTTTTGTTTCCGAACAAAATGTAACTGCACAACACGGAGACATAATTAACAAGTTTTTTTTATTTACCGGTGTACGAAATAACTATAATAAAACCCTATAAACTTGTTCTGCGCCTAACAATAACTTTTGACAGCTACGTTACTCGCCAGTGGTGCCAACTAGTGAGATTAAAAACGGTAGTCCTCATTAGTTGATAATCATGTAATATAGGCACGGGTTAAGGATAACAGGATTCCCATCAAACTAAAGAACCTGGAAATGTCAGGGAATTAGGATATTCCAAAAACGTCAGGGAATTTAAAGAAACTTCAATAAATCATGGAATTTGTATATTTATCTGACAAACTCATAGAGTTATCTTTTTTATAAATAAATGTTTATTTTGTATTATGAATATTAAGTATAAGTATACTGTTTTAAATTCTTGTAGACTACACACAACTGCATTGTCAATGTGGAATGCACCTATGATTACTACTTGTTGAAAGAGCAGAAACTAATAATAGCCGTTTCCTTCTTCCCTTATATCTCTTGCCAATTTTCATTTTTATTGGTATAGGTATTCTTGTACCTCATAAAAACAATAAGACAATAGATTTAGATAAGCTAAGATTGCAAAAAGGAAACAACTATTATTATCTCACTATTTATTCTCTTAGAATACTACATAAATCCACCACTTTATGCAAATTTAAATACAAATCAAAATAAGTTTTTTTTTGACATTTAATGTAATGGCGGTTGGTGGTTTAATAAGCGTTTAGATTTTTCTATTGGAAAAATATTAGCATCCAAACTTTTCTTGGTATAATAAACGTTAAACTGAAAATAAAAACGTTGTACATGTTGATGTAACATATTTAGTTTGTTTTGGTACCTACAATTTTTTTAATTGTGTTAATTTGCTACATTTTAAGGCATTTAAAAAAAAAATAAGAAAAATTCTATTGTAACCAAAATGTGAATTGTGCTATTTTGCAGTATTGTATTGTAAATAATATTATTCTAGAACAAAAAAAACAGAAAAAGTCCGATGCCCCTCGAGGAGTATGTCAGTGTGCAGCAGGTGGTCCATGTGATCCTGCAGATAGACAGTTTAATACGTTAATTCCTTGGTGTCTTCCACATACGGCAGACCGCCACAATCATTGGGCTGGTCTATATGGTAGGCTTGAATGGGACGGATTTTTTGGAACCACTATCACAAATCCGGAACCTATGGGCAAACAAGGAAGAGGTAACTTAATTTTTTTTATGTATTGTTTTAATATTAGAATTTTCTGATATGCTATGCTCTATATCTATATTTAAAAAATCTAATCACATTATTGAAAGTGCTTATTAGAGAATGTAAATAAATTAATTTTTTTTGTAGTCTTGTATATAAATATTCATATTTCTATTTTCAGTGCTTCATCCTGAGCAGAACAGAGTTGTAAGTGTTAGAGAATGTGCTCGTTCCCAAGGATTTCCAGACAGATTTAAATTTTTTGGGAATATTCTAGATAAACATAGACAGGTTGGAAATGCTGTGCCTCCACCTTTAGCAGCTGCGGTTGGCAGAGAAATTCTTAAAGCTTTAATTTCAACTTTTGAACACAATAAAAGTGAATAATTCAATTATTTGTGAATATGAAAAATTATCTACTGTTTGTATTTAATTTCTCTATTTTAATACCTACGTTAAGTGAATCATAAGAATTTTTTACTGTATTTTATATATTTACCTAATATTTTTATATGCCAAATGTAATAAATATTTGACTTTTTCAGCTATTTTGTTATCATAGCAATTTAATGTAAGTACAACTAATTACAAGACTTACCTCTTATTTTTTTCCCATGAATGACTGTTTATGGTTCTCGGCATACATTTGCATCATTAATAAAGCTTCTATAGTATTCTCTGATAAATTTCTACGTTTTGCTGCATATGTCGACGAGTATTTTGAAAATGAACGTTTTACATCCAAAGACGTAATATTTGCATATGCAAAATATTGTTGAGAGTCAGTAGCAGTTCCATTATTTAGGCAATCATTAAGATCACACAGTTTTTTAATATCCGGATTTTTACTTAACACATCTTGAAATTTCTTAGCAACACGAACACCAGGATCATCTGTTAACGTCTGTAGTGCCAAGTTTACTTTGTCCACTATTTCCAAAGATTGAGATAAGGATAAACTATTTTGTAATTTTTTGATAGCATCTGTTAATATGCTATAATTTTTATGAATAGTGAACAAATCTTGTTTGACCTGTGGATTGAAAAATTGCTGCTGACTTTCCTTTACAGAGTTGGTGTCTTTGGGTTTGAATGTGATTATTACAGATTTAACTTGTTCGAAATATTTGTTATAATAAAACGCCGCTTGCAACCATGTTCCCCACCTAATTAATATAGGTTGTGGGGGTTCTGGAATTCCTGGGCATGCGTCATGAAATTTTTTAATACTAGATGCCGATTCAACAAAAATTATGTTTGTACTTGTGATTAATTTGTCGACATTAGGATAACAGCTTCGAATTTTTTCAGCCACATTGTTGAAAGCATGAAGCAAACATGTTACATGTAATAAATTGGGACATATTGTTTTTAGCATTTCACCTACTTTATGCATATAAGCGGCTCCGTCTGACACTAACATTAAAACATTATACATCTGTATGCTAAATTTATTCAGTGCACTCCTTACAAGTTGTTGAATTGCTTCAGAATTATTGTTCTCCAATCTTTTACTGGCTATCAAATATGAGTTTGATGGCCCATTTGGATTTAAAATTCGAATTAACACATTGCCCACCTTATTATTTTGTGCATCAGAGGTTTCATCCACGGTTAGCCATATCGGTTTATCACGTACTTCATTCTGTATATTATTCTCTAGTCGTTTTTTAGCATGGGGAAATTGCGATCTTACTTGTTGTCTCGTAGGTAATGGCCATTCTGAATTATATTTTTTCCAGAATAAACGAAATTGTTCTTTCTCTAATACCCACTGTGGAATACCACAAGCACTTAACGTGAAAATTAAGTCGGAAATAAACACCCAATATGGATATTTTAGTTTACTATTTTGTAAATGACTTGCACTTACGATATGTCGTCTACAGTCGTGTGCACTCCACCCATTCAAATGGTACTGGCAAATACAACAGTATATCGCTGTTCCAGTATATTTTAAATCGGGAAATTCAGATATAAATTTGTTTATACTTGATGAGAAAGGTAGCGGTCGCGAACGCTTTACTCGTTCGGTCATAATTCGATTTCCCCTGGCTGCACTTTTATTATTATAACGTAGTCACTATTATCAGTGTCTATATATACAATGTTTTGATGCACTCATTGAGTCTGGGATTATAAAACATACTCTCAGCCACAGGTTAGAGGGAATAAACTATGCTCTTAGCATTGAACTTTTTCTTTTCACGATTGAAGCCCTAGGATTTGAATAACCTCTTAAAAGAAAGTGAAAACTCAAAAATATAGCATAACCTGTTTTTCCGCCAATACCCACTTCGACCATAAAACTTTATCACAGAACAGAAAAAGAAAGGCAAACCAATAGTGGAGGATAGAAGCAGCTGTGACGTTTCTTATCTTATAGCGCCATCTAACTCGTTGGCAAGAACTAAATCATATGTAGGTTATTAATAAATTATTCATTTATAAGGGCTTTTCCATTTCCTATACATTTATTTAATAAATTCCGAGGAAACAATTACTAAATTATTATTAATTACTATTTCCATGGAATGTATCTACTAAATAAATATAACAAGAAATGGAAAACCAATCCTTAAAATGTAAATGGTAAAACAATTTAAAAAATGTGTCCGCCTTTTAATACATAATTTCAAAATAAGAGTAGAGGGGCAAATAAATAGCATTTTAGTTAATATTATTTTTTGCTGAATCACATTATAACAATTACATCATAATTAATATTGTTACAGCTGGATGACGAATATTCTAACAAATTGAATTAAAATACACTTTAGTCAAACGAACTACCAAAAGACTATTACTTTATCTTTTGATCACTCGGTAAAATTAAAATGGTTGGTAAGCTTTTTTAATGTAACTAAATAATTTATCACTAAAAACAGTAGCATCAGAAGTCAATAAATTATGAATTTCATAATTCTATCAAGACAAAAATTATCATTTGTTTTGCAGATATATATAAAAAAAATAATTAATTTAAAGAGAAAAATCAATGAAGTAATGAAAGAAATCATAAAATCATAACATTTTTTTCTAAGACAGATCGAAAAATAAGTATATATATATATACCTCCTGTAAAAAAAAGTAATTGAAATTATTTCATTGATGTGTGCAAACTAGCTGCACTATTCTAATGTCAAACAACATAAAATCATAAAATGAATAAAAAATATAACAAAATTAAATTATAAATAAACTTCTTATAGAGTGGTTCCTCGGGTATGATTGGTTGCATAAGATTGTACATGAAACAAAAAATATGTATCGACGCTTAAGAAACAATACCTCATATCATCATTTTTGCCAGAACTTGATTTAAAATTTTAAATTGATATTCACTCCTATGTCCAACAGTTCCCAAAATTAATACTGATACTTAAAACTCTACTTAAATGAATACCTCGTTAGTATTTTCGTTTCCTGGAAAATTGCTAATTTGGAGATAAGAGGTATTGTTTCTTGAGCATTAATATGGAGATTAGTCATAACCAGGATGGTGGTCACAGCCAGGTATATACTCAAAGTTTAGTGCATAATTTAAATAAAAATAAGTCGGAAAACAGTGAAAGTAAAAACAAAAAAATAAAAAATTAAGTAGCTTTAAATTTTTTAATTTTTCTGATGTGACTCACTGATTCTCTTAAATCTTTTTTTTTAATGAGAATATTTCTTGATCAAATCAGGATGATCACTTTACCCAGTGTGGCAAATATAATACACACAAATCTGTGTTAATTTATCTGTATAATAATATAAAAATAAATATAATTCAAACATAAGTTTGTATAATAGTGAATCGACTAGTTTCACATGATAGATATACCAATGGATAAATGTAACTCTGCAACTAGTCACAGGCGAGTTGGTATAAAATATACATTTTAACATAATATATTAACAATACAGATACTACAGATCAATTTTAGGAATATTGAAATATTTTATCTACATATGTAAATTAAGTTAAATAGAATATTTTATTTATTATGTAAATACATGCAGTTTCTTCGTTAAACAAATTATCACATAATTTCATGTATAAAAAATATTACAACTTACCCAATAAGTATAGATAAAAGACAAATCCAGAATTTATAGAACTTTGAAAAATTCACCGGCTCTGTCATCAAAAGGTTACAGACCTTCATGACCTAAAATATTTAAAAGATAATTTCGATTAGAATTCACCATATAAATAAGGAAATTATTTAAGTCAGCGACTACAGTGTATCTAATCACTGATTTTCCAAAAATTAATAATAATAAAACCAAGTCTAAAATTAAAACCTAATGGACGAACTGAAGGTTTGTGGAATTTAGGACTTTTTTATATTACATAAATAAAACATCAAAATGCCACCGAATTTAGAGTTCCGGATAGGCACCAAAAATGTTCAAGGTTTATTTAACAGGAAAAATTATAATTTGTTGTCTTCTTTAATTTTTTTTTTTAAATAACACCATTTATTGTTAAAAGTTAACTTATGTTCTAATTTTGATACGATTTGTTGTCTATTAAGAAATTTATTTAATGCCTATGGAAACGCACTCCATCTCTGATGTTGAGAGGTCGGTAGAACAAGTCGCATGGGCTAAGTTCGAAAATGATATAATTTTTACTGGAGTATGACTTCTTTCCTTTCTAAAGAGTTAATGTAGATAAGGATACAATGACACTCTGAGTTACACTTTGGTTATTTTCGAACGGGTTCCTGGTTTTTAGACTCACCAGTTAGCGCCATTGGCGAGTAAGGTCGCTGTCAAAAGTTTTTAAGCGCGAGTTTATAGGGTTCTATTATAGTTATTTCGTACACCCGTAAATAAAAAAACTTGTTAATTATGCCTCAGTGTTGTGCAGGTCCATTTTGTACGGAAACAAAAGGCGGACATGTGTTTCCGAGAGAGAAAACTCGCTTAAAACAGTGATTGGTAGCGATTCGCAGGGATAACTTTACCCCTTTGAAACATTCGCGTGCTTATAAGAAACATTTTAATCCTGACGATTATGCCTTACCAAAGGAACCTACTACAAATAATCGTAAGTAATAATCATGCACATTCATTGTTTTCATCATGCACATGCTTAATATAACCTAACCTGAATGACATAAGACACCTCTGATAGGTACAATAATTTTCCTACTGAGTAAGTAAATTAGTACTTTTTCTTAGCTCTGCTTTTAAAGCACTTACATTCATCGACCCGTACCGTATATCTCCCATATTTCATCAGAAGTATCACAATTTTTATAAAAATCGCTAAAAACCCGTGTAAAAAAGCCATAATTAACATTAACGTTCAGTGACATTTGAAATTTAGAAACCTTATCCTACAGTAGCGACTCTCGTGGTTAATTCAAATGCGGTGGATACCCCTCATTCTTTGATCTCATTATATGTATTAATTCAATGTATTAACTTTTTCTGTTCTGTGGTATTAACGCGCTTGAATTCAGCACGAGAGGTGCTAGTGTACGGACTGTTAATGTTTACTGTGGCTTTTTAACGCGAGTTTTTAGTAATTTTTATAAAAATTAGCTGAAAAACATTTAACACAATGATGGCAGAAGGGAAAAGTAGTAATTTACTTGCTCAGTAGGGAAATTATTGTACTTATCAGAAATGTCTTATGTCATTAAAGTTAGGTTATATCAAGAATGAGTATGATGGAAACAACGAATTAACATGATTATTACTCACGATCGTCAGGCACAATTAACAAAGTTTTTTATTTGCTGGAATACGAAATAATTATAATATAACTTTTGACACTATCTTAAGGTACGTTTACAACCAATTTGGTACAAAGCACAATCTGCTGGCCGATTGCAAATTGGATTTTAAGCATATTTGCTTGAATGCATTTGTCTGCATTAAAATTTTAAGTCGGCACGACCTTGAATTTCACTTCAGCTTTGAATTGGATACTTGCAAATAGCAAAAATTCAATTCAATTGAGACACGAATTTCAAATTGCGCATGCGTACTACGACACAAATTTATTGTTTAAATTTAAAGTCGGTTTGTGATTTGAAATTGGAAGATTAGATCTTTTAGTATTAGAAAATATGATGTCTTTAGAAGTTATGTTAAATAATTGTAATTATTTAATCAAACTATGGAGAGTAGAGAAGGAGAAACGTCTCCGTGTTAAAAAATGTGATCGGATTTTCGATGGAAGAATAGGTGGCGCTGATTTAGAGGAGGTATTTTACGTGATTTTGTTTTTACTATTTTTATTATTTTTTTACGCTGTATAATTCTTTTCAACACCTACATAATATTATGTTTTCGTTTATAGAATCTGAAGCTAGTTTCAGATATAGTAAGTGTTTAACTTCAGACTCAATCCCATAATACGATCAGCGCCACATCTCATACCTTACAGAATTCAGACCACATTTTGAACGTACCGTCCATAAGAGACGTTCCTCCTTCTCTACACTCCATAAATCAAACTGGAATTTGCACACACGTAATATTACACAATCTCCACAGATGGCAGCTTCTAACTCATTATAAATGACCTAAATTTTATCTCGGCACAATTCACAATCCGTTAGTAAATTGTGCCTGTAGCGAATTGGTTGTAAATTTCCTTTACTCGATCAGTGGCGCAAACTGGTGAGCCTGAAAACGTTAGGGTACATTTACAACCAACTCGGTTCGGGCACAATCTGCTGGTGGATTGTAAATTGGGTTTTAAGCATATCTGGTTGAATGTATTTGTTTACAATAAAATTTTAAGTCGGCACGACCTTGAATTGCACTTCAGGTTTGAATTGGATGCTTGCAAATCGCAAATATTCAATTCAATTGCGGCACGAATTTCAAATTGAGCATGCGTACTATGACACAAATTTATTGTTTATATTTAAAGTCGGTTTGTGATTTAAAATTTTAAGATTAGATCTTTTACTATTAGAAAATATGATGATTTTAGAAGTTATGTTAAATAATTGTAATTATTTAATCAAATTGAATTTGCACACACGTAATATTAAAAAATCTCAACAGATGGCAGCTTCTAACTTATTATAAATGACCTAAATTTTATCTCGGCACAATTCACAATCCGTTAGTAAATTGTGCCTGTAGCGAATTGGTTGTAAATGTACCTTTAGCCCAGCCCTCATTGATCTAAATCAGAAGTGACCTGATCCACAGTGCAAATAAAACACCTGTAATGAGTGTAGTTCAGCTTGGTTCAGTATTATTAGGCGAATTTTTGCGCTACGAACAGATTGAAATATGTTTACCAAAAATTGTAAAAATTAATGTTGATTGGTTGAATACAAATATCCTGTTTGGTGATTGGTTGTAAACTGTTTACTTAAGGTTAGAAACGTTAGAGTACAAAAATTCACCTATTAAGAGTAATCTTCAACCCACAGAACAGAAAAAAATACTAAAAACGGTAGGCATATAAGCATTCCTTACAGTCATACGGAAATGGCAGTATTTCTAGCAATTTCATTGGCCGTTTCAAGGCCACGGCATGGCGTGCTCATCAGATATCATTTTTAAAGGGGAATTCGGCACCGTGAAAATAAACAAACTATAATAAAGCGCAAGGAAAAAATGTAATAAAGGGCAAGGAAAAAATGTAATCTTCATATAAATCTTACTAACGAACTAAAAAAATACTTATTTAAAAAAAAAATAATAAGTTAAAGGGCAAGGAGAAAATGTAATAAAGGACAAGGAAAAAATGTAATCTTCATATAAATCTTACTAACGAACTAAAAATTACTTATTAAAAAAAAAAAACAAGTTTGCGATTCGAACCCTGGACCTACCGTGTGCCACGCGAGTATCTTCTCTATCGTCCAACGACCTCCTAGCTGACAAACGATTCCAAAAGGATTTAATAATTTAAAATGTCATGTAACTGCGCATGCCCTGCGGCTATCTTAAAACGGCCAATAAAATTGCTAGAAATACTGCCATTTCCGTATGACTGTAAGGAATGCTTATATGCAAACGGCATCCCATTTGTGATAAGATCCAGAGGAAATTAATTTCGAGCACAGCATCCTATGCACTCTCCCGTTTAATTGAAATAATTTTATTTATTAAGAGGAATCTGTTTTTTATAAATAGCGTATGGTATATACCAGATGTAATATTTGTAAATATTTTTAAGTAATGTAGTATTTAATATAATTTTACATAACTCTATAGTAAAATATTTTTTTGAAATGTTGGTATTTCTTCAACAGTCACGTCACTTGGTTTTCTCGTATGCCACACGTCAACGTCATCTCCATAAAAGAAATTTGGGTGTAATGTTTTGTATAATACTGAAATAATAAAGGCATAATAAATTAGTAGCCAATTGCCACAGAAATGGTAAGAAATTGATAATTATTAGTTGGTGCTATTATGAGTTTGCTAATAAAATATATGTAAAATAGCACAAAATCTTACATGATGGAAATTACAATATTTTTCATTTTCTTAGGTGTTAATCGCTGCAGCAGTCTGCACAAAAGCAGGCAAAAGTAAGTAAAATTGACCATTCGTGTAAATACAATTTAAAGATTTTGTTTTAGCCATTGTCTCTCGGCAGTTTGTTGAGATGTCTAAGGCACGCATTGAAGGTTTATTAGCCGCTTTTCCCAAACTTATACCTACTGGTACCCAACATACATTTGTAGAGACAGATTCAGTGCGTTATGTATATCAACCCCTTGAAAGACTTTATATGTTACTTATAACAACACGAGCAAGTAATATATTAGAAGATCTGGAAACTCTGCGTTTATTTGCTAGAGTTGTAAGTACATTTGCTATGTTTATGCTTATATTGTTATGTGATAAATTCATGTAATCCATAACTTTAGCCAATATGAAATTTTAAGAAAAGTTTAGATTAGCTTCCCATCTATAATTTATTGACAATATTTGACAAACATTTATTATTTTATGTACAGGATACATTCAGATCTAATATTTTGCCTATATAACAAATTGGAAATAAGCAGCTAGCTTTAAATTCTGCGCTTATTATATTATCAAGAATATTAAATTGTTTGTTATTTATATGCACGTCAGTGCCGATGCCACTATTCACATGAAAGAAGTGAAACAGTGATTTGCTTGAAATTACATTAAGTGACAACAGTAATTGAATCATGAAAGTAATGATTATATTAAGTAGTACGTACACTACTGGTCACTACTTCATTCCTAAAATGTAAACAATGAAAATGTCAACGAATCGTCTTTCAAATTTTTATCTGTGTGTTGTGATTGCATACGAATGTCAAAAAATCAAATTATGCATGATTCGTGTATACAAAAATGTTTTGTAAGTACTCCAAAATTGACCTTCAAAATTTGTTAATGTCTAAATGAATCATTGCTTCACTTATTTCTTGTGAATAATTGCCGCTAATACGATGTTATTTGCATGTTTATGACATTTCACAGCAGATTTGTATTTTCTACAAACATTAAAGCTTTGTAAATTCAATACATTTAACATTAAAAAATACAAGTAAGAATTTTTTTTTCAGCTATGTAAGTTTCACACAGGCTATAGCACTTTAAAATCAGCTGTTAATCAAGTGATAAGCAGAGGTAGATTACCCAAAACAAATTAACATACAGCCTTGTGGCGAATTCTGTTTTTGTGTTTTTCTACCAGTTAAAATATTTGTTTCTTTCATTTTAATAAAATTGAAGTAAACTTCTTTTTTTTAGAATAATTTTTGTTCATTTCTTACAGATT
Organism: Rhamnusium bicolor; assembly: GCA_029963845.1. NCBI lineage: Eukaryota > Metazoa > Arthropoda > Insecta > Coleoptera > Cerambycidae > Rhamnusium > Rhamnusium bicolor. The sequence continues at coordinate 244,829 of JANEYF010001270.1, read as the reverse complement.
CCAGAATATTGTCGTACACTTGAGGAAAATGAAATAGCTGAAAATGCATTTTCCCTAATATTTGCATTTGATGAGATAGTAGCACTAGGTTATAGAGAAAGCGTAAATTTATCACAAATTCGTACTTTTGTTGAGATGGACTCTCATGAAGAAAAAGTTTACCAAGCTGTTAGACAGGTTAGTCAGTTGACTATCTTATTTAGTAATAGTATTTGATGTCAAAATAAAATGTTCATCATGGCAACGTAAATTCTGCAATGAAAATGTGTTTTTGAAAGATCCCAGGAACTTTTAAAGTAGGTACTTTTTTTTCTGTTAAATTCAATCGGTCATAACGAGCATTATTTTAAAAAAATTCAATTACATAAGGTTTTTTGAAATTTGGAGATATTCCCACCCATCTAATAACTTATAGGCACCAATTTATCAACGTATTAGATTACACCATTTTTCTTATAGTGTAACAAAACTTGTGTCAATTTGCATTGATTTAAATAATATAAATAAACAGAAATTAGACACACAAAGATTCCCAACCGACATTGCTAGTGTCGGTGGTGGGATTCGAACCCGTAGCTATGATAGAAAGATTATCTAGTTACATTTGTTATCGCATGCTGTAGCTAATTACTCCAAATTAGTGAATATATGTCATTATAGAATAAATTCATAATTACTTCAAATGTTCTGTTTAGTTGATTCAAGCAAAAATAAAATTTAGGTATATTGATTTAGAGAATTCAAAAATGAAGTGCTATGCAAATTTTAGCCAAGAGGAAAAAATCATTTGTTAGATATTCAAAAAAGTTGATTGAAGATCACATTACTTTGTGAAAATTCATTTTGAAATTAAGTAATTACAAGATACTGTTTTTTGCTTGTCTAATTTGTACACCATGAAAATCAACCGTAAACATAATTACTCTTCAATTTACACCTCTTGGCTCCTACCGGTGCAACAAAATGGTATGAAACTGTCAGAAGGCTCTAAATCATTTGAGCAAAAACAACAGAGTGACTGGTCTGGATACCCTGATATGGAAGGTAACGAAATTGCCAACTCCTTGGCCAGAGAGGGAGCGGGATCACAAATCATCAGACCAGAACTGATACTTGGCATATTTTCAAGTACTGTAAGGATGGCTATCTCAACCTGGGCTGAAAGGAAAACCTTCCAATATTGGCAAGAGTTACCAGGATTAATTCATTCGAAGGCGTTTATAAAATACCCTTTGAAATCAAGAGCTAAGAACTTTTTAGAGTTAAACAGGGTAAAACTGAAAACCCTAACAGATCTATATACTGGGCACTGCTGACTAAACTATCATCTGCATAAATGGCTTAGCGGAAAACGCGATTAATAGGTCTAACAACCTTCCTTACCAAGAGTGTTTTATCAATTTTGCCTGTATTTTTTCTTAAGCCACAGGATACGATCCACTCTGTATAAGAATTTGACATTCAGTAGGTATGTACTTTATCGAATCGATTAACCTATTAACCAAAGTGGAAATACAGCTTCGTCTTCATAAAAAAATATCAAATCCGTATATTCCAAAAACAACATACTATATAATAACATTTTGAAAATCTGTTTAGATATTTGAAAACAGCCAAAAAAATAAACTAAATAGTATATTTTCTACATTTCCGCATTTAATTCTACAAGTTTTATTTTTTTAACACAAATTCCATTTTATAGGAAATTCCCTGAGGTAAAATTTAAAAAACAGTTTTTATTGTAAAATTAACAAGCTTACTCATCTTTGAGTAAATAAAATGCCAAAACATTTTGTTTTAGTATCATAAAAGTATTTGAGTGTCAGCTGCGGCATCTGGTACATGTGGGAGGGAATTGTTTTGTGTGTGTGTGTCTGTTATGGTTGTCTGGTGGAATAACAATGTATTAAATTTCTCCAGGACGTTATTATAAATAAGATGTTAAAAAAAAAAAAAATAAAACCATGGCTTTAGCCAAAACGTAAACACAGTAAAGTTATTTATTCATATTGTATGATTCTCTCTCCATTTATTAAGCGAATATATAATGCTATTTTTAAAATTACGTTTTGCAGGGTGTTAAAATGATGATTAAGAAAAATAATATTTTGATTCAAGTTTGGACCTGTAATTTCTTTTTGAAATACTTTTATAACGCTAAAGTAACATGATAAGGCAGTTTTAACGTTTCAATCGCTCAAAGTTGAGTAATCTTGTTAATTTGGCAGCAAAAGTTGTTTTTTAAATTGTACCTCGTGGAATTTCCTATAAAGCTGAATTTGTTTTAAAAAATAAAACCTGTAGAATTAAATGTGGAAATGTAGAAAATATACTGTTTAGTTTATTTTTTTGGCTATTTCCAAATATCTAAACAGATTTTTAAAATTTAGTTGTTGTTTTTGGGATATATGAAATTGATATTTTTTTATGAAGCTGGAACTGTATTTTCATTTTGGTTAATATGGTAACCGATTTGGTAAATTGAGTAAAACATACTGAATATCAATTTTTTATACAGAGTGATTCATATGCTGTGGCTTGAGAAAAAATTAGGTATAACTGATAAAACACCCTGTATATTGGTAATAAAGGCTGTTAGGCCCAATAATTATGGGTTATTTGGAACCACCTAGGTGCCCCACAACCACAGTTAACATGTATACATTTCCATATGAAACACCCTGTACCCTGTATAGATTATAAGTAAGAAATATTATAGTGCATATGTTATAACCATTTTTTGCATCTTTAAAATTTTACAGTATATAATAATAATTTTATATTTTTTGTTTACTTAGACCCAAGAAAGAGAAGCTAAAAACAAAATGCGTGAGAAAGCAAAAGAATTACAGAGACAGAAAATGGAGGCTGCGAAAAAAGGTATTAAATCATCTTTTGGAAGTAGTGCTGGGTTTGGTAGTTCCAGTGGATATACCCCTATTCCTTCTGTTGGTGATGTAGCCAATATATCAAATGATGTTAAACCACCATCATATTCATCAGCACCAATTCAGTTAATTATAACACCTTGACGTTTTATTTTGATTATTAATTTTATAAATTTTTAGAAAACCACGTGGTATGAAATTAGGCGGCAAAGGTCGTGATGTGGAGTCATTTGTTGATCAACTCAAATCTGAGGGTGAAAATGTTATCACTCCTGCCAAGAACAGTATTTCCCATCCAGGAAGTAAAGCACCAGCTATCAAATCTGATATTGACGAGTAAGTAGGTCATATTATACAGGGTGGTCCAGTTTCCAAGGCACAAACTTCGGGAATGTGTCGAGTATGTCAAAATAATATAATTTTCCTCTATAAACATAATTTGAAAAATGCACCATACCTTGGATATAAGGTGTTGGTTTCATTAAAAACAATTTATAATTTAATATCAAAGGGACGACAAAAGTTATCGTTTTCAAAATTTGGCACACCTCCTTTCTGTGTAAAGCTGCATTTACATTTCAAATAAAAAATAGTAACAGAAAGCCATTGGCGTAGATATCGGGGTTACATTTCCTTTTATAGAAATCAGTAGTACGCCATTGGATATTTTTGAAAAAATTGTAAACTGCTAAGTACCATCCAATAATTGTATCCAACTATCGTCTCATAAATTGGGGGGAGGGGGGTGCAAATACTCGATAAAGCATGTCATTAATAAAAACTCATGAAATAATTCGAGTTTAATCTTGGTGGGGGGAAGCAAATGTGAACCACAAACATTATTGTGAAAAATGCCCATTCAAATGTGTACACTAAATTCATCTTGAAATAATTACGGTCGATTTTTGTGGGGCCAAACATAAAGATTGTGATAGTTCACTACTCCTGCTCTAGTGAATGTCGATTCATAGAATTTTACGCAATTTTGCTCAAACTTTATAAGAATCTGCTTTAGGGTTCCAAAGAAGGAAATCCACCTTCATTTAATTTTCGCATGCATGAGTTCCCGCCTGCCCGAATTAAATATTTAAAAAGCGTCATTTTTATACTTTAATATTTTTAGCTGTAAAAATTTTTCTGTTAAAGATATGTACACATTCAAGATGGCATTTCAAAGCTGAAAGATAGTAGTTTTTGTGCAAAGAATATAAATTCACACAATCAATACCCCCCAAAAATAACACGGTGCTGAAAATACATATATTTTACTGATTCTTCGTGATTTTTAACTGACTCCAGTATCTCGACTATTGAATGAAACAGCTAATATTTCTCAGAGATCAAGTGCACATATCGTGGAAGAAATAAAACCTACAATTGACTCATTCGGCCTACTCTTTATAAAAAAAATCTCTGCTTGAAATATTAAAGCATAAAAATTACGTTTTTTAAATGCTTTAATTCAGGCAGCCGGGAACTGACGCATGCGAGAATTAAATGAGGGTGTATTTCCTTCTTTGGAACTCTAAAGAAGATTCTCACTAAGTTTAACCAAAATCTAAAATAGCAACAAATTTTTTTTTTTTTTAGACGATTTCATATGGAATGACTTTTCTGCTAAGTTTAAAAGCCACTGATCTAAAATTCAAAAGCTTTTTAGCATCCCCAGGGCATAAACGTTGCACGGGCTGTAAATGATAAGCATGTCTGTGGTCATCTCGTAACGTTCATCCTATTTGTGATTTCGGTATTTGCAGTTGCTGAGCAGCTCAGCGAGAGTTCAGCTTCGGATTATTATTAAAATCCTGAAGAATACGGTTTATTATAAATATATAAATTCTGTTTGGTTCATTATTTACGTCAACCCGAAGTTGCAAGAACAGTGATTGGAAAACCTCTTTGATATTCGCAAACTGCTACCTTGGCATATCCGTCACATAATCTATAACTAATGAATATCTGCATATTCATCATTACTAAACATCATGACATTCATAGTTGCAAGGACAAAGTAATAACACAATTAATCACACTAAACTCAAAAAACACAGTTACAACATTAACTGTTTTTCAGTTATACGTAGGGTTGGGAAGGTGCTAAATTATACATTACTACCTAATTTACTACCGTAGTAAATGTAATTTACTACATTGCCAATTTCATTCATTTTATAATACATTTACTACAAATTATTTTTTTTTCTTGATAATCATTGTATTTTTAGTATTTATTGCTTTAAATTTAAGTTATAATTTATAAATAACATTTTTTCAATGCAAACTGCAATCAAAGAAAAGGAAACTGATTTGATGAGGATGAGATATGATGTAAAGGTTAAGCAATAAAAAATTATGTTGTTATCGTCATCGTAACTGCAATTATTTTATTTACAGGATACGGTTGTACATATTATATTTGTCAATATTGTATTTGTATTAAGTACTTAGGTATACATACTAAAACTTACTATCATACATATGAAGTACCTAATAAATATAAAAAATGCAAAATTTTCAGCAAAAACAAAAAAGAAAAAATATTCTACTTTGGGAAACTACACGAAAATTCTTAAAAAACAATATGCAACAGTCTGCCTAATCCTAATAATCTTCTAATTGGTATGAATCTCTTAATTTCAGGAAATAATAAACAAATATAAGTTTTGTGGACTTGTCTTGTGTCAAACAATTCCTCAAAGTAGGATGCACGAACGACCAGTTGGAAAAGATCCTCTCCAGCTGAGCGGAAGATGCAGGAATTTTCATTAGTTTTTGTGCTAAAGTAGATAAGGAAGAATATTTTTTTCTGCCAAACCTCAGAAAGTATTAGGAGATATGACCTTTTTTCTCAAAAAGTTTTTGAAAAATGTTTGAGTTGTGCTCAAATGCATGTAAGCCATCCAAGCCTTCAGTATCTAACGTATTAAGAAGGAAATCCTGAACACAATTTAACTATTTTAAATTGAGTTTCTTTCTTCTATATACAGAGTGCAAGAAATTTGCCGTATGGCTGTAAATATTGGTTCTCATTTCAATGCGTCTAGCAAGTACCGTATGGACTTTGTCAGTTTCTGGGAGCGTATTTGAAATACTAAGCCATTCCTCAGTAAACTCTGCAATGGAAAAGTTACTACTCTGACATTAATTAATTCACGTGGGATCTAACAAACTAATAGTGGTTCTGGAGTGGATTGGAACCTTTGATGTGAAGATAACACTGACGTAGTTTTTCCACCTAAACACCAAAACACTATATACTGCACTCTTAGTTTTAATGTCTCCAGATGATGTCAACTTGGTTGGCGAAACGCGCGTCGAGTGCAGTATATAGTGTTTTGGTGTTTCGTGGAAAACTACGTCAGTGTTAATAGTGGTTGTTATATCTTCAATAAAGTTGTCATTGTAGAGAAGGTACGTTACTTCAGGTATGACGTTCAAACCTTCTGCCACTATTTTTCTCGTGGGTAAATTTTTTAAAAGATAGTTGCAACTATCTCTATGGCTGCACCACCTGGTCTCAGCTGGTAGTACTATTCTTGAGCCCTCATTTTTCACCAACGAGTTCTCAAGATTAATGTGTTTAAATTGATTTGAAACAGTTGACAATTTTGCCATAAGGTCTTTGCTAGTTAAATCTTATGCAAAAAGATTACCTGTATGACTGCTGCATGTGCTGTGCCATAGGCTAGTCAATCGACCCATTCTTGACATGTTTCAAGCATTGTCACTTACAACTGCATAAATCTCACAGCCGTACCTCTCTTTTGCAAGAATAATTGATTTTTCACGTACTGTTTCCAGCGATTCTCCTGTTTCTCTTTCATTAGAGAAGTTGTAGGACTCTAAGAGCGTGCTTTTACCACCAACTGATTATAGCATTGTCACGCCATTTTTTGTATTATTCGAGCTGTTTTTCCGTCCATCAATTAATAGGCTAGTTTCTTTTGCCATATATTGTTTATTTGTTGCCATCATTTCTTCATTGGTTTTGTTTAGTAGAGTTGTTGATAATGTTTTTTCGGCACGGAGGCACGTAAGCTGGTCTAATAGTGCGAATAAAACTTTTAAAATGATCACTTTCAACCATCGACCACAATATTGCAAGAGCCATATCTACTTCTGCTTGGAATCCGGAGTAATTGTGTCTATAAATGATTTTTTTTTTTTTTTAATTCAACGTTTTGACTTAGCCTTCTTTGGTATCGCTTTGTTTATTTTTTTCATTAATATCAGGTGTACTTGCTGGTGAGTATGTGGAATACATGGATAATGATGTTGAGGGACGAGATATGGCCAATGAACTAGATAACATTAACGGCGTTTCAGCTTCTTTCATTTCAAATATGCTTGCAATATTTGTATTCTTTTTAGTCCATGGTGCATTTTCTTGTCATTATTAGCATAGGTATGGTCTTCTGACTCCAAAATTGAAGGCTACAAATACAATAATACTTGTCTTAAATTTCCAGAACTAAAATTGGCAAAAATACAAAAATATTTTTATCCTGTTTATTTATTTAAAAAGTGCCCTCTTGGCAAACAATACTTATAAATCATAGTTAATAAAAAATTAGAATAACATTAAAATTTGAAAAGAATACATTTAATTTTATTTCTAAATCGATAAAATGAAAATGGTACCTCGTCATTGTTAGCAATTATGAAGAGTTGATCTAATGCCTCCATTACAAATTGGTCATTATTATTATCATAATCATAATCCAAAACAATTTCTTCAATTACACCATTTAGTGGCAATTCTGTTGGTGTCGGTATGAGTGCCTCGATAGTTTTGCCTTCTTTTTCACATCTGATTCATCATCATAAACTAAATTTACGGAACTCTCAGACTCAGTGGTCTCATTGTCATCAGAAACCGAATAAACCAAACACCTTTTCCTACGAATACATACAAGCCTATTATAAAGACAATTGTATTAACAATATACATGTATCACTTATTGTTACGAATGAGTGCGAAGCCCGACTAATTGAAGTATTTTTTTAACATTGTATTACAAATAGTGCATTGGGCTGCGGTTCTCCCATTTTCAAGTTTCTTATTGAGAAAATTCAGTTCATCATAAAAGTTGCTACCACAATTAACTTGGTCTTGTTTATTGCTTTTGCTTTCCATTGTCAGATATGGTATTAAAGGTTTGATTATTAAACTAATAATAAAAAACAACAAATTACAGCAAACTGCAATCACAAGAGCCCACAGTCCACAGGTCAAACTCAGAAGTCGCAGGTCACAGCACTGCACTCAGAATAGAATAACACAAACACACTTTTTGGAATAAAAAGTTGGTTATAGTATTGTGTTTGTCATCTGACATTCTCATTTACAGTCACGTGACCAATCAAAAGACCAATGACGTAATTTACTACATTTATTACACAATTCACTACATAGAGTAAATGTAGAAAATGTAGTAAACACAATTTTTGCGTCACTTCCCCATCCCTAGTTATATGTTATTTGACAGGTAGATAAATAATGTTATTTGTTTTGCATAGCTAGCTTTTCAAATACTCTCTTTTAAGATGGTAATCTTAAATATTTGCACAAAAGATTTTAACTACAAATAAATTGGAAATGGCTTGTTCTATCAAAATTTTACAGAAACACTGTTTTCTTCAGAATCTCAAGGGCAATTTAACAGTTTACAAATTTTTCCAAAAATGACCAGTGGCATACTACTTATTTCTATAAAAGTGTATGTAATCCCTGTATTTACGCCAATGGCTTTCTGTTACAATTTTTTACTTGAAAGGTAAATGCAGTTTTACATAGAAATTTGAAAACTATAACTCTGAATTATAGTGCATTTTTCAAATTATTTTCATAGAAGAAATTCCTATTATTTTTATATACATACACTACACATTCCTGAAGTTTGTGCCTCGGAAACTGGACCAGCCGGTATATACGGTAGAAAATTTCAAATTGATTATTTTTTTAGTATACATTTACGGTTAGAAGAAAAACTTATAGTACGTATGGGTCGAGATGGAGGAGTACAGCAATTCGAATTATTAGGACTTGTAACATTACATATTGGTGATGAAAAGTGGGGAAGGATACGTGTACAATTAGAGAATAAGGACACTCACGGTGTTCAACTACAAACACACCCAAATGTCGATAAAGAACTTTTTAAATTACGTTCTCAAGTAAGGATCTTTTATTTTTATTATTTATGCTACTACAGCACAATATGTATGCAAAATTGTATAGCCAGATGGCACTAGTTATATTCTGTTCAACTTCCGTTTTGGTGCTGCTTATTTGGAAATTGTTAATAATCATGGATGATCGTTTTGGAACAGATAAATAGTACAATTACATCAACAATACTTACATTATTGCAAAGAAGAGATATGCACTGGGTGCAGTTGTTTTTTGCACCTTCGCACCAGGTTCGTGAAATTATTGCACTAAAAATAAAGTAACACTAACGCATCATATAGAAATTTGAAATTTCTTACATATTTCTGAAAATGATGTTAAAAATGATCTCAACAAATTTTAGGTATTTTTTTAATATAAAAAAAAGGGCTTAGCCAATGTATCTAAACAAATATGTACCATTAGACATCCTATTGATATATTAAACGCATTTGCCAACAATTTTAGGCAATTTTATACTGACTCCTCTTTGAATACTGACAAATTCCTTCGAATGCGACTACTTGAATTCCTTCGAATGTGACTACTTGATTGTAAATATAGTCATTTATTTAATGAAGTAGAAGTCTTACAGATGTTAAAACGGATTAAGCCCAAAATGACGATAGGCAGGGTTACCAGATCTTCTGTGCTCAGTCAGAGTCTCCGGTGTTTTGCCATGATCTCCAGCAGGCAGAAGCAAATCTCCGGCAGAACCTGCAGAACAAAAAAAATGTCTTTTTTTATTGTTCATGCCCTAGGGAATTTGGATGACATTCCAGAGACGAATTTGAAACCTAATATTATATTCTGAAAAATGCGCAATAGTAATAAAATAAATTACAATTTTTGACAGTGTATTTACAAATGTGTAAGTATATACAGAAGTTAACTAACCTTTTGTATTTAAAAACGGCCGATGAGCGATGATCGACCGCTAATAATTATACTTATATAAGTAGTTAATGGCGATTATTGTTTTGGGTCATAAGCAAAGCACGGCTTTTAACAGTTTTGTCTCTGACCGTGATAAACATGAATTTGTAGCCACATAATTGTGACGTTATTAGAGAAGATATGAATATGAAATTTGGAAGACATATAGATAAAAATTGAAATTGTCACTGTGTGGGATTTTCTAAAAAAAAAAATGTGGATTTTTTTTCTAGCATTTTTCAAAATTTCAAAATATGAAAATTGAAAAACGGCGCCCTCTACAATATCGTCGAGCGGTCGGCTCTATGTGTATTCAGTGTGATTTACGGCCACGTTTACTATTGAGTATTCTAGTAAGAACAAGAACAATGCCAAGTGAATTAATTGTTGTCATTCGTACTAGGAGTAATTAATGCAGCAGTATTCAATAAGAAAAGAAAAGTGTCTTCGTAAACATAGTTTATTCTATTTTATTTTGTATGTACTGGGTGAATCACATCAAACGTCCCTCTCATTTTTTGTCAATAATTCTAAAAATATTATCTAGTGGTTTTTAAGTAATTTTTTTTGTAGATTTGAATCTGAACTCAAATTTAAAATTTAAGCAAAAATATACAGGTTGATCATAATATGTGTTTTCTTTCAAAAACATTTTAGGTGACACATTAAATTTGGTGAATGTGGTACCACCAGAAGAGACATAATGAATGAAAGGAAAAAAGGTACAATTTCGAGGAAAAGAATTTAAAAAATTTTATAGCATTTCTGGACGCATCTTGACGAATGATAATGAAAAATATAACTCTAGGGAAAAAAAAGCCTGCATGTCTGTAGTATCGCGATAACAGCCATATTTTTTTGAGATAAAGCTTTTAAATTTGGTACACATGTTCGAAAGGCCAAAGAAAATGATATATTCGGTGATGAGCAAAATTGGCCTGCTGGTCTACGGGCCCCAAAATTTTTTTGTATTTGACTACAAAAAAATATATTTTTGTTGAAAAATTATAAATTAGATCTATTTAATCAAGCTAATAAAATGTATTATCCAAATACTTAATTGCTGATGTAAACTGAAATTTTTTACACATTTGACCTCATAAAATGGGGTTAGGATAAATGTGGCAGTTTTACATTTGAAATGTCTAATTTAGTTACAAAAATATTAACATATCGATAAGAAGAAATTATTAAAAAACATGACGAATTGTTACTGACAGTATCGAAGGACACTGATAAAGCAAACATTTTAATGAAACATTTAAAGGTACGCTTTTAAAATTTAACTGAGGTAATTCAAGAGTTAAATAAGTATGGTCTGTTAGATCAGGATGATATACACTGGTATAAGAAAGTTATGTGCTGGCCACATCAGATATTTAATTTAGTCCAAAAAAAACTGCCAAATTCCTGACACTAAATTGAAATAAAGGAAAATTTTCTTATCAGCATGTCTAGTTTCTTGTAAGGTTATTTTGCATATTCACTTTTTGGCAAATAACAGATTATTTTTCCTTGAGCCCATTACCATCATCACTCTTTATTTCATTTCTGGTTATTAAAAGTTGGTTGATAATAAATTTTAGATCGGATTGAAACAACCAGCAAAACCATTCCCACTTCATACAGACGTTGGAGTATTGAAATGGAGATTACAAAGTACAGATGAAAGTTTGGTACCACTTCTTATAAATTGTTGGCCATCCGAAGCTGGTGATGGTAGTTGTGATGTCAACATAGAATATGAACTTGCCCACACTAATTTAGAACTTATCGATGTCAATATTACAATTCCATTACCGTAAGTAAAAATTTCAATGTGTAACATTTAACAGCCTACTATACTATTTTTAATCCGAATGAGACCAAAATGTCATTTATTTATGTTTACAGTTATATAAATAATGCAGTTATTTATTTTTTGTCAATTATTAGAGGTAAGTAATCGTCAAAATACAAATGATATAGTTAGTTAACCATCAGTCGCTACATGTAGTAATCTAACCTCTAACGTGCTTTATTACAATAATAAAGACTGGCATTCTATACTCTTGTCAGCGTAGAGCTGTATTGAAATAGTGACTTGTAAGACAACTGTGGAAAAGAAAAATTCTACATTTTAAGATTTTTAGTAGTGGGTACATTTTAAAAATGAGAAAACATGTCTACCTGAATACACTCTCAGTTTTAATAGTTGATTTTCAAAAATGTTTAAATAAATGCATTTACTTAAACGGAGAATTCTACTATTTGTTTCAAATGTATGTAATATTTATACTAAAATTGAAAATATGTATAATTTTCAGTGTAGAATATGAAGGTCTTTACTGGATTATACTCCTTGTAAGTTAAATATATGATATTCTCATTTTTTTAAACACCTATGTACATTTTAAAAATGAGAAAACATGTCTAATTGGATATACTTTCAACTCTAATAGTTGATTTTCAAAAATTTTTAAATAAATGCATTTATTTAAATGGAGAATTCTACTATTTGTTTCAGATGTATGTAATATTTATACTAAAATTGAAAATATGTATAATTTTCAGTGTAGAATATGAAGGTCTTTACTTGATTATAAGGAGTATAATCAAGTAAAGACCTTCATATTCTACACTGAAAATTATACATATTTTCAATTTTAGTATAAATATTACATGTATTTGAAACAAATAGTAGAATTCTAAGTTAAATATATGATATTCTCATTTTTTTAAACACCTGTATTTAAAATAAGAATTCTATTATGTATGTAGAAGATGAATGTTTCTAATTGATTATGTTCATCTCAATATGTGACATTCAAATTTTTAAACATGCATGTATGTATAGTCAACAGAAGAATTCTCGTCTTGTTTCAAATTTATATAATATTTGTTCCATGAGTAAGGCATTTTTAAGTTGAAATTATCCATAGTTTTATATTTAAAATATGAATGTTAAAGAGATTAATTAAGATTTTGCTATAGTTCTCACTAGAGATGTGATTTCACATAGTATATTCAATTACACCCTTGGAACAGTTATTTACACCCTGATTAGATTATACCCAGTGCAGTGAATATTGTTTCATATTTGGAAAGTACCTACATAAAAAATACTTGAAACTAATACCAAATACTTCATAATGACACACATACTTATGTTATGAGGGTATATAAAATAAAATTTACAAAATTAGATGTTCTAAGCTATCTGAAAGCTATCGAAATGAGACTAACTTGATATGATTGAGGGAATGAAATAGTTATTTACGTAAGAAGACCGGAAAGTTATTTTTTACTGGTTGAGCCCAGAAAAACACTTTCCAGGTGTGTTGCATACAATATTTTTCCTGCAATCGATTTTGCTACTTTCAAAATACTTTTTTAACTTGAAATATTTTGTACACAAAATCATAGAATCTAACTGACAGATGTCAGATGCTGTTGTCTAATTAGGTACCTTACCTATTTTTGTCAATCAAAAGTGACATAAGGGATCGGAAAAGACTTTTCCAATCCTTTAAGTCACTTTACCTGGCTCAACCAGTAAAGATGTATTTTCCATTAAAAAAAATTGGCCAGAAACAATTAACTTTCTGTACAATTGCAGAAAAAAATATATTTTCCATGACAGTTGTTATTTTTTTCTTTGTTTTCATATTTATTAATTTATCATGAGCTAAAGTATACTTAATAAAAATATAATTTTAGCATAAACAAAATGAATCCACAGTAGTTGTAGTTATATTGTTTATAACAGAAATAAGCTTATTTCTTCTTTCCACAAAGTTGAAATATTTGGAATCAAAAACGTTTGATTTGCTTTGTAATCTTAAAACAAATGCCAGAACCAAAGTACAAAAATTTTATTTCTGCATCTGCACATTTTGATTGCGTTTAACATCATTGAGTACTCAGAGCACTTTAGCTTAGAGATTTTGCAATGCTTTATGGAATGAAAGAGTACTGACTGATTATCCACAGCTTTCAGGGTCATCCAACAGAAATTATTTCCTCTGAATAGTTAAAGTATTGTAGATCTTGTTCCGTGCAATACCACCATTGTTTATATATAAACTTTATTAGCATAGCTCTTAATACACCAAAATACAAGCAGCAAAATCTGACATAATTATACTTACTTAATTACTACAAGTATTACAAATACATAGCCTAATATTTATTTATTTAAAATTATTGTGTTCCATACAAAGCCTCTTAAAAATACACTTTCGTTTCTACATTATTTTATCTCATTTGGCAAGTCATTAAACCAAATTAGCCCTTTTTCTAATAGTCTATTAGACCTTACATATTCAATTTTAATTAAGAAATCATTATTTATTGTTGCCCGTGTTTACACGAATGTAAATCAATTACGTAGTTTAATTTATTAGTCAAGTAATTTGGCATCATTTCATTTTTAATTTTAAAAACAAATATTAAGATATTATAAATAATTCTTTGTTCAATATTCATTAAATTCAATACACTTAGCATAGTATTGATTGGTGTATATCTATTATAACTTAAAATGGCTTTCATGCTTCTATTTTGTACTTTTTGTAATGCTTGAGTTTGACACATGTTAAGGAAAATACATGTTTCTACCACATTAATCAATGTGTGGGGAAATCATAGACTTATAAATGGTTAATTTAGCAAACATCGAAATTTTATTACCCAGCCGAAACAACAAGCCAACCTTTTTTGCCATTTTGTTTTTTTATATACTCACAATAAGCATTGAAATTTAGCTCAGAATCAATAATTACTCCTAAATATTTAAATTTGATAACCTCCTTAATGTGGATATTATTTATTTTTATATTAATTTTTATTTTATTTTGCTTAATTTGCTTCAAATTATTTTTAGATGCTACAATCATGAACTTAGTTTTATTTAGGTTCAAATTTAGACTATTGACACATGTCCATTCATAAATGTTGTTTAAGTCCTCATTTAATTTACTTTCAATGTCTTCTATATCTTTTAATTGACCTGTCACGTATAACATTGTATCATCAGCAAACAATTTGATGTTACATTTCTTACAATGATTACAAATATCATTAATATACAATATAAACAATATTGGAGCAAGTACTGATCCCTGTGGTACTCCATGTTTACTTGAATTTTTTTCTGAATAACTGTCATTAAATTTAACCATTTGTTCCCTACTTTGAAGGTATGATGTACACTGTAAAACTAACCACTCGACATTTCTTTAATTTCAATAAAAGTAGATCTTTATTTACCGTTTCAAATGCTGTTTTAAAGTCCAAGAAAACTACTTCTATCACTAAGTTCTCAAATATTTACCATCCACTGATTTAATACACACAGGTGCTGTTTCACACGAGTGCTTTTTCCTAAAACCCGATTGTTCACTAATAAGGATATTATTCTCATTAATGTATTCCATTATCTGATCTTTTACAATCAAATTTAATAATTTTTCATGAATTGGTAAAGAATTTACTGGTCTAAACTCTGAACATTATTAATTTTTTCAGTTGGTATAATTGTCAATAGCTTTCATACACACATCAAGCACTTGAAATACAGCTCTTTGTATACTTGATGCTGTTGAACACAACCATTATGTCAACAATTTGGCAGCAAATGATAAAATATTGAATATACCTGATGTAATCAAATAAACATCCTGGGAATAAACCCACAATGGTGTTTATTATATGCACCGGGTGCAATTCTCATCACATCACTAGTTCCCACTAATAAATAGATTCTTTCAATCAAAGAAAAATCTCTCCTTTTAAACGTTTTAAGGGTTAGTAATGTCATTGCTCATTAACGGCATAACATAAAAAAAATCAAGAGTGACACTGACAGGAGTTTGAAATTAACAGGAAATTTTTTTTGTCCAATTTAACAACACGAAACAATTTTTAGTTAGGACAATAGAAAGATTATCAACTTTAAGTGTCTCCCAGTTTATATTAGTCAGTTGTCTTGCTATATAAAATACCAAGGATAGTAGTTGTTAAAATTTAAAATGAAATGACGTTTAAGTTTATCTTACTGTTTAAATAATTATCTCTTAAAGTACAAATGATAAATCCTTTGACCATTTTTCTTATCTGGTATAATTATTTATTTAAATTACAGAATTGGTTGTGCACCAGTCATTGGCGAATGTGATGGTACATACACTCATGAATCAAGACGTAATCAACTTATTTGGAATTTGTCCCTTATAGATTCTAGTAATAAATCTGGATCATTAGAATTTAATGCTCCAAGAGCAATTCCTGATGACTTTTTCCCATTATCAGTTTCATTTAGTTCAAAATCTTCTTATGCTAGTATTAAGGTAGGGGGTTTAATTTTTTTATAGAACCACGTTAAGCTTTATTTATTTTCAGATTACTGAAGTTGTACTTGTGGATGATGATTCTCCTGTCAAACATTCTGTTGAAGCTGTATTGTTTCCAGATAAATATGAAATAGTGTAAATGTTATAATACTATTAAAACTATCTTTATTTCGAAGGAATTCACTTGTATAAATATTAACTAATATTTTATTCATTACGCGATGTTGCTTTTTGTACAAAATTTTAAGGAATTTTTCTGTCTTTATTTTTATCTATATGAATAAATTAAGGAACAAACTTTTTTTATAATTTCTTTGTTTGCCTTTTGTATTTATTTGCACAAATACTCTTGATTTATTTTTACGTTTTCATCAAAATCGATATTTTTCTCAAAGTAAAAACTGGTATAAATTAACTTATAATTAATATAGTACACTATCGTGTTATTACATATTCTCAGAAATGGAATTTGATTATTTAATTAGCATCAATAAACCCAAATTGGCAATTATAAATTTTTATTTTCCTTGATTTTCCTTCTTAAATAGCAAATAACTGTAATGTACTACCTCTACAGTAATTATTTTCAAATTCTGTTTCTGCAGTAAGAATAAACACCAATTAAGTGAAGTAACGAAGCAACTTTAAAATTTGCTGTATTAGTCGAGGAGCACAGTCTGCATGCACTCCCCTCCTCTCCCACCTTGGACTTTCAGTTTCTGCAGATTAGAATCCAGTGAACATTTTTGTCAATGTGTCCCTGGCTCCACTACAAGTATGTTTATAGAAAATAACACTCGGATCAATACCTTGACAACCAAAAAGCCACCCAAAGTTGCCTAATATTACTAGCAGTTGTTAATGACAAAGTTTATCTAAGAATTTCTGAAGAAGTGTGTATGGGCGCATTTTTCTCTAAAACCGTAAGCTCTATCAAAAAAATTTATAGAAACTAAGTTGGAGAAAATTTCAGACCATTTTCATTTATAAAGATGGCTTCTATATTGGTGGAGCAGTTACTTTTTAAAAATAATCATCTAATTCTATCTTCAAAAAATGTATATCATGTCCCCTAAAATCCAAGGGGGAGGGTGCATGTACATCCCTCCTGCTCCCGTAGTATATGTAATTGAACATTTCATTAAACTTATGACACAACATAACATTAAGAATGAAAAAAAATATTTATTATTTTCCATTATATTTGCATAATTTTTTATTTAAATTATAATGTATGTATATAACATTTTACTTTTATCGAGACTTATATAGCAGCATTTAAACATTAACATAATAATGTATGATTTCTATTTTTTAATAAAAAAAAATAAAGTCCATATTAATCACTCTTTCCCATAACTTTACTGAAATTTCATAATAAACTAGTGAAATTTTAGAATACCATTTGATTCAGAAGAGTTTATGTAGGTCAAGTGCATTATTTAGGTCACTCTTTGTTTGATTCCTTTCACAGTGATGCATACCAAGAATAATATTTGGTCTAAGACACAACAGGAAACGATACTGAATTTATTATATAATGTTCTATCGGAATGGTTAATCGTTTAGATGTAAACATCATCGTTCCACATGGGCTAGGCTACTGATTTCATTTTGTAAGAAGTAAGAATGCTTCACTCACCACATTTTTGCCCTTCAAAGCTGTATTGGTATCATTTATTTTATAGAGATGATAATAATTTTGTCCTCCCATTCATAATTTATTTTTAAAATAGCTTCATAAACATTTTGCTTAAAAATTAAAAAATAGAACAGCTAAGCAAAGTGATACAATGTAAAATGTACGGTGTTCTAAATTGCTTGATTTTGGCTGTTGCTCCTACTTCTAAGTCAGATAGAGAAAAACCAATTAAAGTGTGGAGCTTAACTGTCGTGAAATATCGATAGATGGAAACAGCATTTTGATATCTGTATCCGTTTTTGAGATATCGGCCAAAAATTGCCATTTTGGCAGATTTCGAATTATATTTGTGAATAGTTTTTCAAGCAATAAAAACTTTTTACAGGCACTTTTTCAACAGAATAAGATTCAAAAAATTTTATCACTACTAAATTTTTAGATATCAAGTATAACTTTCTTACTTTATATGGGAATCATAGTTGGGCTTTGACTTCAAAATATTGGAAAAAATTCAAACTCCAAAAATATATACATATTCTGGAGTATACTACATATATTATCACCAGGAGAGATATCAAAAAATATTTCTATTGAAAATAAATATTTAGGGACATTTAACTTGGCTGCAACAAGCAAGTGTTTTTTGTTACATCAGTCATATTAATATGTACGAATACGACATTGCAATTTCCGTTATCTAACACTGAAAATATAATAATGAAAGTATTAAAACATGAAAAAGATTTTATTATTTGAAGCAAACAGCAATAAAATTAATCATAAATAGTGGTCAAATTGTGCACCATTTTTCTCGACCCAGATTCAACACCACTTCTTAACTGATGACTCAGTATTTAAAAGTTCTAATGCCGTTATTTGAGTAATCACAACCCTCACTCTTGCTCTTGGTCTTCTCACATTTTAAGAAGCATTTTAAATATTCAGTCTGTCAAAACCCCATATAAAAAATCCAATAGACTAAGATCAGGGGACCTTGCAGGTCA
Source organism: Rhamnusium bicolor (assembly GCA_029963845.1). Lineage (NCBI taxonomy): Eukaryota > Metazoa > Arthropoda > Insecta > Coleoptera > Cerambycidae > Rhamnusium > Rhamnusium bicolor. The sequence goes on along the minus strand of JANEYF010001270.1, from coordinate 225,855 downwards.
TAGTATGGGGTTTCGAGTTCCCATCCATTGGTTCCTAAACGATTGGGTTTAAAAGTGATTATTACGGCATTATAGCTGATGCGCCCTTTTTTTATAATTTTTTTTTAAATAATTCAGGAAGGGGTAACGTCAGGATATGGTTCCACAAATTCTTCTAAAATATTAATATACCATTGAGTGTTGATATTTTCATTGTAGATAAGTGCTCCCAGTAATCGTCCCACTATTTCGAAGCAAACATTAAATCCAAATCATCCTTACATATTTCTTGGTTGAAAAATATGTTCGTTATAGTCGGACCAATGATGTCAATTATGTCGTCAGAAAATTCCATTGTTGGTCACTCTTACTTTGTCGATCTATATGATATAGCAGAAAAATTTTCATTTTCGACACATTTTCCGATGAGCCAATTACACAAATGTATCCTCAATCTATATTACCAGGGCACATGAGTAAGCCTCACTTTATATTGTTTGAATTTATGCTTCTTTGGAATCCTCTGATTACGGCTTCCGACACACCCATAGTTTGAGCTACTTCTCTAGTAGACTTCAGGTTTTTCTAAAACCCCAGTTATGTTTGCGTCAGAATGTTCTCTACCCTCAATGGCATATTCTTTTGCTTTTGGCTTTGTAAAAGAGCCATAATTTATCAAGTTGTCCTACATCTTGCAAAAATTTGAACACTGGATTGCAGGCGCTCAGGATATCGCTCAAAATATAAATCTTTTGCATTGCATAAATCTCCACCATTGCAAGCACATCCAATGTAATTTATAAACATTTGGTATTTTTTGTAGTTTTCAAACATGATATATGCATTGACTTTTACCTAATTATTTTAATAGAAATGCAAGCACAAATGTAAATAAAAAACAAATGGGAATTTTTGTAGTTTTCAAACATGATATAGCACTAAATATTTATTTTAAATAGAAATGTTTTTATATTTACTGATTATAAGATAATAATATAATATACTCCAACTTATATGTATTTTTAGAAAGCTTGAATTTGTCCGATATTTTGAATGATTTCCATTTGAATTAAGAAAGTTGCACTTTATATCTTAAAATTTAGTAGTGATAAAATTATCTTGAATTATCTATGTTGAAAAGTATCTGTAAGAAAGTTTTTACTGTAAAGAAAATATTTACAAATAAAAAACATACATTTTCAAAATCAACCAAATATCAGTTTTTTCATCTATATACATTTCACAAAAATTGAGCTCTAGACTTTGGTCGGTTTTTTTCTATGTAGCCTGGAAGTAGCAGAAACAGTCGAACTCGAGCAATTTGGGACAGCATGTACACCAAAGGAGACAGTAAACATGGATAAAAAATCTATGATTATTTGAAGATCTTTTTTGCATTGAATAAAAATGTCCTGATTCTTTGATGTTTCTTGTTATCACGTTTCTGAATATCAAAATGGATGTGTTAAGTAAATCACAGCATATGAAAATTATCATGATGCGAGTCTGCTACGATCCAGAATGATCGTATGAACTTTATCTAACACAGTTCATCTGAAAAAAAAACATCAGTTTTCAACAATAAAATGGATGTGTAAGTAAATCACAGCAGATGGAAATTATCATGATACGGGTTTGCTACGATCCGGAACAATCATATGAACTTGAATACACTTCATCTGAAAATTGGATATTTTACTATCAGTGAAAATCTCCAGGTGGCTACAAATTAGCTTGCCTTGTTTTATTGGAAATGACTAATGCCAATCCCAATGTTTTTAATAAAATATTCACACAAGAAGCTACATTTTGTTTAAATCAAATCTCAAGACTTAATTGCCATATGTGGTCCAGAAAAAATCCACATTGGACGAGAGAAATTCATACAGAATACCCACAAAGAATAAATGTATGAGTTGGTATAATTGGTAATCACATCATAAGGCCATATTTTATAATAGGCAATTTAAACAGGGTTTGATATGGCATTTTATTGACAAATCGAATTGTTTCCAAACTCTAATGATATTGATGGTGCTCTGCCACACTATGCACATGAGGCCCACCAGGGTGACCAATATTTAAATGATATTTTGCCTGGAAGAGGGATCAGTGTTTTTCGTTCTGTGAGAGTCGAATCCCATAGACTGGTCCAGGTTTGTCACTATTTGATTTTTTTCTTGTGGGAACATTGAAGAATAAAGTGTATGTGAGTAGGCCAGAGGATTTCAGTTGTTTATGGTTGTCGGCGTACACTTGCATCATTAATAAATTTTTTATAGTATCCTTTGCTGTTTGTGCAGCTAGGTGTATATGTATATCAATTTTTTGACACTACATGTTTAAAATAAAAAAATCTGCAGATTCTCTAGATAAATGAAACAAAATACATAAAAGGCGAAATATTTCATTATTAAATAATTGAATGATTGCTAAACAATTTTTAGGTTACAAAATAAAATAACTATAAAAAAAAAAAAATGCTTTATTGATATTTCCAAATTATTAATTTAGTGTTTTTATGTTCTAAAATTTCTCTTAAATCTCGCACATGATGTCTGAAAATAAAATAGATTAAAAGAATTATCGTTAAAAGATATTAATTTTTTTCATATAATTTAATTTAGTACAAATTTTGTTTTGCATTCCCCTTACTAAGAACGTGTATTTCTTTTATTTAACATCATAAAACGCCTCGGAAAATGTAAAAATGTGATTTGCACTCAAGTATTTTTTTATTATAGAGTAATCATTTTAATTTAAGAATAATTAAGATTAGTGTATATAAAAAATTTTATTTTATATTTTGCACAGATAAAGTTACTCACCTTTCAGGATCTCGAGGAAAAGAAAAAAAATGTTCCAGTGTACCTTTTATTTTTACAGCTTTTGTAACAAGAAACGTGACCTGCTTTTTTCTTTGCCGCTTCCATCACACCACATTAAAAAACAAACAAAAAATAAAGTATATAAGTATGCACTAAAAGCACAGTAAAACAAATAAAAGTATTTATAACCCAGAACGCAGTAAACGCACTTATAGGCCAACGATTACTGTGCCTAATAACAAGCTGAGATAATCTACTGATCTAGAAACCTGTTGAAATGTGTAGTTCTTGGTGCATGTCGTACGTTTGCCCTCTACCTCCGTATAATAGAGTGCATTACAACAGGCCAACTTTACGAAATTCAACAAACGTCATCAGATGACTAACTACATATGCAACATTATGGAATTTTCAAGAAAGATTATATCATTGTCAATTAGTAAATGGTGCTCAGTTTGAACACTTATTATGAGTAATGCTTTTCTGTAGGTTTGTGTCTGATTATTTAAAATTAATTTAATTAGTATAACATTTATAATTACAATTATCTTTATGTTGCAGCTCTTTGTACAATTTCTCCTCTACTTGTTTAAATAATCTTATCAAACATGGTGTCACTTTATTCGAGAAAGAGTAATCTATTGAAACGTGAAAAAATACAGGGTGCTTTATTTGAATAAGGGAGTTGAAATTATTTCCGGCGAAATCGGAAATGACAGTCGACCGTTATGATGCCAAAATGAAAGATAATGTGTCGAACAACTCACTTCAATATATCCTAGACATTTCTAAAATAGCGGAGATATGGGACTGTTCCGGTGCTTTATGCTAACCCTGTATCATCTTAAAAATTAAATTTATAATTTTTTTTTGTATACATAATATTCACCATTAGCGCCTCTGTTGTCTAACTCTAATGTTGCTATGAGTCTTATTACAAATAAAGATAATTATTGAATTAAACTTTATTAAATAGTAAATAATATATAAAATTACTTTGACAAATGAAGACAATCACACCTCTTAATATTTAATTTAATACAATTTGTTACAACACAGACAAAAAAATAGTCAGATTATGTGCAGATTTTATATACATTTTGCAAATAGTGTACAGTGTATTTGCATTGTATACTATATTTCTTAAACTCTTCTTATTTGAGCCAATGTGTAAGATACCAAAGGGCAACATTTCTTAAACTTTCTTAAAATATTATAACAATGAACTTGCAGTATCAGTATCTTACATAAATTGAACGATTTTGTACTGTTACATTTTAGGTGTCATTTAAAAATCGCAAATAATTAAAATTTCAAACAGTCTTTTTTCTTTGGACATTACAAATCAATAAACACAGTAATACAAATTTATTTAGGCCTTGCATTATGTTTTACGTACACAACGTAAATATCATAAAGCAATGCAGTTTAACCAAATGTTAATTGTAAAAATGTAATATAAGGTTGAAATATATTCTTACTTTTCAGTCTATCCTCTCTAGAGGGCAATTTATAGGTTATAAAATTTTAACATTTATATCGACAAAAACCCGAATTTACATGTTTGAGTATCTACAATTACCAATTTTAAGTGCAAATTTTCCCAAAAATATTATGTATTGTCAGAATCACGGTTTGTAAATACATTTTCATAATGTAAATAAATGAACTTCTAATAATACAATTAGCATATTCCAATGAAGACTGAAGGTAATTTGTGAATACATGGTGGGGCAGTATTTACTTATCTCATAGATTAAATATACATAGCTGATCCCCATGTTAAAATTTGTCGCTCTAATATCTGGACCCCAAAATTTTTATATCATTGTGAGCAGTGCGTGTTTAGGATTTTAATAGTTTTGAAACTAAATATGTTATAATAGACCATTTGCTAAGTCAAAATTGACATCGTAAATAGGTGTTGTTTGTGTCGATTTAAAAAATTTTGGATCCAGGGATTTAGAGCGATAAATATTTACATAAGGACGGACTATCTATGTATATTTAATCTATGTTTATCTTAATGATTTGTGTCTGTCTATTCTTAAAAGGATATAAAAATAAGTGCGCAATAACTTTCACCTTCATCTAGGCTCTCCATTTTAATAAATAAGGTTCAGTGGTCTACTGTTCGCTTTACAAGCATTTTTCAAAGATAGTGGGCTGTGACATTAGGGGTATGATTTTAGATAGTATTATAAATCAGAAAATATGGATAGATTCCTGGTTGATTGCATTATCCAGAGTTAGGTTGTGGTTTCGATTCACACCTGACGTAGATAAAAAACCTAGACATTCTCAGAGCTAATTGGCTCACAAAACAGTCGTGAAATGAAATTATGATTATCCCTAGCACTAACAAGATATCCTAGTCAGAAATGTAGACAATATGATAAAGACAATAGTTGGTCTATCATTTTTAAGGTGGCAATTGATATCAAGTGGAATCTCTTCAAAATTTTTCAGCATCCTCATGTGAGTATCACTTCCAACACTGTGACCAGGTCTTTAGTTTGTTATAGAAGACACAACTGGAAATTTTTGAATTCTTGACGGTGCGTGGTGTCATTTTGAACTTTTCCATTTTTTATAAAAAAGGTCTCTACAAGGCGCCTACAGGGTAACTAGTGGATCAGTGATCCACATTTATTAAAATTATGTTATAAAGGTACACTTTGTTATATCCTCTTTTTGTCAGTCATTGCAGAATAGAATGAAAATCTGATTATGATATGTGTATTTCATGTCAACAAAATAGCAATTCATGATTAATAAATGTAGGCCTAGTTAAATTTGTACACTAAATGTCAGTATTAAAAATATAAAATGATAAACCAACATCTAGTTAATGTCAAATTAGTGTAAATATTATGCATCTTTTTTTTATTTTACTTCGGTACATAATAAATAATCTCTAAATTGATTTTGTAAATACGTATAACCTGTCATTTTTATTTATTTAATGAAAATATTTGGCAATGTTAGTATGGTGGTGTAGAGGCTTCCGAGCATGTTGAATCTTGTCTATAACTTAAAGAATGTTGTAATGCCATTGGCATTAGCCACTCTTTTGGTAGGCAACGTTCAAGAAATGGTACCCAACTGCTGAAATATGCAAGACGATTTACCCATGGTGGTATGTCTTGGCCGCTCAAAATCTGAAATACAAAATATCATTATGAAATTGAGTACCTTTTAATTAAATAAATATGCCACTAATGGTGCTTTGAATACAAGGCTTCGCATAAAGTAATGACATAAATGTGCATTTTCTAAGTAAAAACACCATTTCAAAACTAAACGGTGGTCAACGTAAATGCAGATGGTAAGTTATTGGTAAAAACAAATTTCATTACTGAAATAAGTGCAGATTTCATCATCAATATTAAGACACTTCTGCATTTCCTGCAACACAATGTTACAGTATATCTCAATACAACATTTAAATGGGAGTTTTAATGACAAGAAAATGTATTGCAAACAAAATATATATATCAGATAGCGACCCTATGGTTTAAATAAAAATTTGGGCTATCGTATTTATATCTCAATTTATGTTTCACTGGAATTGCTGGAAATACATTTTCTTGTCACTAAATATTTCCTTTCAGTTAAAGATTCCTTCAAGATGTTCATAATACTGGGGGTTATTGAATTAACTTTATCAAACACCAATAATTCTTGAAACCATATGGATTTTGCATTGGTAAAATTTCTTCTACTGTAACATTTTTCTTGCTTTTCTTGCTTATTGTCAATATATATATATATATATATATGATTTGAGATATATATTTTATGACTCGCTCTATTTTGATTTTCTTAGGATAATAACAAAATGCAAGTCATGTATGAATACTAAATTATTAAGGAAAGGAAAAGGGTTCACTTAGGCTATGGACATCAAGATAATGAAATAGACACAATGGAAAAAAAAGCATGACTGAAATACAGACGACTACTTATTAATCGAACTGAATTTAAGCCCTTTTTTCTATTAGTAAATTTACATTTCTAAAAATAAAAAAAAATTGTAAATAACCTACGAGAAAAAAAAATTAAAAAGTGAAAAATAGTACAAATTACTATAAGTATAGAGTCTATATTCCTCTATTATTATTATTTAAAAATATAAATCTACCCTGTTTCATTAGAAAAGAAAAATATTAGAATAAATAGTTATATTTATATTTTCTTACATATTTTACAAAAATGTACGTATTTACGAATAATTACATATGTTAATTATAGTTTTCAAATTTATGCTAGCTTAATTCTTTTGGCACACATCTTTCAAGAAATGGTACCCATCTACTAAAGTATGCCAAACGATTCACCCAAGATGGAATGTCTTGACCACATAAACTCTGAAAATAAGTTCATAGCCATAAATTACCTTTACTCAGTAAAACACAAACAATATTAACAAGGTTAGTTTATAATAAATTTTGCCAGTCGAGATTTGAGATTAAAAATAAAAAAAATAATTTTTTGTTACTGCAATAAAATAATACTAAAAATACCAGTATATGAAATACTATATAGTTTCTTAGCTATAGTGAATCAACTATCATTTTGCTTAATCTGTGATGTGTTGTATATTTTTACAGAGATCAATGTTTGTATTAAAGTGGACATGTCTGTTTGAGAAAAAAGTTAATTTAAGTAATGTGTTGAACTTACAGCAGTTGTATTTTTAACATATAATGAAAACGAGAAAAAAATTATTTTTCAAAGGCATTGATTGACCACAGAAAGATGACAGATCTACTTAGTAAGTTACTTTCATTGCCCTTAGTTGTAGCCAAATATTTAATTATATAAAAAAAAAAACTACTATAGCAAAAGCAAGCAATCATATTAAGTTCCTTCTGAATTACATCTGGAGCAAATATATAATTTTTCATCGGAGAATGATGTTCAACTGAACAGAATAAAAAACAATTGGAGCGAGGATGGAAATGAAAAAAATTCCATAATTATAACATCAACATAATTTCACCTCATTCACATAATTTCCTTTCACAATTGTCACTAGTCCACCATGAATTCCATTAAATTAGTATTTTCAATCATATTTGTTTGTTTCGAGGATATATCTGTTACCTAAATTGTAAAATTTCCCAAATTACTTTTTTTTTTTTTTGGACGACTACAAAAAAAGACGGTCCAGTTGCCTATTAAAAATTAATTGACTATTCCTCTTATTTAACAATTTTATGTTTAATGTAACCAAAAATTGAAAACTTGTCGATTGCCTTGATAAGAATGTGTTAACAATAATATTTGATAACTAGAGTCCGGATCCAAATATGCCAGGAAGGGACACAACAGGAATTATCGCATATTTTTATCAAAAATTTGTTATTAATAAAAAAATACACATCAGTATTGCCTGCAATTTTATATATTAAATGTATATGGTATTTAAGATGAATTATCTTTTTTTGTTCATATCAATAGAAAAATGTTAACAGTGATTTAAAGTTTTATATTGATGATGAGGACGTACTAACGCAGCCTTTAATGTTATTCCATCCCCAGCTATTTTAACGTTCGGTCTAAAATATGATACAAGGCTAATCTAATACCAGTGTCAACCTGTGATTACATCACGTACGTATACTTTTTAAATCGGAGAATATTGTCTTGGAACATTTTGAAAATGTCACGTTCACTTCCCACATCGAAGAGTTGCTATATGGATAAAGGAGTTAGAGTTTGATGGCACAGAACTTTGGCGCAATATTTGTGAGAAAATACTGTCATGGAACATAAAAACACAGGTTTTACAGCATATTGCAACTAAAAACTATAAAACACGTGTGAGAGTATGAGTGCTACTGAAACACAAAAACAATTTAATTTAGATTTAGTTCAAATGATGGTGGCGTGTAACATTTCGTGGACCAAACTAGATAACCCTCATTTTAAACAGTTTCTGTAAAATTGTGTTAGTGGAAAGTACAATAACGTTACTGTGCATGCGGAATCCCCATTAAGGAAAAATTACATATTGTCGGTGTGCAAAGAAATTAAAGCAGACTTTGGTTCCGAGTTGCTAGACAAACACGTATGAGTTAGTGTAGATGAAACCGCCGACGCTAATGGTCAGAACATCGCAAATTTAATGTATTGGTTGGGGGGATGGATGAAACAGTGGCAATGCCAGTTCACTTAATATCAACAAAGGCGTTAGAACGCACAAATGCAGAAACGATATGTAAATGTGTGGATAGTAGTCTTAAAACACTATGGGGTGAGAACTATGAAGATAATAAAGGACGTGTTTTGCTGGTTGTAATGGCTGGAACTTCGTATATGAAGGCGGCTGGACAACGCTTAAAATACATCTATTTTAATATGGTATGTGGCATGTTTATAATTTCTATGCAGGTGTTTACCTGGTATCCTGGATTTGCCCCTGATAATTAGCAAGTTATATTTTTTGTTTTAACTGTTTTTATGATATATTTCAATAAAGATTGTTTCATGTTAGTTTACTATCCTCATTTCTCCATAAAAGGATTTACTTAGAAAATAATTTGACTACATAATTAATTAACTATGAAATAGATGGCACAACAGTTTTTATAGATTTAACCAACCGATACATAGAGGTCACGACCTACTACTTATCCGGATCACCACATTCTTTTACGTGCACATAACGCCATACATGGAAGGTCGCTTACCCGGAACAATTAATCGAGAAGGAGTGCCAAGAGCATATCCTGAGCGCATTGAAGCTGTACTAGAAGAAGTCAAAATGGATCCCTTTACAAGTATGAGAACAATTTGTCGTCACACGGACATTCCTCATCCATCTGTGCAAAGTATCCTGTGCAGGGAGGGTTACCATCCATACCACATTAGGACGGTCCAAGATTTGCTGCTTACTTATTATGACAGACGGATTCAACTTTGCAAAGAAATGCTAAGAATAGTTGCAGAAGGTCCCGAATTTTTTTACCACATTCTTTGGACTGACGAGTCTAATTTTAATAGCAACTGCACTTCTAATATGCATAATTAGCACTGTTGATCGACAGAAAACCAGAAATTGATTCGCCATCTCAGTTTCCAACCTTTTTAGTGTTAACCTCTGGACAAGAATCTTGGGCAGACAATTGATCAAGCCATTTGAATTATCAGCGAGGTTGAATGGTGAGACCTATTTAAATTTTTTGAAAAATGACCTACTTGTTCTCTTAGAAGATATTAATGTGAGAACAAGACAGCGAATATTTTTCCAAAATGATGGAGCCCATGCCACTAAGCAATAGTTGTTAGATGCCATCTGACCCAACATTTTCCAGGCAGGTGATTGGGCCTCACCTCTAAGGTCCCCCGGGTTTAAATATGAATGACTCTTTTATTTGGTACGCCACTATAAAGAATTGGTGTACCACAAAGAAGAACATTTTTTTTTACAAGAATTACAAAGAAAATCGACCGAAGTGAATGAAACAATTCAAAAAAATGAGGAGGCATTCCAAAATTTAAAGACATTTTTTAAGAAGATGTGCCTTGCCGCTGGAGGTTGCCATTTCAAACAATTAATGTAATGAAAAAACAAATGTGTATTAATTTTATTCTAGTTGTTTTAATTTATTTAATATCTAAGAAAATTGAAAGAGTTGTCCTATAATAAAGCCAAAGTAAATTGGTAAAGTGAATATTGTCTCTTTTCAACGCTAACCGATATAACTATCTGCACTGCAAGTGTTAATGACACTCGCCTTTTGAATAATGTTTTAGATTAAAATTAAAACTGCTGCCAATTACTTGGGGATCAGAACTTCCTCTCCGTAGTAAAACTCGACGTGTGGTGGAGTTTATAATAAAAGTACTTTTTGATGTTTCAAAAAGTCAAATTTTGACGTTTCAAAAAAGTCACATTCGTGGAATGTCACTAATATTTTTTTTAGACATTAGGATCGATTTTGCTCATCAACAAACTCAATCTCTTTCTTGACCTCTAGAATGTGTGTACCAAATTTGAAAGCTTTATCTCAAAAACTGTAGCGGCTGTCACGAACCACACAGACAGACACACAGACCGAAAAAATTTTCTGTCTGAAATTTTGTGTATCGTCATAATTCGTCGAGATTCGTCCAGGAATGCACTAAAAAATTTCAAAATTTTTTTCACGAATACATAACCCTCACTTTGAGGGGTTAGGAAGTAAAAGTAGGATTTTCACCTTTTACACTGCACAAAATATAAAATTTTCAATGTGAAGTCATGGAGTTAGGTGAATGAAATTTGTAGTGTAGAGGAGTTTTTAAGATGGTTACTAAAATTTTTTTCTATCTTTTTATTTTTCGTTAGAGTCTTGCAAGATAAGGAATAATTTATTTTTGATAAAATTTTAAGAACATAATTTTTTTCGTACAAATAGCTTCCGTTACAATGTAAAAATTATTTCTCAGGATAATAGGCCCACTATTGGACTAGGTTCATAAAAAAAATCATGATACTAGTACTAATAGTTAAGCCACAATGATGAAACTTGTGGGAAAAATCAGAGTTTAGCTAAAAATATATGAAAACCTAAATAACTCCTAAACTAACAAATTTCGCATAACACAAATGGGAGTCAAATTGATGAGTATTGAGATCTTCTATCACCCTGCACCGGTTAAATCATTCTCAGTGAAACACCCTGTATATTCAATGTGGCTGAAAAGATGTGTGGGTGAGGATTTTTACTAGCTGTTATCCTTAAAATTTTAATCACATGTATTGGACTAGGTTCATAAAAAAAATCAAAAATCTAAATCAAAAAAATAGGCTTAACTTCACTGCTGTTACAATTGAGAAGGTAGAACAAATTATTTATGGGATTAAAACCCAAGCGAAGGGCCCTGATGAAATAAATCAAAAAATGTTGTTATACATATTTCTTTATTTATCTGATTATTTTACTTATATTATAAACACTTGTCTGATTACTGGGACTTTTCCTATGGTCTGGAAAGACTCTCACGTTATTCCAATTCCAAAGAAAAATAATCCTCTAGCTCTCTCTGATTACCGCCCTATTAGCATATTACCAACTTTATGTAAAGTGTTAGAAACAATCATACGTGAACAATTGAATGATCATCTGAAAAGAAATTATATACTACCCCAATACCAGTCAGGTTTCAGAGAACTACACAGCACAACAACTGCTTTGCTTCATGTTACAGTTGACATTTTTAGAGCCAATGATAAAAACCTAAATACTTGTTTGATATTACTTGATTTTAGCAAAGCTTTTGATTCCTTAGATCACACTATTTTATTAAAGAACTTAAAATATTTTGGACTTGGAGACAGTGCAATTTTATTTTTCACTAACTTCTAACGAAACGTAGACAAAGAGTCACCCTGTATAATTCAGCTTCGTCGTATCAGTTTATTAAACAGGGAGTCCCTTAGGGTAGTATACTTGGCCCTATTTTTTTCTCTATCTACACTGCGGACTTCTATTCGTACTTAAATCACTGTAAAATTCACCAACACGCGGATGATACACAGTTATACTTTTCTTTTATACAGGAGGATAGTTCTATTGCAGCTGGCCATATTAATAATGACTTAAAAGTGCATGTTGCCAATTCCCATAATCTAATTTTGAATGAGTCAAAGACCGAAATTTTGATTTTTGGAAAAAATTGTAATAATTTACTGGAACATCCAGATTTTGTAATAAAAATAAATGACCAGTCTTTAAAACCAGTTAGCCAGTGCAAAAATTTAGGTTTATATTTGGATAAGAATCTTAGATTCAGTAGTCATGTTTGTAATCTTGTGCAAAAATCATTTAGCAAACTTAAAATACTTTATATGCACAAGGAACTTTTGAAAAGTGATACGAAATTGTTGCTCTGCGATTCCCTTATTTTGTCTCACCTTGCTTATTGCGACTTGGTGTACTGGCCGGCTCTTACATTAAAAGACATACTTCTTTATTTCAAATGCTGTTTTATAACTTACAATAAAAGTAGAACAACAAATAGAATGTCACAATAGGAAATTACAAAATAATCAGTATGAAAAATAATCATTAATATTGTATGGTTCTATTAAAGATTCTTAATGTTCTATTTAAATTTTTTCACAATTTAATGATCCATACCCTATGACAAAGTAGGGGTTTTGTAAAATTTCCAGGTTATGGGTGCCAGTGCTTACACAAGCACTGAAGGGGCTCATCTTCTGGCGTCTGGGATTGACCCTGGTAGTGGAAATACACCATTAAATTAGTGATTAAAAAGATAGATTTAGGGCATGGTAGTACAGTTAGCTAGCGTTGCTATGTGCCAAGCTCGACTAGTTATTATCTACCTGTTGCGAGTTTGAATCTAAGTTCCAACAAATGAGATAGTCAAAATCTCAGTTGTCCATTCTGTCAAAATGAACCAAGTCTAATATTGCCCAGTGTGTATTTGAGAGAATATATTAGCTGCTTTAGTTTATTAATAATAAATATCACATATCAGGCTACAATACAAGACTGCTGGCAGTCAGGCAAACATTAACTCAACTCTAAATGATGGTACAGTGTCATCATTTTATCTTGATAATATTTTGATCTGATATCTTTTTATTTTTAAAGTTATTAATATGAACCAAAAACCATGATTTATTCGCAAAAATGAAAAAATATCTATGGCATGATATAGTGTAGTGGATATAAATTAATTTAAAAAAATACAAGTTAGGTATATATCTTCTTCTATGGACAGTCTTTTATTTTTTTGATGACAAAAAAAAACTTAATTACGTAATTTGGTTTTTGGTTCAAATTAAAAATAAAAGTCTCTCTTAATGAAACTGATAACTTTATTGGGTGAGAATGTGTCCAGATCCTCTGGCAGCAGTTTCCCTTTGCCAAATATTGAGAATCGAATCCTCTCCATAGCGGGACAGGTGTATAAGATGTGGTCTGCCTTCTTATCATCCTCCAGGCATAGACGGCACTCGGCGTTTTCCGCTAGGCCAAGTTTATACAGATGATAGTGTAACTCAAGTACATGCCTGTAAACTTAGAATGTAGAAATAATAAAGTACCCATAGACTGCGCTCATGGTTACTTCATCGAAGTATGTGAAGTGTTTAGGCATTAGCCATAAATAGACTACTTACGTTTTAATTACAAGTTCAACTGCATTAGACAATATGAAGAGAAATCAGTTAAATACAATATTGTAATTTATGAATTCCGGCATTTTTCACAGCAACTTGCTTAACCACAGAAATATTAATACATTCTTTTTTAATCGTTTATGTCAAAAAGTGACGTTTTTTTTACTGTTATTTGGATGAAAAGATAACTTGTTGCTAATTTTTTTCCTGGTTGCTAGGTGACTACTTTTTGTACTAGACCGAAAAGTACTCTTTGAACTGTAATTTCTTACAATCGGATAAAAAATAGTGTATGATACACAGATGAAAATACTTTTGGTACTCATACGGTTGCAGACATCATTAGACAATATGAAGAGAAATCAGTTAAATACAATAATGTAATTTATGAATTATGGCATTTCTCACACCAACTTGCGTAACCACAGAAAAATTGATACATTCTTTTTTATTCATTTATGTCAAAAAGTGACTTTTTTTTTACTGTTATTTGAATGAAAAGGTAACTTGTTATAGTTTTTTTCGTGGTTGCTAGGTGACTATTTTTCGTACTAGACCGAAAAGTACTTTTTGAACTGTAATTTCTTATAATCGGATAAAAATAGTGTATAACACACAGATAAAAATGCTTCTGGTACTCATACGGGTGCAGACCTCGGCACACCTCGTTTGGCAATTTTCTGCATTCGTCAAAGAAAAAAATTTTAATTTTATATTGCAAAATGAATTATGTAAGTCGTTACTTTGTGATAATTAATCATGATGATATAACAAAAAATTCACTTCAGAATTGTTCAAAAATGGTATATTAGGTGCCAAAACTTCAGTAACGTCACAATTAGTGATAAAAAAAAAGTAAAATGTGCTTTTTGTTACATCATTTTTTAAATTACATGGAAACTCCCTGAAAATAAACGCTAAACAGAAAAAAAAAACAGACTTACCTTTGTAAAAGAACCCGAAAAGTGATTGCAATTATTGTTCATAAGATGGTACCTGTCCCCTCTAAATTCTTTTCCCAATTCATTTATTAATCTTTTAACGTCATCTTCTGTAAAATCTGTATAACCAATTTGAATTGTTTGTCTGAAGATGAAAATAAATATATAATATAATAAAAAATATGTAATTATACATACCTAAATCTAAATTGTTCTCCTAATTCCTTCTCGTCTCGAGGATTGATTTCAAAAATACCTGTAAAAGGGTATTGGTGCCCTCCATATGCATACTCACTACCATATATTTCAACACCTGTAAACATATTACTTGACAAGTGGTTGCAACCTTGCTTTAAATCAAACCTGAATGAAAGACACCGAGTCCTATATTACTTGTAAATTCATTTATTTTATACATATCGTAAACATTTAATAACACTGGTTCACGGGCCATCTTATTAGGAAGGAGCTCATCTGAACCTGAATCTCTAGTAACACTCATACAACTAAATGGAAGGTTGCAAGTTAGGCCGTTTGAAAACATACTAAAAATGACAATAAAAATTTATGAAGCCTAGAACACAAAGAAATCCAAGTTAACTTACTTATATGGTAGTAAGGATAACAGGAATAATTTAATTTAGATAATTATATCATAACATTCATAACACAGGCAGATTTGTTTCCTATTTTTTGCTTTTAAAATAATTTACTTTAGGAACTGGCAAAACTTGCAAATTTTTCACAGGTTATAATTTGACATTTAGATGTTGGCATTTATCCACAAAACAGAAAGACATTTATCTTCACGACAGTGTTGCCAACATTTGAACTTCACATTATCATATTTGAAAATCAAAATTACAGAGTCGATTCCAGAGACAATGTTGTCTCTGTCGATTCTGAACGACTCTATTACGGTCTATAAACTTTTTTCACATATGAACGATTCTTACAATACAGATGTGACAACTATAATACTTTATGAACGTACTCCAGACCTTTGGACGAAATTGTAACAGTTAACCACAGAACCTAACGGCTTTCTTTCGTCCTGAGAAATCGGATCTTGATCCAAAAAACACCAATAGCAATCAAGTATTTGTAGTTACTCAACTTTTATTAGTTGTTTCAGTATCAAAACATGTTATGATTATGTGATCAGACTCGAAAGAAAGAAACTAGTTTACAGTTATGTAATAATAAGTAAACGGGTTGAACGCCATAGAGCATCAGCACGTGACATCACGTTTTTCAAAGTTGTTGCCTGGAGGATATACAAGTAACAAATCATAATCTCACTTCAGTTCCCTCAGTGTAAGTTTTTTGTTGAAGTTTATTTATAAATGACAATAATTAAAAAAGTTGATATTTTCATTTATTAAAGTAAAAATTACTAATTAGAGTTTTAAGACTACATGTCGACACTTTGATAACAATACTACATAATAGGAAATTTACATTTTTTATACTAAAATAAGTATTCCAACATGCTCTCCTTATTTTTTTTAATGTGGTAACATTATTTTTGCTTCCGTTCAGTTACTCGTGGTAGAATTGTGACGTATTAGGTTACGTCACACCCTACTTAGGATATCGCTCCAGGTATCAGAACGCGCTCCTGCTTTGTTTAACCTCAGTTTATGGAGTGTAGAGAAGGAGAAACGTCTCCGTGTTAAAAAATGTGATCGGATTTTCGATGGAAGAATAGGTGGCGCTGATTTAGAGGAGGTATTCTACGTGATTTTGTTTTTACTATTTTTATTATTTTTTTTACGCTGTATAATTCTTTTCAACACCTACATAATATTATGTTTTCGTTAGTTTATAGAATCTGAAGCTAGTTTCAGAGATATAGTAAGTGTTTAACTTCAGACTCAATCCCATAATACGATCAGCGCCACATCTAATACCTTACAGAATTCAGACCTTCGATCATAGTGTTTATGCACAGCTACTGGTAGGCTGTGGTTTTGATCGAAGATTCAGACCACATTTTGAACGTACCGTCCATAAGAGACGTTCCTCCTTCTCTACACTCCATACCTCAGTCAGAGACAACCTCTGCCTCAGTTACTGTGCCGCAGATTTTCAGCAGTTGCATTCGTCAAACGTGCCCATATCCGCCCAATAATAGGTGCGTTGTTTCCAACTGAGAGAAAAGTAGTTTTAAGGTTACGGAGGCTACGTCAAATGACATAATGATTTTATTTATGCAGTGTAACTGTAAAACAACTTAGATTATTTGGGATCTCAAGTACAAAGAACGCAACTAATATTTGCAAATCGCTCAGAGTGAATTTTCGTAAACGCCTATTAACTATTCTTTTGTTCTAAAAATAACATTCTTGCATTTGATGTTTTCGACATTTAAATGTTTTTTTTTTTGATTATATCATAGAAAATATATTTTACATTATATTATAATATTTTTATCTATGGATTATATAATTAATATTATACGATATTGGAGCACAACTCTCTCATAGGTTCTATTTTCAATCGTATTTTTTAAAATAGTGAAAATATAAAATTAGAGAAATATATTTAAATTTTGCATCTTTACTATCCAACTGCGCTTGGGCGGCATTAAGACATGCGCTGTCAGATATATAAGTAACGCGACGCCATTTGCAAAAATTGCTTATTGCGCGTGGTTTACGTGTATGAAAAGTTTTTGTATGTGTGCTGTGTTTTTTATTAAGTGATAAAAACTATTTAAAGTGAATATGAGTTCCTCGATAGATCCAGCAAAGTTGAAAGTTGTAGATTTACGGTCTGAGCTTTCCTCACGTGGACTGGATACCAAAGGAAATAAAGCGGCTTTGGTAAAACGTTTGAAAGATGCGTTGGAAGAGGAATTAAAACAAGGTAGGTAATATTATATAAAAAATGTGTATAATTATTGTGTGCGTTCAGTTCCGTTAATATAATAAAATAATCTCCCAGTTCGTCGGAAATATTCAAACATGTTTTGTTTTTATTAAGTTATATTCTATATTACCTGTTCATATCATGATTTGATTTTCACGTAGTTTGATATATTGCTTTTTTTTTATTGAAGGTTTGTTTAGTAAATGGTTAAAATGCTTTTATTCTTTACTAGATATAAGGAAAAGTTTGGCGGGAAATTTAATTTTTCTGATTTTAGATTTGCCTGACACTTCCATCGCAGACACATCCACAGAAGATTTTGATACCTCGCAGAGTGGGGAAAAAATCGTAGATCACTGTGACGAAGATAATGATAATCCCCCCTGAAGATGAGGAAATGGAGGTATCGTATTGATTTTATAATTCAAATAATGCATTCGTTTTAAGTTGCAATTATTGTTTATAGACAGAAGAACCAATACAAGATAAAACACTTGAAGAACAGAAACTAACTAAACTTGATTCCAAATCTCCCGAAAAACCAGCCGCTAGTAAACCAGAATTCTCTGAGAAGTCGGTCAATTCGCAAACCAAAGTAGAGCCCTCTGAAAAAACTAGAGTTGTTAAAACTGCAGATTCGTCTGCTGCAGCAAAAGAAGCGAAGGGGCAAAAAAGTGAGGAGAATGGTGAACATTCCGAACAGCAGGTAATTTCCAAATAAGTGTTATAACTTCTAAAATTTTAGTAAATAGTAGTTACTGTATATACTGCCATGTATACGACAATACTTTATTAGTTTATGTATAATAATTTGAACCATTGAAGTCAAGTGAACAGTGATTATCGATTATAACAATCGATGTATTGTTGTTCGATAGATTTTTAAATAAAACATTTTATCAGGAATTTCATTTGGCATCTTGTGGTCTGTGGATACATCCAAATGATAATGAATTTTTTGCTTAAAATCTAACAAACTTATGAAATTTTTACAACAGTACTTTTTTTATGTAAAATCGGCTAGGGAATTGAAAAATGGAGAATTTAACATAAATGCGTTGGCTTCAAAGTTTTTATTATTCTGTTTGCTCCTCTGTATGTCTCTGGTGAATAGAATTATAATTTTATTCACTATTCTTATTGAGCCAGATACTGTTACAAATTGGGAGGCGATAGTAACCATTTCCTCCAAGAAATATAGTGAAAACCTTAAAAAAAATTGAACTTTAATACCCTGTATCTTGGTTATAAAGCTTTTGCAGGGATAACTTCATAGTTTTTCTCAAAATCATGTTTTCCATCAATGGTTACAGTTTGCCAGTTTAAAACCGAAACACCCAGTATATATTTATAGTTTTTGTTTCTATTAATGATAATAAAATAACCAGGCAATTATATTTTTTGGCAATTAACTGCCTCGGTTCATGTTTAATGTATTCTTAAACATGTCAGTCATGATTAGTCTCCATGATGATTTTGGTATCAAACACTTATACAGGGTATTCCGCTTTTATTGTTACAAATTGAAACAGGTGATAGAATATGTAATTTTAAGACGATTATTTTGTATAACTATTGTATGAAAAAATTCTTCGTAAAGGGAGCTACACAGCCCCTCAAAGAGTTGCTTCTGTTAAAGGGGTTAAGAAATCGTCAAAGATAAAATTACGAAATTTGGTACCCTTTATAACATTTATGAATAAACGAATTCTAAGACCATTTTAAGAATTTTAATCCGAGATGCCCTAAACTGAAGGGGAAAAATTCCCCTAACTATTTTGGCAGTAATTTCTTGCCACTTTTATTAACAGCATCTAAAACGACTTTTTTTTACAAAAAGGTCTCGCATTTTTTTCTGTAAAACACTTGTAAAAAAAAAGTCAATTTAAAATGTACGTACAGACTATAAATATCATTAAAATCAATTTTAGATCTACTTTGGTCTGTAACATAAATTTTAAGTTGATTTTTTTTTTTTAACAGTAAGTTGTACTGAAAAAATTGAAACCTCTTTTTTGTAAAAAAAATTGAAATTTTAGGTGTTGTTGATAAAAGTAGCAAGAAACTACAGCCAAAATAGTTAGGGGAATTTTTACCCTACATACGCCCAGTTTAGAATGCCTCTGATTAAAATTTTTAAATTTTGGTCTTAGGAATCATTTAGACACAGCGGTTATTAAAATGTACCAAATTTCGTGACATGATCCTTACTGGTTTCTGAAGTATTGGGAAAACCCATAACAGAAGCACCTGTTTGAGGGGCTGTAGCTCCCTTACGAAGTATCTTTCGATACATGGTTATAGGAAACTTTTGTCCTAAAACTAACTACATCTTCTAGTTCTATCGCCTGTTTCAGTGGACACCCTATACTATCAATGAGTATTTAAATATTTTTTTACAAAATTTCTTTCCAGGATGGTGGTGTTACTCATTTTAAATGTTGATTTGTTAAAAATATTGTTCAGGGTTCGTAGAAATTGGGGAAAGTCGGTGATTTTGAAATTATTAACAAAAGTTGGAAATTTCAATAAATGGTACAGATACACAATTACCTATATGTAATTGAATTTTACATTGCATTGTAATTATTATAATAATAAATAAAATTACTTTCTAATTAACTTTATCAAAATGCACAAATGTATTATTCCTATGAATTAAAAAAAAAAGAAAGAACAGCTGTGAAAGAAATAAGTCACTTGGAACAAAGAAAAGAGATTAAAAGATGCCATAAAATATGAAAGAAAATATTAATAGGTATGTAAATACATTTTGGGTAAAGGCGTGATTTCTATATTTTAATTTTTTTTTCCTTTTAAATTTCATTTAAAAGTTATATATTAAAATTATAAATTTTAAGTTCTTGAAATCAACTTCAAGTTTAAAGTACACACTTTCAGAAGTATTTAAAAAGCCTGTTTAATGTTATACTTTCAAAGTACCGTAGAGCGCTTAGAAAGAATTTTGGGAAAAAAATGTTTGTTTTTTTTGCTATTTTGACAAGAGGGATCACCCCTATATCTACTAAAAAATTTAAACACCATGGATATTACAACCCCCTGTATCCCTAAAGATACCTTGTGTGGGAAGGGGCTACACATTTTAAAGACACCGGACACACCCGATATCCAAGTAAAATTTATTTCAAACTTATTTGTAACATAAAAAACGTCGGCTTCTTTGATAGCGGTAAAGGGATAAAAAAGCCGACGTTTTTTATGTTGCAAATAAGTTTGAAATAAACTGTGTACTAGGATTAATTTCTGCTTTAGAAAAAAATCCCAGTTCCTTGACCGTGAATTCGCTTGAGAATGAGGCCATATAAATATAAATTACTACAAAAGGATAGATTAGACTTAGTTGCAACTTGTAATGAATAAAAAGTAGGAACAAATAAATATAAAAATAGAACACATATAACAACAAAAATCAGTGTAATAAAATAGTACCTAAATAAAAATATGTAAAGCAAACCAAACCAATATTTTTTTATCAATAAACTAAAATAAATGATACAATAAAATAACAATGCAAACTTAACGAACCGTTACAAATTATAAAGCAAAATTTATTAAAATAATAGAAATAAGTTGATTATGGGTGAAAAAGCTATTTTAAGGCATGAAGATTCGTTTCGGTTGGTTTACGTCTACAAAAAATTATTAGACATTATTGATGGACCACCACACATTACTAGTTTTTATTATGCATTTATAAATTTGTAACAATTAAATGGTCGGCCGTAACAACGTTGTAAGTCGCAAAATACGAAATATGTGTTTTACATGGAACAACATTCTATGTACCGTGTATTATCGTACAACTGCCGTTAGTGGCATTATTATCAAATACTGCAATACGTATTTTAAGATATTCATGAAAAAATTCTATATAAACATTAATATGCTCCTACATAGAGCAAGTAACGTAAGAAAATTTCGTTTTTCCAGTCAACACCATATCACATACACACTGTCCCAAAAGTGCGGACTATCTTGTAGGCATGCCATAAGATAATATCAATAGCAAAAAAAATATGTATTTTTTTTGCTATTGATATGTTATGGCATGCCTACAAGATATATACCATTAAAGGGGGGTACAATTGGTCATAAATTTAAGAGTCATCTGGGTCTCATTATACCAAAGGATTGTTTTGTATGTATAACTCATTGCATTAAAGAGTTTGAAATGAAAATATGGAGAATTTTAACAATAATTAGGATATGGCTGCTACTGTGAGCCCTGGAAATGCTCCAGCGTGTGCACGAAAACCTCGTAAGAAAAGCCATTGCAAGGTGCAAATACAAAATTTTGAACATTTATTATAATAAAATATTGTGTTATTGTTAAAGTGTGTCATATACCTATTTATTAAACAGTGTTGCCTTTTTTTCTAATTTTAAATTGCCTTAAGTGAGGGACAAACAATTAAAAAAAAAATTGCAACATTATATCTCTGGAAGATGTACCTTCAAGATGGTGCGGAACTTTTGGGACACCCTGTATATCCGAAAAACTAAAATTCATCATTCATCTTTACATAAAATTACTACTTTTATTTATACTTTCAACATTTATATTGAAATCTTTTAAAATACCATACATTCAGCTTAATATCATGTATCTAATTTGTGTAAGAGTAAGTACTTTGTACTTTGAGTAATGTTGTGTCAGGTTTATAGATAAGAATTATTTAACAATTGTTTGTGTATTTTTATTTTTTTTTCGTATAAAGAAATAACAATTTACATATCTTATCAAATTTTATGAATGATTCCAAAATAAGTACTTGAAAATCTATTTGAGAAGTACACCTATAGTATTCATTTGATATTCACTTCATTATAGATGTCTTAAGAAATGATAAACCTTTCTTTGCAGGAAGAAGAAAAAGCTAGTAAGAAGTCCAGATGGACAGAAGAAGAAAAGCCGTCTGAAGAAGCTGATAGTCAACAGTCTGGAGAAAGTAAAGATGGTCATCCGGAAACCTCAAAACCAGGTGAATCTGAACAAAAGGGAGAGAAGCGTAGACACAGTAGTCCTTCTCCAGAACGATCTCAACGTAGAAGAAGTAGGTCGCCTATCAAAGAAGATGAACCTGTTCTAGATAATGACAAAGTTCAACTTAGTTGGTGTAAGTAAAAAATTGTAAAATATTGCTTAGGTTTGGGAAAATGGTTCTGTGCATGCATCACTTTTTTTGATTAGTTTTTATTAGTCGACTCCGAATTTGGTGAAAGGTTTCATATTTTCTAGAAAATGTAAATTTACATTAAAATTATAGTTGCAAAATTTTTTTTTAATTAGTTCCTGCATGCGATTTTCTTAGTTTATTGATTTTATGTACATATTTAAATAAAATATGTATTTTATATTGTATGTAGTAAATAAAATGTTAGTTTTTGCAAATATTGTTTTCTTTATCTATCTCCTTTTCTCTATTTTGCACAGTTTGTTTATAAAGTAAATTTGACGTAATTTTAATAGATAAGAGCGACTGTTTAGTTGGGAAATAGTCCAAGAATTTGTTTTTATTTCAGATGACTCTGACCTTCATCTCCAACTCGATAAAGAATCATTTTTATCTGCAAAGCCTTTAACAGAAGGTGCTTTCGGCTATGCATGGGCTGGAGTCAGAGCCACACACGGTGTTTCTGCTGGAAAGGTATTATATTTGTTTATTTTCTTTATAATTATTTTTATGCGGGTGATAAATTTGTCATCAATGTTTACTTACTAAATTTGGTGGATCTTTTAATACCACTATATATTAAACAAGGCCAAAGCAGTCATAAAATGGGAGCACGCAAAATTAAGCCTACTTTGGTAATGTACAAAAAATTTAGCAAACATTTGTTTTAAAAAATACACTCAAAACTCTATTTAGCTACGCTCGAGCAGCTGTCCGAACTGGTTTGATATTGTCCAAATTATATCGACTGTGGTTAATATCTACCTTAATACTTGTAGGTACTGTGCATAATCAGTATAATTTGAAACTGTTCTGAATTTTTTTCCCCATTCCGCAAATACATTTGGAGATATTGTCACAGACATTTTATGAACTTTAATAATATCAAATAATTTTGTTTGATATTGAAATGGTATATATTTAGGGCTGGTACTTTGTCTCAGTTAACACTAATCGGATGTTAGTATCTATGGAAACCATTGTTGTAACAATGAGAAGAGAGATATTATCACCGATTAATGTTAACCGAGACTCACTGGCCATTAGAATATATAAATGATTGAATAAAAATAAAAACATGTTCAATAAAAATCATTAAAAGACAAATTGGGTAAATAGTGACATGAATGACGAAAAGAAAGCAAAAAAAGAAACATTGTTTAAATTAACCAGCAAAGAACAAAAAAATTCCTTTGGATAGAAACTTTTTTTTTTTAGTTGTGATGTGTCTTTATATCACATTTTCTATTGATGTAATTACTACACAATCTGCCATACATATGTAGTCTCCACAGATTAAAAGAGTATTTCACAATGGACTGCTTTTGGTTCTTTTGTGTGTTGGACTGCTTGTGGTTGTTCTTTTGTGTGTTTTCCTTGTCTACTACACAATCTGCCGTAGATAAAAGAGTATTTTGCAATGGACTGTTGGTTCTTCTGTTTGAACAATACAGTTATTCTTCTTCTTTGTCCATCATAAAATACTCATACTTAGTGCACGTGCGCAGTAGAGTGGCCCTTATTTGTCGGAAATTTTCATATGCTAACCTCTAAAATGGTTCTTTACCATGAAAAAATAAATCCATGCAAATTTCAGCGCAATTGATTAAATTTAACCCGTGCCGAAATAGCTTTAAAACTTGCATTACAACGTTGCATTGTAATTGCCAGTCGCCACGTGCCAACTGCACAACTCTGCACCGTAGCTAGGTGAAACATGATTCATTGTTGTTTACTTCGACTATTGACAAGTTCAGACTTGTAGTAACGCAAATGTCTGCCACGTTATGGAATACTGACATTGTCTTGATAGTCATACATTGTCTTGATAGTGATAGATTTTGCAGTAATTATTGAATAATGTAAGATAGTTTTTCTGTGCGTGTGTTATTTGTCATGGCTTCATCTTCGAAAAGAGCTTTGCGAAAAGATTGCGATGTATTTTTAATAGAAAATTATTCACTTCATATTGGCAATAAGTTACCATCAAAGAGAGAAGTGTTAAAAGTTTTATTATTTAATTTGCGAGAAGTAAAATTGACGTTACAAGATGGTGCACGTTTAGCGATTAGGGAAACACTGTTGTTTTGGGAGAAGGCGAGAATTCCAACCCAAAGTGATAAGAACTGCATACCAAAATTAAAAAAAGTTGCACGTAGAGTGGCGAGATCTTCAAAAGTATGCAAAAATGAGTCGAGAGAAGAAATCTGCGAAGCAATTGGAGAAAGAAGATAAATTTGTTGATGAACTTGACAATCTTTTTGATATCGCTGCGGAAAATGCCTTAACTTCAATGACGAACCTAGAAGATATCGAGTTTTTGAGAAGACAGCGAGAGAATCCAGGGGCAATGCATGACGCCCGCTGGATGTCAAAGGCAATTTATTCGTTAAAGATTTATGTATTTAGAAATCAATTTAAGATGAATGCCAGTATGAAGAAAGCACTTCGTGACGTTTGTATTTTTATTGTGAAAATTTATGCAAAAAATTGATTTCTACCTTACTTCTCCCAAGACAAAAATATTTTTCTCGTTTTAACATAGAAACATCTTTTCTCGAGAGAAGTCCTTCCGAGTGGGATGCAGATGAAGGCTATCGACGAGCAAAAACAATAGTAGAAAAAAATTAGAGTTACAAACGATACAGCAGAAAGAGGAGTCAGATTGATGGAAGAATACAATGATAAGTTGAGCTGAAACGATGAGCAGAAACAGTTCATCGTAAAAGTTGTATCTGACTACCGAAAAAAGTATCCAGACTCCAAAAAATCTACTCTGTGTACGGGTACTTCTTCAGATAAATAGATTGTGTCAGTGCTGTATAATTCAATAACGCAATAATTTTAATTCTGTTCTTTTTTCTAATTTTGTTATTACAATGGTTTATATTTTGTTATTTCAATAAAGAATTCATTTTATTTATAATCTTAGCGTTTTTAGCACGGGTTAAACTGTATCTATTCGGTTGAAATTTTCAGGTGATCATTTTTTCATAATAGAGAATGGTTCTAGGGGGTAGCATGCCAAAAAAAATTAAAAAAAATAAATTGCCCATATAAATAAGGGCCACTCTAGTGCGCAGCCAACAAATACGAAAAATTAATTTCAAGTGCAACTACACAAAGTGACTCCCAATACAAATTGACTGATTTAAAGTTATTGCAATAATTTTATGGGTGTGTGGAGGGAAATAAAAATTTGGAAGTCATGAAAATTTCTTGGAAATTTTTCATTTTAGAAATTTCCCAAAATGAAGTTTTTTAGTATTTTATTTTTATTAAAAATGCCCAGTGATGTACATTTCTGGTCAGATTGATCAAATAATAAATTTTCGAATATTTTGCAAGTTATTTCTTTTCAGTGATTAATGGTCGTTTTCATTTATTTTTTTTAAGATTTAAAAATTACATTTTAATTGAAAATGTAAGGAGACAAAAATTTAAAAAGTTATTAAATAAGTACAATGGTATTTTTATATTATAAGGAACTAAAGTAAGTGTATGATTCGTTAATTGTTTATCCTCCAAGCAACGACCTTGAAAAACGTGACGTCATGTGCAAAGGCTCTATAGGCCTGCTGATGGCCCAGTGGAGGGCCCAGAAGGACCTACTCACAAGAAACTTAACCTAACAACTGGTCTGCTGACAAACGAATAAAATTATTTATGCCTTTAACTTTTTAAAAAGAAAGTCGCCATCTTACAGTGGCCCAACTATATCAGCTCTACAAGTCATATGTGAAAAATGTAATATTTGAGGATATAACTTATACCATCCACATTTTGAAGTTAACAATTTTCGTTATTGGCAATTAAATTTGCATTAATTCCTTTTATGAATGTAACCATATAACATAACATTGTATACCCGGAGTAAAAATATTCAAAACTATTTTTACAGTTACAACTTCCTGTCATAGCAGGACAGTATAGCTCTGTGGACTAAAATTTCCTTTCAAATAAAATTATATTACATTTTTAATACCAGGTGTAAACTTATTCCATGCTATAGTTACAGAAGTGTCACCAGATGACATGTTACTTGGCATAAATCACCAATATCAACTAAATAATTAATTACACACTATTCTGAAGGTTTATCATTTGTATTTTTTTTTTTACTGGTCAACTTAGACGGTAATAATAATATATTTCAGAGTTGTGCTAGTCAGATTAAAAATAATTAGTGATTACTAATCTCTGATTATTTGGTTAATCATAATCATGATCAGTCAGCAATTCAAATAGTTAACCTATAATTTTAATCAGTCATGCTAGCACTTTTAATCCTTAATCATTGATTACTTTTAATAATTAAATCAGTGCATGTCTGATACTAATTACTATTTGATTGGCCTGACACCAAGCAGGTGTCTGCTCAGCTAACTACTATCTAGTCTAGTAGACTTTTTGTTCACCATACGAAGTGAGTATGATCTATCAATGGTGGTATCCTCTGCTCCCATTGAGAGACAATTTCTTTTGTGTATATGCATAACTATAACTTATAGTTTAAAACACATTTCATTATTTTTTCCTCTATTTATAGTCCCTTAACAAAAAAAATAATAAATAAGCGTTTCGAAAGCATTTATTTCATGAGAATTTTTGTTTTGTTTTTGATTTATTTTTTTATTCACAATGATTATTTTATTGTTAAATTACGTATTATTAAATGAAATAAAAAATAGAGAATTACCATCTTTTTTAAATTTAGTTACTCTGATTAATAATAATCATTAATAAATGAATTTTTTCCAATTTATGGGTTGATCATTAATCAATTAAAATTTCCAAGTTATGGGTTAATCATTAATTGATGAATATTTCCAATGTATGAATTAATCATTAAAATTAATCTGTGAATAAACACTTTGACTAATCATTAATATTCAATCAAACCCTTTTTCTCCTTAATCAGCACAACTCTGATATGTTTTGTATTTTATGTTCATGGTAAAAGCTCTTACTTCCAAAAACATGATTAAATTTGGGAAAATGGCATATAAGATAACTGGTACTTATTATTAGTTTTTTTTTACAAATCGCAAATATACTAAAAAAATTTTATAGCAAATTTCAAATGATAAATTTTTCTTCAGCAATTTTAATATTATGTTTGTTATATACGTATTTTATTTTATTATTATACCATTATTAATTATATTCAAACAACAGATTTGTTATGAAGTCAAAATAACAGAAGAATTAAAATGGGACGATTTTGGAAGACAATATGAACAGAGAGGAGGCAGAGATCGCTACAGAACAGATCATAGAAAAAATCAAAGGAGGGATAAGGATAGGAAGGGTAGTGAAAAGAAAACAGGAGATGAAAAGAAAGCAGGAGAAAAACCCAAATCAGAAAATGGAGAAAGCAAAGTAGAAAAATCTTCTGAGAAGGATGAAAAATCTGAGAAAGACGAAAAATCTGAGAAGGATGAAAAATCGTCTGAGAAAGATGAAAAATCTGAGAAAGATGAAAAGTCTGAGAAAGATGAAAAGTCCTCTGAAAAGGATGAAAAATCTACAGAAGGGAAAGAGGATTCCGATGGAAATGATGAGAAAGTAGTAGAAACAATAGAATTAATAGAAGAAGACAATTCTGCAGAAGCCGAAGATAAAACAAATGAAGAGAAGACCGAAGATGAATCTAATAAAACTGAGGAAACTCCTATGGAAACTGATGTTTCTGAAGAAAATAAGAAATCAGAGGAGACAGAAGGTGAAGCTAAATCCAAAGAGGAAAAAACTGAAACGCAGGAAACCAAAACGGAACCACCTTCTGAACCACTTCCAACTCATTTATTCCGAGTAGGATGGTCAGTTGTTAGTAGCAGCTTACAACTTGGAGAGGAAAAATACTCTTATGGTTATGAGTCAACAGGAAAATTTGTCACAGATAGACAGTTTGTAGATTATGGCATTAAGTTTGGTGTTGGAGATGTTGTTGGTGCATTTTTGGTGAGTATTAATAGCAAAATAAAATAAACTATAGAGAAGTAGAGTAAAAATATTTATTACAATTAGAAATGCTTAAGAAAAATGAGCAACATGTAAGCATGTAACTTTTTTTAAAAATATGTTCTGTTTGTTTTTATAGAGTTTAGATTCAGAAAGTCTCACTATTAGATACACTGTCAATGGAGAGATTCAGCCAATTGCCACGTCTGTCCCAAGAGCAGATTTTCCAGAAGAAAACTTTGTACTGTTCCCACATGTCTTATCACGTAACTATGCGTTTGAACTAAACCTAGGAGATAAAGAAGAACCATGGTTCCCCATCCCCTCCGATCTGGAAGGTTACTTATATCTTAGTAAAATTGAGGATAAAGTTGCTGGACCATTAAGGCCTGAGAATAGAGGGGAGTGTGAGGTAAAAAAAATCATTGTTTTTCTTGATAAATTTGTGAATACTAATATCATAATTTTTTTTGTAGGTTGTATTAATGTGTGGACTACCAGCTTCTGGAAAGACACATTGGGTCAAAGAGCATGTTAGTTCCAATGCCGATAAAAGATACACTGTGCTTGGAAATACAAATTTATTAGAAAAAATGACGGTAAGATTTTATGAAAGAATATAATTTCCCTTTATAAGTAAATTTAAGAAAAGTTAAATATAAGTTATCATGTACCATCTTGAGCAAAATTAATGTCCATGATGCCAAAGGACTACTAGAACAAAAAAAAGAACTAATTTTACGGTTTGAGCTGGTAATCACATTTAGTTTATCACTTTGTTGTTGTGTCAGCATCGATATGATCAGTAATATTAATAAGATGATAGTTTTGTTTACCTGGGAGCAACTTTACTGACTTTACACTCATTTATGTGAAAGTTTCTCTCGACATCTTTGACATAATTATGCTCTTGATGGTATACAGGTTGTTTCATCTGGATTAGGCGAAAATAAAATGGTATGTGTCTCCACTGAGAGATGTTAAAACAAAGAGGAAGGCAATAAAACAAAAATTACGTATGTGAAGGACCTCCATGGATGTGTCATCTATGAAACACAATTACCATTCCAAAAGTGCACCGCACTACACCCCAAATTAAATCATGGAATTAATAGCCATACATTTTCGTTCACTGCGCTGTATGTGATTATTGTCACAATACTTCTATGGGCTAAAGTCCGCGCGTCAGGACAATAATTATTCTATTGGCACCACATTGGGAATTAGGACACAAAAATACAGAATTAATTAGCTCGATCACATTAATATTTTACATGGCGGGCATTATCATTTAGCCTAGTTCACATGAAACACCCTGTATAATGGGCGAGTGGACAGCGATCTGCATTGCATAAAATATAAACATATGATTCGACCTCGCGTGTATTATAAATATGTTTTCAATAAGATTTTAGTGATCATTATGTGTTAAAATCTTATTGCTTAAAATAAAGTCGCACTTCAAATAAAACAATTTGCTGGTTGTATAACGCGTCATATACTACAAATTGCGCACGCATTTAATAATTCACTAGTGAATAGTACAGGTGATTGATGTAATAATTAAAACGTGTGTAGCCATTTCAGACAAATTTTTAAAATTACAGTTTTATGGTATATTTGCGTATTATAATAAAGGATTTGTAGTATTTGACTAGTGGAAAATTGTTAAATTATGTAAAACCAGTATGTAGCAACATATTTCAACATTCGTATTATTAGTATCGCAAATGCCGACTGGGTTGCTACCATTTGACAAAATCAACTTTGTGGGTTATTGTGTCACACCAGTAGATTCACTGGAACTTGACGGCCATATCTGATTGTTTAAATTAAATATGGTTTAAAGTTTGATTTTTTCTAGTATAAAGGTACATTTACAACCAATTCGGTACGGGCACATTCTGCTGGTCGATTGCAAATTGGATTTTAAGCATATTTGGTTGAATGTATTTGTTACAATAAAATTTTGTGGGCATGACCTTGAATTGCACTTCAGGTTTAAATTGGATGCTTACAAATCGCAAATATTCACTTCAATTGCGGCACGAGTTTCAAATTGTGCATGAGTACTACGGCAGAAATTTATTTGTTTAAAGTTGGTTTGTGATTTGATATTTGAAGATTAGGTCTTTTGGTATTAGGAAATATAATGTTTTTAGAAGTTATATTAAATAATTGTAATTATTTAATCAAACTGAATTTGCACACACCTAATATTAAAAAACCTCAAGAGATGGCAGCTTCTAACTCATTATAAATGACTTTAAATTTTATCAGCACATTTCACAATCCGTTAATAAATGTAAATGTACCTTAAGACTATTAATAATAATAAAAAAAAACAGGTCAACAATTTTTTTTTGTAAATTTTATTAAAATAATAAAAAAAATAGTTCATTCGCCCATTATGAGACTGAACTTGTTTGGTTTTTAATGAATTAGTTTGGTCTATTTATATATGGTTGTACAGATTATAAAAAATGCAATTTCCACCAAATTTTATAAGCTTCCAAAAGGATAATGAATGCTGACTTGTATTTTGATTGGAAGTGGATATTTACGATTTTTGGCATCTTTTTTTCATGATGGTGCCACTTGTTGAGTTCAGTGCACAACCGCTATGTTGCAATTGACACAACAATTATAGTCTGCACCAGTTATCAACTTTCTGTGATGCTTGCTCGATGTGATAATTTTGAAGGCTGTAAAAAAAGTTTTGAGACAAAATTGAAAAATACAAAATGAAAAATATTTTGTTTCGCTAAAAATTAAAGAGTTTTAAGCTAGAGATTCAAAATTAATGATGTATGTCTTCTGGAGGATTGCCGAACAATATTTCAGGGTCATTTTGTATTTTGTACATTACATGCTATTTCTTTCATTTAAAATAGTGCGGACAAAAATCGGAAAATGTGAAGCCGGTGAATCGGTTTCCACAAAAACCAGTTTTGGATAAAACCGGGTAACGGATATTTGAATAATCGCTTACTCGGATATCGGTTATCTGAAAACCGGTTAATCGCATACTTGAAAAACCGATTAATAAGAAAACAGGTTATATTGAGTTTATAATTTAGATTTTAGAAGAGAAATAAATTTAATATTTCCATTTCAGTAGATCAGTAGGTAGTAGTATAAAAAAACAATTTTATAGAACTATTATGTACTAGTTATTTTGGCGAGCTCGATAACATCCAAAATTAATAAAAGGGTGCTGAAAGTATTGATGAATGTAACACCAACACACACAAACTAGTGATCACAAGAATAAAAGTATATTGTCTATAGTTACTTATTTGTGGCATGCTATAATGTTTTTTCTCACCTTGTTTGAGTATTAAGCTACTGTCCTATGAATTGTTAAAAAAAAAAATTCAGTAAACCTCTGCCAAAAGGATTATTGTATGTATTGTGTCGTGTTTGAAATTGTTAAAAAAAAAATGAAAGAAATTTTTCTATAATTAGAATCAAGAGTATTCTGCTACCTCCCGATATCAAATTCTATATAAATATTGACGTTAAAGTTGAAAATAAAAACTGCAAAAGAAAAGAGGGCAATGAGTGATATTTCCTGCTTTTATTTGAAGTACGTGCACGGCGCATGCCATGCATAAGTCATGTCATGACGAAAGTCTAGCTAGTAAGTAAGTATTTATTCATCCATGTGATTATGTTTACATAATGTTGGACAAGTCAAAATATAAGTAATAAATTGTATATAACAAACAATATTCTTAGTACATAGATAACAAGAAATTGATTAAAATTTGTACATATAGATACAGATTAGTATACAAACATAATTGTCAATAAAACAAACAAGCAACAAACAAAACAAAAAAGGATATAATAAAATTTGATTTAGGATTAATGTGGTAAGAGAAGAATTGTAATATTACAAATTATTATCATTCATATACTCATTGAAGGAATAATAACAATTATCAGTTAACATAATTTTTATACTAGTTTTGAACTGTTTTTGATTAAACAACTTATATTTATGTGGCAATTTGTTATCTGTTTTAATAGCTAAATATTTAGGATTCTGTTCATACAAGCTGGTCCTGTCTAAAAGTATTTCTAGAACTTGCTTATTTCTTGTATTGTGTGAGCGGAAAGCATTTAAATTGATTAGTTCGTAAATATTCTAGCATACAGTAATAAATGCATTATAAATATGGATGGTAAGGTTAAGATTTTAAAGACCTTAAAGTAGTTCCTACAGCTCATCCTGGTATTTATGTTAGCTATAGCCATTATGGCCCTTTTCTGTAATTTAAAAGCCCTTTCACTTTCACTAGAATGACCCCAAGCAATTATACCATAAGATATAATTGTATTTGAGCATAATAATATGTTTTTAATACATCAGTATCAACTACATAAGATAATTGTTTTATACAATAGCAAGCAGTGTCAGTTTTCTTGCTAAGAGAGTCAATATGAGTTTTCCAGCTGCAATCCTGAGACAAATATATTCCCAAAAATCTAGTGGAATCAACTTGCTGTAAAGAACCACAATTAGATTTAATTAAAAGGCTTGATTAAGACTTAGTAATGTGGTTGTGTATTTATTGTGTTTAGTTAATATTCACAAACTACGACAAAAATGACAAAATACGAAATATATCGGGTTTTATGTAAATTCTAAACTAAACAGGCTTCGTTGGCCACCTGCCGTCTGTAGTTTCAGATTTCAACATCATTTGATTATCCGAATAGTCAGTTCGAAAAACTGATTATTTCAATATTCAGTTTATCGAATAACCGAGTAACCTGTTCGATTTTGTACAAAACTGCGAATAATCCTAAGCCGATTAACCGGTTATCCAGAAACCCAGTTTCATTTGCCATAATTTAAAATGCCATGAGCTTTAACACATTAGTATTTCTTAACTGGAAGAATATGTAAGTAATAAAGAAAAATGACAAAGGCTAAATGGAAGGCCATCATTCGAGATATCGGAATAGAAAATAGAATGTTCCGACAAACTTTTATGAACTGTTATTTGTCAGTCTAGTCTTGTAATAGAAGTTGAAAATACACAAAATAAATGTAAGAAATTTGACATTTTTCTTCCCACCTTCGGTGTTTTTTTGTTAGGTGAGAGATTTTTTTGGATAGGAAAAAGGATTTTTTTAAAATCCAACCCCCTGATTGATCCTTTTGGCGCAGAGGTTTATTTATCAATTTTTTTAAAATTTATAGACAGTGGCTTAATACCCAAAGAAGGTGAGAACATTATAGGATGCCACAAATAAATAACTATAAACAATAAATTTTACAATTGTTAAAATGTCAAACTTCTAGGCAGATAAATTTAAGCATCTAAATTCCAATCACTTTTGCAGTGCCCAGTTGTCTTATTTTTTTGCTCCGGTAGGGTTTTTTGCTCCATTAGGTTTATTTTTACAGATTTGACAATTGATAATTGGTCAAAATATTAAAATGACATAAATGTATGTCATAATATTTAATAAGGTGTGCTGTAAGTGTGATACCAACTGATTCTCAGAACAGAACACAAAACTTTGCTTTATTGCCATTCAACAGCACTATAAAATTGTGAAACATAAAATGCTCTCCAAAACAGTAACACTACTACGATTTACAAAACGTTAAGTTAGTTCAACCACAGTCAGCTGTCTAGTGTGCTGGCTAATATTAATATGTTGATATATAATATACTGAGAAAATTGTGATGTACAGAAATTCATTGTTTACTCCACCTGTTAATTTGAAGTAAAATTATAATCTGAAAATGCTAATAGATTTATGAGAAATATTCATTTTGTTCCTGTTATTAAGCGAGAGATAAAACTAACATGAATGAGTTGCATTTTTTATTTTGTCTTCTTATAATGCCATTAATACATAACCATGACCATGTTATGGTATTTATTTATTATTGAACAAATGTGTTAGATTTATTGTACGGGGACTGTCAACAGGGTGTCCCAGATTTGAAGTGACAGAGTAATGGGAGATACAACATGCTTAGCAGAGTTCAAAACACCCCCAAACTTACCCTTGACTGTTAACCATTTTTTGTTTTTGACTGATACTGTAGTCGGCCATATTTCCGGAACAGCTTTAAATATTTGAATCAAATTCGGTACAAATATTATACTCTTTTAGCCCAATCGCTTTGGAAAAATTCCAGGACCGAACTAAATTTTTATAATGTTGCGCTAACATCACCCTGTGTATCATTTTTTTGGTAAATATTAGTAAACGTTTAAAAAGTCAATGGATGTATAAAATAGTCATAATATTTGATGGCACGGTTATTCTCCAATAAATTTACAAAAATATTGATTGACGAAATTTTAAAAATTCTATAAATTAGGCAGCAATCAACTAACTAATATTTTATTAATTTTATTTAATTAGGCATCTTTATTTTTTGTACAAGAAATACACATTTATTGAAAAATGTATGTGTCGTGCGGAGTTGGACTCGCTTAAAATTCCTTGATTAAGTACATTTTATTTAAATTTGTTATTCACATTATGTAAATCATTTTTGAAATTAAGTTTAAAATTTCTATTCAAAATCCAGTACATTCCATTTCTTGCACAAAGAAAAACATTAATAATAATGAGCCTTATTAACTTACAACACTTACAACTAAAAAAAAACAAACTAATTAACAGAATGATGCAAATAATTAAAATTACAATATAATTTCAAAATAACCATCCCTATCCTTAATACATTTTTGAGAAAACTTTAAAGGGGTTTTCACTGTTCTTTTCTGGGTTATTTCTAATGTTATATACAATATGATCTCATTGGCGGTACCAACCAAACTATTGTACATGTGAACTCAATGCTTCTCATTGATAGTGTGTATAGTGTACACATTATATTTACGGTTCTGTTAAAACACGACGTACTGTTCCGGCACCTTTTTTACCTGGCGAAGGTCTTTGTTACTTTACTTTTTCAGATAATTATATATATTTATTGCATAAATTAAAACTATATAATCTTGATAATAAATATTTATTGTTTGTACCACAGGGCCTTGAAAATGTTCTAAACATATTCTTAGTTAATGTTGATTAAAATTTATTTGTCGGATAAATCTATTCGTAATTTATTTCTCGTAAATAAATAGAATGAGAAAAAGACGAAAAAAATCAAATATTCAAAATATAGTAGTATGAATGGAGAACTTACACTTTTCTAGTACCTATTTAATATAATTGTGCCATTCTTGACGTATGCCACTGTTCTCTATATTTGTTGAAGTAAGCCGCAAGGTGGCAACCCTACGTTCGTCTCCAATATGAAGTAAGACACTTCGAAGGAGTATCCCTTGCGCGCGTTTTCATTCATTACGTATTTGACACTGTATTTCATGTATTAAGCAAACGGCACACCAGCATAGCATATTTATCAATGACCTCAAATTTAACAAGTTTGTAAATACAGACCCTAATGTAAATGAACAGTATTAATGCATTCCTCGCATTCTTTTGCCAGTTTCTATTTAGCTTAACAAACAGTACGTCACTTTAAATCTGGGACAGCCTGTATATCAACTAAACTTTTTTTTACTGTCGCTGAACAAAATCATGCGGAGACCATGCGCGCAGTTCGGTAATGAGACGTTATCGAAGACGCAAGTGTACATGTTGGTGTTCACTGGTGGACATGCAGACAAAGCCCATTGTAACCTGTGATATAACAAAGAGGTGGAATAATTCGTGCACAATTGACTTCAGACACGTCCCAGTACTTTTTATAATAAGGTATTAAAAAAGTGCCAATCCGGTGCCTAGATGTTGAAAAATGAACTTGTATGTGTGTGTTGGAAATATTTTAATCGAATAAAGAGTTTTGGAAAAAGTTCTACTTATATTTAACTGTCCCATGTAATAAAAAAACAACTTGATAAGTAATATTTTATAGAGAAAAAGTTCTGCAATATCAGGGTATTTAGTAATAATAATAATAAGAATGTTTATAAATAAATAAAATAAAAATAATACTAATATACATAACAAGCATATAAAATATTCGTAGTCATTATCTTAAAAACTTTTGCATACAGATTAATCATAGTTTGACAGGATATTAAAAAAAAATAAATAAATTTAAAATAAACAAAATATAAATACACGACACATACAAATAAATACCTAAATATTTACATTCATATAAATATATATAGGTACATTTTTACATACAGTACAAAACTTAATTGTCACATGATACAAAAAGATGAACACTACCGTCAAAATAAATTATAATTTGGCATCTAAATATTCTTGAGTTGAATAAAAAAGCTTTTTCAATAAAAAAAAAAGTTTTGTTTGATTTAACTATTTACTTCTTTTAAATGCAATGGTAGTTTATTAAAAATTACGGTAAAATTATATACAGATGACTTTTTAAAGAAAGAAGTTTTATGTAATGCAATATTCAAAGCTAGCCCATAATAAATATTTAATGGACCATCTGTGTTCAAACATGCCTTTATTTGAAAGATTGCACAAAATGCAGAATTAAGCTAGCACACACATAATCGATATGTATATGCCAAGATAGTTTATTGTCCAAATACGTCCCAAAAATTTTTCAGATAATTACATTTTATTTACTGTTTAAAAATTTAGTGGTAATAGTTTTCTTATATAAAAATTTAAAAATACAGTTTTTTTCGTTATTTACAATTAATTTACCACGTTGGCACCATGCCTCAATTTTATCTGGTACACACATTATACTAACTGAAAGCTCCTCAGGGGGTTGGAGCTGCAATCGTTCGTAGTATCATCGGCAAACATGGTTACTTCTCCTTTAGATATATGCAATGGTGTCATTCACATATATCATAATCAGTAAAGGGTCCAATACTGCACCAGGAGGAACTCCCATCTCTGCATTTTTTATTTCTGATTTTATATTGTCATATTTGTCCAACATTTGCCTGTTTGACATATATGACAAAATCCACTGCAACATAGTTCCTCTAATTCCCATGGCAAATAATATTTGTCCCAGAAAACATTAGTGATAAAACATATTTACCATCATCCAACTCTTTGTATATGTAAATCTGTAATTGCTAAGAAGCAGTTTTTATAAACATATTTTCCCTGAAGCTATGTTGGTTAGAAGCAATGGAAGTCATTGGTTAGAAGTTATTATATATGCATCTTATTTAGGTATTTCACTATTATACTATAAACTATTTTTTCTGTAAGCTTTGATAAGACACTCAACAGTGAGATTTGCCTGTAATTTTCGATATTGAACTGATCATTTTTTGAAGAGTGAAATAACTCAAGCTATTTTTAATATATTTGGAAAGATCCCAGATGCTAGAGATTTGTTTATTAAATACGCTAAAGGTTGACATTATATCACTAATGGATTTCAACAATTTTATGATTATATCATCTAGTCCAGTAGAATTCTTATTTTTTTTAGTTTATTTAATTCTTCCCGTACTTCATTCACATAAACATAAGGAATAAATACGGAATTCATTTGTATAGCGGTTGTTGTGTAAGGCAAGGATATATTTTCACCGACATTTTGTCTTAGACTTGTTGCTGCAATAGTACTGAAGTAATTTACAGAATTATTTGCGATTCTAAGCAGCTCTTTCACTATTTTTTTTTTTTTTTTCAGTATAATTTGTTTTTCTTTATTTTTGCCCAATCTATCATTGATTATTTTCCATGTTTCGCGAGTTTTATTTGTCGAATTTTGAATTTTAGTGCTATATTACTTTGATTTAGTCAACCATAGTATTTTTCTTATATTGCTTATTTTCAACCTTACAGATTTCTTTAGTTTCTTCACAGTTTAAGTTATTTGCCAGCCATTATAGATTTTTTAATTGATCCAAGGACTGTATTTCTGTTGAGTTTTCTTATTAACAATAGGACAACTAATGTTCAAACACCAAGTCAGATTATCAACTAAAATTTTAGAAGCTAGATTCACATCTTCTAAATATATGAACGACCAATCAATATTATAAACATTTTGTACAAACTGGTTTATGTTTTCAACCGACATAT
The DNA here is from genome assembly GCA_029963845.1 of Rhamnusium bicolor. Lineage (NCBI taxonomy): Eukaryota > Metazoa > Arthropoda > Insecta > Coleoptera > Cerambycidae > Rhamnusium > Rhamnusium bicolor. The sequence continues at coordinate 186,880 of JANEYF010001270.1, read as the reverse complement.
TTCTAAATGAATTAATTTTCTTTTCGGATTCTTTTAGCTTAGAATTGTGGGCAATGTTAAATTCTATAATTTGAGCAAAATGATCAGCTTTAATTTTGCTTATCCTAGTAATAAAATAATACATATAAATTTATTACACAAATAAATGTGTATTTCATATGCACTTGAAAAAATTAATGATTTTTAGTAGAGTGAAATTAGGATGTATACCAGATACCCATTTACCATCCAGGGCCACATTAAGTATTATACATCAAGCCGTGGGCCGCATTACAAAAAAAAAAAAAACGAATTTAAAAAAATACGTGTATCTACTTTTGTTTCACTAATATTAAATATATAAACCAAAAGTCTCTGCGGGCTGCGGATCATTTGTCGACGGGCCGCTTGTTTGACATGCCTAATGTACACTTTCATTATTATTATCAAGATCAATGCTTTGTCTTTTTGCTTAAGTTATTGAATGCATTATTTATACTTATAAGCATTTTGTTAACTTCGTTTCTATATTTTCTGTTCTCATCTGTAAGGGAAATGTATTTTCGTCAGCATACATGGTAGTATAATATTGCGACAGTGTTTTGGGAAGTTTATTAACAAACAGATGTGTACCAATAGACCAAAATAGCATTTAGCAATAGCAGATTTCTTAGATGAAGGAAGAGCTGCCGTGATAAAGAAAGGATACAAATTTTATTTATTTCTGTCATAAAATAAAAACTGTGAAAGATTTATATACACTACCGAACACCTATTCATGTGAAACCTGTGTTTAATGTAACAGACAGTAATGGAAATAATACAAAACTGGTAGACAACAAAGAACAGTTGCTCTGCACTACTGCCATACTCTCTCCCACATATTTAAACTCTAATTCTCTTATTTTTTATTTCATTGAATGCAGGTTTTGCATAAAAAGGTGACCAGTAGTGTATATTTGAAAAAACGGAAATTAATTTTTTTCAATGAAACATATTTAAGGTTTCTGGAGAACCTTTAAAAACTAAATTCAAAGGACGATGGAGCATGCTCGTGGACAGACTTCAGAAATGTTTGAATAAACTCATTGCAGTGGCATCGCATCGCAGAAGAAATTATATTATTGATCAGGTATGTAATAGGATAATACATAAGTTATTTAAGTCCTTTTCATCCATCGGAGAAAATGCAAATCCAATCATATATTTCAAATAAATTTTGTAACAAAGCATCAGTTAATCATAATTTTATATTTTTGATAAATTTGAAATGTAAGTACACCCCTATTAAGCAAGTAACATTTATAATGAAACGTAAGTATTTTCAAGAGGTAAAGGCAGAATTCAATTTGGTCTTCTTCAAAGGTAATCATTTTTATTATTATGGGTCTCTTTCAGTAGTACATCAGATAGCGTTTAAGTTTTGTAAGGTTAGTAGAAATTGTAAAAGGCAGAGGCATAGTTCTTGAAGTAAATTGTTTCAAAATCATGGAGGTGTTAAATCATATCAACAGTTTTACATGGGTACTTAATAATGAAGTTAGAAATTGATATTCCATGGTGCTATCATAATACAACAAAATATGGAATACTAACAATACCAAAAGGATGGGGAGGGGGTAAAAGTACATCTATTTGGAGTGAGTTATTTTTGGCCATATTGGTTAATGGCAATGAAAATGATGATGAAGAAATTTTTCTATGTTGCTGCTGTTTAAATAATTATTCTATATCTCAAATACTGCCTGTTTTAATTGAAAATATTTAAATTAGTAGGGGTCATCGTTAAAGGTATGTCATAGTATATAAGCGTTTGGACCTCGAACAATTATCATTTATGAATTGCAGAACTCTAATGCCATATATGCTTAGAGGGATTTTTAACCAAGTTTTAAAAGATTTTTGATGATTATATTCCAACTATATTTTAATGTCTTAGGTAAAGGAAGATTTCGTGTATGCGTGGAGCAGCTTGAAATTAAAACATGGAATACTAATACACGAAAATACAATTTATGGTTTTTTCAACAGATTATTTGCAATATATAATCTTTTTCCATAAGGTCGTTTTTTGTAACAATAATTGTTTTTTATTTAGAAAATTTTTCAAGAAAATTATTGAATATTTTAAATCCAATATAATTTCCTTGAGGAAGGTTTATCTGTGAAAACAAAAAGTCTATATTTCATGTTGATAAACAATGCGCATGATTGACTAATTAATTTATGAATTTTAATTATGAATGTCTACGTGACATAATGAATTCTAGTTATGGGTCATCAAAAGAAATTTTGTCATTATCAAAACTGCCACACCAATTTAATGTATTGTTCGGGCACTTGAATTGCAATCGATTCATCATCAATTATGTTTACAGTAGTATGTTGGCATGGATCAGAGAAGTAAATACCTTTCTTAACTCGGACGCGCAACCATCAAATAAGCAAAAGAAAGAGTAAATGTGAACCTGCGACGCTGGTAATTTCTCAACTACTAAAGTGGTTATTTCACTACCGCAAAGCTGATAGCCAGAAGAAGATATTTTTGATAACAATAGGTGACACTTAATTGCTTGCACCACCGTGAACCAATTTTAATGACCTGGTGTTATGGTGCCTGATACCAATTGAGCTAATTTTTGGTCTTGATATTTTACATTTAATAATGATGGAGACGAGAATATATTCATAATTATAAGCATAGAATAAGAATAAACATAGTCAACAAATCAGTATGTACTGTTGGAGATAAAAAAAGATCTCTACACCTCAAAATAGGACGCATAGCTCGATATTTATAAGCTCATATAAACAATACAATATCTTCTGCCAAATTTCAAATAAAATGCTGCTTAAAAGTTTGTACTTACTGTATAAATAATTTAAAAAATTAGACAGATAAATAGATAAATTTTTATGTATCCTCTAATAAATACAATTTAAAGTCAACACAAAATGATTACAGATCATTGTAAAATGAAGTTGATAAATAACACTACCGAATATAACTGGAAACACTGGAAACAAATCGGTCATATTCTGCAAATTGATCATGATTTTCGATATTATTATTAATACATTCTACATCAGCATGAAATGAAAAAAGAAACTATATTATACATAAAGAAGTTGCACAATATATGAGATCACATACATGATGGATGCAGAACCTCAAAACTGAAAGCTGTTATAAACCTATGTTTGAAAAAAAAACATGTAGGAATATATCTGTAGATAAATAATGTTGTAGGACAAACGAAAGGAGTAATCGAAATTGGTAATGGTAATTTTCCATTATCCATTACAATTTTCACAGTTTTTAATTTTTATGATATATCTGAGTAAATTCATTAGTCAGGTTTCATATGATAACGTTATCATTTTGATAAAAAAACAGATGAATTTTTTTACAAATAAAAATTTTAAATCCTTGAAGTCGGTGTCCATTAATGGGCTTGACTGCATTTTAGCAACTTTAGTTTTCGTTTGTTTAAACAGAATGTTCCACAAAGTATATGTATATACTAACTGAATGTAATATATGAGGAAACTTATACGGAAATTATTGTAATGGTGTTTGAGTTATGCAAATGACTACTTTATTTCTAAAATACTCTACTGAGTTTTACCATCTACTATTTCTTCTGCATCCAAAACAATTAAGCTTCATAATCTTTAAAATATCAAATTCTACTATAATGTTGATATTTAATAATAAATGTATATCCATTGTGATGAACATTTTGTCTCAAAAGTAAGCATTTTTGTTACAATACTTCAAATAATAGGCCTTTTAACAGCAATGATTCTGTTGATAATAATTTATCTGGTATGGAACATTAGACAAAGATGATTATGGGTGGGAATCTAATTCAGTTGCAAATGAAGGGATGTATTTTGTTGTGTTTAAACTAAAGTAAAGATTTTTAAATTTAATTGGCATTTTGGAAATACGTTGTACTTCCATTTTTGATTCTACCGAGGATAAGTAGTATAAAACTGCAATGTCAGATATCAGCTTTTTGTTTATTTATTTCTGTTGGCACAAAAAAAAATATTTTCGATGATTTCCTGTGAACTATGTATGCCTAAAGTAGTACAATAACTTTCCTGACAATAAGGGCAACTTATGCCTTGATAATTTGGTTAAGTGGCTCCACGATTGAAAGAGGAACTTAGCTGTTACTCAAAAATGCCTTGCAAATGACAATTGCCAAGTTAAAAACCCTCTGTTGTTGGGAATTTAAACTTTCACATCACCCTCTGGTGGCTGAAAATCTCGCTTTGACGAAAATAGTAATGCTCTTTGTTTATATTTGCTCGTATACATTAGTAGCCCACACATTACAGTCTTACACATGCTTTGGATGACAGGTCTGGTCCGTCAGGTTTGGTCTCTGACAGACCAGTACTTTCATTGCCCACTAACATGAAATAAAGTTTTACGGTCTAAGTTGTTTATTAAGTCCGTGGAAGTCCAATACTTTGTGTTAATGGTATAAAACTGTTGAATAATCCCATTTCTTTGTCTGGCCCGTGGACTTTCGTCGAGTCGAAAGTCTTATTAAATGATATATGGTAACTAATGTTTTATGTATAAACTACATTATGCATAATTTATATTTACTATGAACAGTGCAAAAAGAAAGGCTATACTCTGTTTAACAAGTTTTTAATATAATACCACAGCGTTACCATCTCATCATATGCGTTACTTTTTAAATTTCTGTTGACATACTCTTTGGATTTTATTTTCCAAAGACACGGAAAACTTTCATACAACTAAATAAAATCAGTTAAGAAATCTTTAGATAAAAATCTCATGTCTTTATCCGCCATAATATTTAATCGTTATATACTATACTAATAATAATAAATTTTCTCTTAAGAAAATTGCCAGACAATTCCATTATCCAACTAAACACGTGCACAACACTGTTAAATTATGGGCAGCGATGGATGAAAACGGTCACCGGCTTTACCTGTTAGACTGATGAGGGAAGGGATGTACCCGTTATAACCCACAGATTTGTAGTATTACTGAAGGGCAAAGTCTGGCGCAGTCCAAGGAGGTCGATTAAGACTGTAATGTATGGGCAGCTATTTGTATAGTTTATTGTCAGAGTTTTACTACTATTTATTTATTTTAATAAATGTTTATGCCATAATATGCCGAGAAACAAGTGCATTATACGAATAGTGTGTACAATTGCCATTCAAGGAAAAATGATGGCAGGATAATCCACTTTCGCTATTTTCCTAAGAAAACGTGGAATTTGTTTATATCAGCAACAGCTGTGGTCTCGTGGAGAAAATCGGTAACTGGCAATGCGTGTATAGTTATAATAGTAAGACATTTTTAGGTTAGGTACTCCCACAAATTACCAAAAATAATGCAAAATAGGTTAAACTTATTGAATATACTTACCAACATTCGATTAATATAATAATATATATTTTTCTACCTAAGACTGGAAAGAATCCACAAAAGCACTTAACAAAAGCGAACAAACCAACAATAAGCTGATCGTTACTCGTCTGATCACTGCGTAGTCATATTCACTGTGGCAATTTTAATTCCCAATTCTTTTGTATTGCATTCCTGGAATGCACCAAAATGTTGTCACAGTGTCACTCAGATTCAACGAGAAAGGCTACTTATCTCACCTTTAAGGAAATAAGTATTAGAGTATGGGTTCACCTTTCCAAGATTCATCATAAATATTAATTACAGCCTCTATCTACATTGAAATTATTTTTTCTTCTGAGAATATGTACAGCCTTGGAATAAAATCAGTACTGGTTCTGGTTTCATTGTTCATTATACAGATCCTACAGTTTTATATTCCTGAGCGAGCTTTTCCATTTATTCACTATACCTTACCAACTTGGTTGGAACAGATTTTAAACCTAGGTTGTCTGTATGGAGGGACACACCATAGTCTCTTACATCACCGAGTCGATCAGTGAAATATGCATATTTGAGCACCATTTTGGAAATTGGTTGAATAACTGCAGTGACAATATCTTTTAGGATGGCCCCCCATCTACTACACAGAATTATAAAAAAAAAAAAATGATTACTAGACTTCTTTTTGGCAAATTGGTTATTAAACAAAAAAAAATTGTATTTATTGTAATATTTTCTCTTGAGAGGAGCATTGCTTCCTTTTTAAGGAGATATAATTAACCTGTTTATTTATTTTATGGGTATATGTACTTACAATCTAAAATAATACATACCACAAAAAAAAAAAAAAAAACGTAGAAATACCTATATGGCCAAACATTGTCACATCAAGGTATGACAATTAAGTTCGTAGACATAATTTATTAAAAAACAAATATGTGTCATTCATCTAAATCAAAATGTTCACCCTCAAAGTATGACATTTGATGTTTTCATTGTTCGAAAACTACCTGGATCTTCTCAGCTGGTATGCTTTTCAAAACGTCAGTTGGAACCCATTTATACTCTTCTACAGTGCCATGATGAAATCCCCACATAACTTCTTTTAGTCAGGGAAGCAGGGGTCTAAATCTGGTGAGGGTGGTTGAAGAAGTGCATCTGATTTCGGAGGAAGAACTTGTAATAACGAGTGTTTTCTATAATGACGCATTCTCATGATGAAGAATCCAAGAATTTTTCTCCACTATTGTGGACAAATCCGAGGACACGTTCACCAGACTTAAAACTTCCAAATAGTATTCTTCATTAACAGTTTGGCCAGCGGACAAATTCGTGTAGGCACATGCGATCGGCAAACAATTACTATGAAAATATAGTGGTCATATGTAGTATTACAGCACTGGTGTCGCAAATCTGGCAGTGTTGCTAACTCCACAGACAATAATTATGTCTATGAACTTAATTGTCATACCTCGTTTGTATAATATATGGAACTATAAGCATAAATGTGCTCTGTTAATTTTGTTGTCAAAGGTTCTTACAGTTTGAAGGTTATGATTTGTGAAATATGATGTAACTTATAATCAGGTAAACTTTCCCAAGGAATATATAATGGTTAAGAAACTAGTAAGAAAATTATGCGAAGAACATCTCAACTATCTCCCAGTATATTTGCGATATTTTGGGCATTCATTGATGGATGTTAGATAATAAATAACTCAAAAAATGATTTATTTTCAATTATGCAAGTCTAGGTACACAACAGGATTACAATAACATTTATTACTATTTTATTAGGAAATGTAAAAGAGCAAAATAATCTGAGAAGTATAACTGTTTAGGTCTTACATGTATTTTCTAAAGTGATAGAAACAGGAAAAATCTATCATAAGTTCATTATTTTTTTATAATATTAGCTACGAAATGATAACACGATAATATGTGTTAAATTACATAAGTTCGTTATTTAAATGGAGGAAAGAAGATTGAGAAGCCTTTGTATAGTTCACCTCTACCAGCTTCAGTGAAAGCCAACCTTTGAGATGAGGGGTACTTGTATACCTACCTATTTCCAAATATGAAAATGGTAAAGTACATACAATATAGTTATATAATGATTTTCTTTTTCTGTTTACAAACAACTGAAAACTTGCACTAGGTTAATTTAAATTACATTATTAACATATTGTGGAATAAATCATGAAAAATCTTTTTCAATTTGGTCTTCGTAAAATTAATAATCTCCAAAGAAACAATCATTGAGAACGTTATTATAATATTGAGCGTTGTGGCAGACAAACGTGTTCCCATCAGCCCAACGCCGTAAAATGCGGCCATTTGAGGGCTTCAAGAGACGTGCTGTGATAGTTGTAGTTGGAGATGAAGAACAAGCTAGACGCCAATCTTTGCAAGAAGCTCAGGACGGTAAAGATGTTCCCGATAGCACCATACTTGAAATGAAAGGTATATTTATGTTAAGTAATTTATTCTAAATAGTTTTTAGCAAATATATTTTATTTGTTTATTTTCTTTATTGCAGTGAGTAAGTAGTGATGTTAAGCTATTATTTCACTGTAATTTGTTTTTTTTTTTATGTGTAAATTTTGTATATGAAACTAAGATCGATCGATCCAACCAACACATAGACATAATTTTTGCTCATAAATCTTGCAAATATAAATTAATAAGTAAATAACAGATCTTCCAATATTTGGTAAAGCCAATTTCAAGGTAAAATGTCATTTCATAAAACTGTGATGTGTAAAATTAACACAACAGGGCATTTTACAAATCAAGGTTATATGAAATGTAACTTTACCTTGAAACTAGTCGTTACAGATGGCAACAAATTACTGAAATGTTGGATGGTCTACTTGCTTGTTAATTTATATTTACATTTCCAAGATTTATGAGCAAAAATTCAGTTATCGATGGGTTGGTTGGTCATTAAAATGGCTCTTAAAAAACTGTTTGTAAAGTTTTGTTTAAAAGTGGAATATTACAACTTTTTAAAAAATTTGAAGTTTCATATACCCTTCCTTCAATATTCACCAAATTATTACATCATTGAGTTAGTTAAATCAAATGTGCTGGTTTGTTCTAGCTAATTCTTGATTATGTATTCTTTTAGCAGTGTGAATTAAAACTTTAATTTTTAAAACTGAATTAGTAAGTCCATTATGATCGTGTTGAGATAACAGGGATTATAAAGAACTATTGTGTGTTACGAAAAAATATTTTATAGTTTCAAATTATGAAGAAGAATCCTGCATTACTGCAGTCAAACGAATATATCTTTAAACAAGCAAATTATGCTGCAATCTACATGACGGTCAACACTAATGGATTACATGTCAACTGTATGGTATGCTATGCAATATATTGGAAAATGTCCCAAAAGGTAATCTTGATTGGAATAACCAAATATTGTGAAATGAAATATGAATGAAGGTAAGATTAGACGATATTTTATCACCAGTTCTTTATAATCTCTATAGAAGCAATTATCCATAATTGTTTAATATGGTTGTTTTACATATCATGAGTTTCACGTACAAGAATGCTACAAATAAAAAAAGATATGAAAAACCCAAATATCAGTTTAAAATTCCCATTACTGATTAATGAATATTTTGAAACTAAAAAGTCTGGCTAACTCCACCACCAAAATCCCTACCAAGATAAGAAGACATTGAGTAAAGTAATCCAATGGTTTCTAATTTCGGTTCATACAAACGATAGTATAAACAACGATAACGTTAAATACAGCTCATCATACAGTTAAATTAATAACATGTTACGATTGTGTATTATATAGAAAGAAGACTATTTGCAGTCCTGATATTAACCAAATATACCAAATTAAATTTGTGGCTATCTTATAATTAACTTCAAACTATCTACAATTAAAAGTTAGACAGCCATATGGAAAATTCATAGTAGAACTTGTTAATTCAGTTTTAAAAAACTACGGAAATAGTTACGCTGATGTTAAAGCTAAATACTCCATGTAACATGTCTCTGTTAAATTTTAGCTGCCATGTCATTACCAGAAAAAGGAGATTGGATAGAAGAGGTACTCTATGCTGGACTAGAAGAAACTGAAGCTAAGGAAGTAGTGAAAAAATACAATGCTGCAGGAAAAGATGCTGGATATGGAGGTGATAAACGTTTTGGTCGACGGGATGATAGATGGCACAACAGACGTAAGTATAATAAATAATAATAATCAAATATCCCTCATATGATATAAAACCTAGGACGTGACTTCAAATGCTCAAATTATCAGTGTAACACTATGAGAAAAAATATGGCAAAAAATAAAATTTCACAATATACGAAAAATGCGGGGTAATCACCTTTTTGACATTTATATTATAATTAATTGATTGAGATGCAAGACATGTTCTTTGCTCAGCTGATGCCCTGAATTTTTCTAAGCTTGCGGGAACTTTACAGAATTTAGTTGAGTTATTAGGTAATTTAAAATATGCCCTAGGAAATGATAATCGAGGAAAAAATTATCGTGAAAGAAGTTATCATAATCAAAGGTATGACTCCAGGGCACCTAGGCATGGTGGGTGGGAAACTCAAAGGTCTGGTAACTGGAACAGAGATAGGCGAGATAACAGGGGACCTTCATCACGAGAATGGAGAGGTAGGAATTTGTTATCTATATATTATATAACAAACATACAGAGAAATTAAAAAATTATGTTACATTTAGGTAGTGGTCGTGACCGCGGAAGTAGAGATGTTCGAACTCAAGGAGGAAGCTATAACCGAAATCGCAGTCAAAGTGGAGGCAGAGGTCAGGGTAGTTGGTCTGGTGGCTGGAGTCAAGGCTGGAGCCAACAACAATCGTTTGGCGGTGGAAGTGGGGGTTATGGTGGAAATCAAGGTTGGGGTAACCAATGGAAATATGGAGGGGGAAGTGGTGGTGGTAGTTCAGGCCAAGGTAGTGGACAAGGTTATGGAAGTTATGGAAATTGGAATTATTATGGTCAATATGGCCAAAACTGGAATAACCAGGTACCATGAAATTCAGGTTTTATCAATTTTATATATTTTTTTTTATATTTCTGTTGCTGGTATTTACAAGACAAACCAAAAATTCAGGTTGTAGTACAAGCCTTAGGTAACATTTATTAATGTAAAAAAAAAATTCAAACTAAAGTCTAGAAAACTATTTAGTTTTTAATTGCATTTCGGTGCACAAGATAATCCTTTCATGTTTTGTATTTACCATAAAATGTTAAATTTAAAAAAAATGCCCTTTAAAATAAAATAACCCCTATCAGGCGAAAGGGTCATGAGTCATATCATAGGCTATCGAACTTGTGTGCAACATTTAGCTCTCTTTTGTAGTTAATAAATAATTGTACAGGGAATTTGGATGTCATGACGTAAATAACAGGAGCGTGTTGCAAAACAAGACAGTGCAGTAAACAGTATTTAACTTGTAAGCTTCCTTATATAACAATTCATCTCTTTCACCGCTTTTGTTTGTATCTGCCAATCAACGTTTGGTGTGTTTTCGACAACACATTTTTCATCACACCGGATTTAGTAATAATTGGACTTGATTTATGTATGACAGTCACACACATTACATAACAACACACAACACATCACTTTCTGAAGACGCGGAGTACCTTGCCATATTTTACGTCCACTACACTAAACAGAAAATACACAACAGATCGTTAGCTAGAGTTTTCGAACTGAACAAATTACAAACTGCGTAGAGCATTGATGGAGACTAAATAGAAGGTCATACAGCAGGTATCTAATCACCTAGGGACGCAAACAATAATCGCCCTTCAACTACAGCTATATACATTAATTATATATTTCTCGGTCACTCATCGGTGCCGAATATGCAAAAGATTAATTAATTAACGATAAATACACTGTCAAAAATTACAATTTATTACTGTTATATCACGCGTTGTTTGGAATATAGTATTAGTATTAGGTTAAAAATCCATCTCTGGGATGACATCCAAACTCCTTATGTCTATAAATAATATCCTGCCAATGTTGAAACAGTCAAACTTCTCTAACTCGAACCTCTTAAGTCCTCACGAAATTGTTCTAATTAGAAGAAATTAAGTGAAAGAAAATACTTCTAAAATGAAGTTCAAGGGCACAGAAACATTCGGGTTACAGAGAATTTCGAGATTAGAAGTTCGACTGTACTTACAACTAATTGTGTATGATAAATGGAGAAAAAAATAAATGCAGACTTCAAAAACACATTTATAGTGGCAACAATTTGCAAAACTCGTTTTAAGGGCTTGTACAATAATTCTAATATTGTCATATTTCAACGTGCCTGAAAAGTAAAGGAATTATGGTACGCGGTTTCCTGAAAATGATAACGATTGGTATCAACCAGAGCAATAAATTTGAGGTAGTTTAATTCTGTAAAATATAAAAATAAATTAAAAATGTTTTTTAAATTTTAAAATAAATTATAATTATTGGGTCGACAGCAACACGTAACTTTTACAACATTAGAATGTTTTTTTTTTTTTTTTTCATTAGTAACACTTGAAACAAGGCATGTAAATTGATATAATCTACATTTGAGTCACCAACAATGGTTATTCTGTAACTATCCACTAAATTTTAACAGACTTGTTAAAATATTAATTTTAACAGACCATTAAAAATATGTTTAGAGTTTTGTATTCTGTAGTGTCAAATTTTAGCGGAATTCTTTTCTGTTAAATTTTAATGTACCCGCTAATTCAGTTGCATGAAGTTAGCATTTTATGCATGTCTGTGATAGGTTCTTATATGCAGTGGCCCCATCAGAAGAAAGAAAATATGAATAAAGTTAATCACGTGTTTAAGGTTAGAATTGTTAGAAATTTTGGCAGTTCTGTCATAGTTTAGTTCTGTGTTTAGAAAACAAAATAGTATTTTAGAAAGAACGCAATAGTGCATCATTATGTTGTCATAAAAATTAGATAAGAGTAATAAAATATAAGGGATTGTTGTAGACAAAACCATTATTTTTTTTATATAGAATTACTTAAGCTGTTTCGATTTTTGAAGTGAGAATACGTCAAATTATTATTAAAAATCCATATTTATCATTGTTAATTTAAACAAAAATACTTATCCACTATTCCCCCAGGGGGTAATTATAGACGATGCATGAAACTCCTGTAATATGTGATTGGCTACACTATAAGGTTATTTATTGTTACGTCATCGCGTATTTTACCATGTAAAAAAAAAAACCCTTTGCTTCTTGAGTTGATAATTTGATGGCCACCTTACGGAGAACAAATATTTATACATATTTGAGCAATAATCGTGGTCCAGTTTTGTTTTTTTTTTTTTTTTTGTGAAGAAAAATTGTTGATTTTGGTTTTTGTGCGTGAGTTGTCACAGAACGTTAAAAAGGGGTATTGGATTGATTTAGAACTTTTAGAAGATCTGCTAGGCCTAGCTGCCAATTCGAAATCGAGAATCCAAAGTAAGGATGGCTTGTTAATTTAGTAGACATATAGAACAAAAGGTCCTTCGAATTTGTATTTGATCAACATTAGAACATTTCAGTTATTTTGGACATGTTGCAGATGTCTACAATTTAAATCGTCCAAATTTCGCTAAAAAATTCTTTAATTCAGCCAAGATATTAAATAACAAAGTTATCATAGGTTCAAAATTGCCTGTAAATGTAAAAGACCCAATAAAAAATGTAACATTTATTTACAAAAATTTTAAACATATGTTTATTAATAAGTAAAAATTGAAAAATTGCACAAGAAACTCAAAAGGCATTTCTTGTATAAATAAAAACATTCTCTGATAGCTTGCAACGTATAAATAGCTCCATATTATCTACTTGCTCTTGGATTATTTGCACTCTGCTTGGACCAGGTCTTTTCTCTGGTGTTTATAGCACATATCAATCAACGGTTTTCTTTATTTTCTCGATTAAGCTTCTGCACTTTTCCCACATCATATGCTTCTTCTGGAAATTTGTAAAAGTCAACTGGGAAAATCCTAGTCGATCTGAATCCAGACACTAAATATTCTGATTAAAAGTCATCTCCCACATTGCTTTTATACATTTAGAGAAATGTCTTACTTCTTGTAGAGTTAATTTTAACGTGTTTATATCATATAATATTTGTTTTTTTTAAGATGTATTCGAAACATTTCTGAAAAAAGTTTTTTGTAACCACTATTAACTACAGCTTCTTTTCTGCTGTATCCATTTTTAGAAAGCAAATTGTATATTAGTTACAACTAATAATAAATAGTAATTATACATAGTATTCTACTTACATTTGTTCTCTTCTGTCTTGTTCATATATAAAATATACCAAATTTTCCATTTCACCTCTTCAGTTTTTACAAATCTGACATCTGTTAAAATTTTAAAGGCATATCACAAGGTCCCACTAAATTTAAACAGAGTTGATTAAAAATTTAGCTGTTTTCTGTTATGTTAGTGTTACAGAATACCAACGACGGTTAAAATAGTCCCGCTAAAATTTTAGCAAAAATTTTGTCTTTTAAAATGTAGCGGACACTTACAGAATACGGTTGCCAGTAGGTTAATATATTACACATCAGTAAAAGATCAAATACTGGTTCATAAAAAATGATTGATTGTCATTATGAAAAGTATGCTCCTGTCCCACCAGTATTCTCGATGCAAATAAGCTTCAATAGGTTGATACCAATTATGTGTACAAATCCCTTCGGAATACAACTGCAAGAAAAAATGTAACAAAAACTTTTCGATTCTGGATATTATATGGAGGAAATATATAATTATTTTGTTTTAATTGAAATATGTACAAAAAAATAAACAGTTAAAGTCGTTAAACAATTAGAAAAACAGAACCTATGACACTGGTCATTCGTTAACCACTATTTTAGTTACACAAACCTGATGGTCAGTGAAAGATAATTTTGATAACAAAAGTGATAATTGCCAACGTCACCATCAGCCACTTTTGATGACCTGGTATACAAAAAATATTAAAGATGTATAACCAAAATTTACTTCCCTGAACCAAACTTAACAAGGGACTTCTTAGTATAGATGTAATATAATTTTTTTGAGTTAGTGGTGTTGCACAATAGGTTTACCTTCTAATTTGTTCCTATAATTTGCTCCTTTGTCTTGTGAATACCAAAAATTATACAGAAAAGCATTATCAGAATCAATATGAACAAAAATTTAATAATATGTATTGAACTTGCATACATTACCCTAATTAGAATAATACAGAATTTAGCATAATTTATACTCATACATTTAGGTAATAGTTTTAAAATTGTTAAATCAAAATTAAAATATTTTCTTAGTTTTATTAATTTATTATTTAAAGCTTATATTTATTATAACACCACATGATTAAATTTAAGACCTTATTTCCATGAACATAAAACTATTAATCCCTTTTAAACTGTTATGTTTCAAGTAAAATGCCGACTTGGCACTTTAAATTGCAAGCAAGGCTGATGTCTGCATTTTTTAGTAGGAAGAGTAACTAATATTTTCATTAAAATTATGTCAGTCATGATTGGTCTCTCCATGATGATCATTTTTGTTACCATATACTTATATATACCGGGTGATTTTTTGAAAACGAGCCGCCTTTAATAACTCGAGAACCGTTCAAGATTTTTTTTATGCAGTAAACGGCATGTTAATGGCAAGAGGCGTGATCCAAAACCCACCCTCTCATCCCTAGCCACTCCAATTTTATAATTTCAAATGGCACCCTAATTGTTTTCATTGGTTTCTAATAGAATATTTTTTTTAATACAATCGCCAAAAAAAAAAAAGTGACCTTGACGAGAAAATTTTTTGAGATGAGTGCAAAAAACTGAATCTATAAAAAAGTGTTACACTTTTTTTACGATTGCATTCCGAAAAAAAGATCTGGTATCGACGTAGAAAATTAGGGCTGCCAATTGAAATTATAAACTTGTGGTAGTTGGGGTGAGAGGATAGGTTTTACAGTTACTAATATAATGTCAAAAATATTACAACACCACTGAATCAAGTGACAAACAAGCTTGTCAATGAAGCTGAGACATGGTTTCATAATCGTGTCTGTTCCACCAATTATTAACTTGTCGATCAGATGTCTAACGGCCGTATTCATAGTTATTCTCTGGCGCCTCGCAAGCCGTCACTCAGCAATGAATGAAGATGATCAAAAGTACCAATAATAATTTTAATAAAATAGTCAACTTGTCCTTCGGTAGATGTTTTTTTTTTTTTTTTGAGAGGTTATTTTAATTTAGTTTATTTACCTTTTCTAACATTTCGCCATCTAAAATTATTTTGTTTTTTGAGAATTTGTTTTTATTTAAATTATTTTAGCATCATAGATTGCTATGTTTTTTATTGAGAATTAATTTTAATTTTATTTATTAGTCCTAAGATTTTAACATTTTCAATCCATCCATAATCCATTCCTCATCCCTCATATCGTGGCAAAAATACCTGCCCTAATTTATTTTGTAGAGTTTCACCTACAAGTATATTTTTGTTTCCATATAAGGTAAACGTAAAAATATTTAAGGTTTCCATCTGTTTAATAACAATAACTCATTCATTAGCAAAACACATACAAATTGATTAGTGTTATGATGAAGTTATGACATGAACTTTATTAACACGTTGAATGCCACGTGGATCATGTATGATTCATGGAGCTGTTTACTTAGTAGGTCGTACGACTCATATGATTCGCGTGTAGTCTTTAACTTGGAGATGCGTTGCTCACTGTTGCTTCGCTATAGAATGATATCCTAATGGGTAATGGAAGAAGGCCGTCCAGTAAACAAGTATTATCGATCCGCCCAACTTAATTTGAACTCTTACATATTATGAGATCTTTTATTTATTAATATGATCGTTTATTTTGTTGCATATTTTATTATTATTGTATTTATTTTATAAATAAAACAAATAAGATAATTTTATAGAATGGATGTTTATTTTGCTTCATAAAAGCACCACGAAGTAACTCATCAGATGAAGAATCACTACTCCAGTGCATATTTCTAAGTATGTCCTTGAAGGTATCTTCAATGTGCGAAGTGTGAAGGCTAATTTTCACCTAATGCACCGTGCGTCACAAACTTCTGTTTCTTGGGCCATGCGGTGCATACTTTATTTGCGCTTCAAAATCTTATTTAGAATAAAAATATTGACAAAATAGCTAAACCAAGTCTTTATTTATAATAAAAAAAATAATACTATGACCCCATGAATGAAAATGAAGTTATTATTTCTGCGTTCAACGTGTTAATATTAGGGTGGCGTTAACTTTACACTTTGTTGGTTTTGCTAAACAATGAGATTTCATATTTTCAGTGTAATGAGGTATCAATCTAATCTACTCAAAGAAATTGATATTTCATTGACTAAGTACTTAGAGAATCCTTGTTACCATTGATAATGTGTTTAATATCGTTTGCCTTTGGTTGCTTCCTATGCCTAAACTATTGAAGATAAACACGTCCTCAGAGACATAGACTTTATTTTAGGGAAAACAATTTGACTTCCTTTGTTTATGTGAAATTTTATCTGCCATTGTTTTTACAACGTTTTGGGGCAAAGGTTACCACACACCTTTCTTTACTGCTGCACTTATCTAGAATGAAATTTAATCAGCCCACGGCTAAACCACTTTGCAGTATCGCCATTTCTTAGTTCGCGGTTTGTTTTAAAGGCTGCTATGATAGGGATTATTCATTGTTGAGTGACGGCTGGTGAATCGCCAGAGAACGTGTATGCATACGGCTGTTGGCCTGCCGAGACATACATATCTATTTGCTTATCCTATAAATGCATTGCTGTGGATGCAGATCGTCAATAATTTGATACACACGCGAAGATCCAAACAACAAAGTAAATATTACTGAGTATTAAAATATTTTTTGTAAAATTTGCACTGGGTATTTGCTACATTTTTTTTTTTATTTGCTTATAGTATTTGAGTTGATGAGGTATGTCAACCGTTTAATTTCCGATATTCGATCAGTGTAGTTAAGCAACACTGATCGAATCTGGCAATTGGATGGATGACCGATAGCTTGCCTAACAGTCGGTAGGCTGTCAATAAACTAGGCCGCTATCCTTATGCAGGCGGAGAGGTGAGCGCAAGTGGAGAGTTACTTGACAGCCAAAGATTGTGGTTCGAAGTCGATGCTAAGCCTTAGGTCCCTAGGCAAAAAGGGCGAATTATGGCCTATTAGCCTAGTAAAATAAGTAGCCACTACTACTAGCTGCTAGTATTTGAAAATCTAAGCTTACTAAATTTTTTCCGAATTTTTTTTAGGCCACTAAAAAGATAAAAAATAATAAAAAGGCACCCAAGATGGTACTAGCATGTTACAAGATTTATGTTATGTTGCAAAATACATAAATATTTATGTTTAATTACTGTATGAAAGTTAATATAGTTTGAAAAAGTATGTACAACACAAAATAAATACCAATTCGATAAATAATCAAATATGACATGTAAATTGTCCCTCGTTTCTGGTAACAACCATAAGATGTATCCTAAGATTTAAAAACAATTTACAACTATGTAGTTGTAAAAGTTCTGTAAAATTTTGAAGATTTTAAGAAACCTTTGAAACTAGTTCTAAAATTTCGAAAACCACTTTAGAAGAAACAGAAATTTTACACTAAAAAAAATGTATATATTCAACTAATATACCCTGTTATCATTTGATGATATTAGTTTATGAAATTACATCGCTAATTTTTAGGTTTAGTACATATACAGTCGAACTTCTATAATTCGAATTTCTATATCTCTGTAACTCGAATATGTTTCTGTGCCCCTGATATATACTTCTCTTTAGAAGTATTTTCTTTAGCATAAGTTTTCCCTAACTAGTTCTAGTTAGCGTTAGACTGTTCAGTCTTGGGGGGGGGGGGTTAGGATGTTCGAATTGGAGAAATCAACTGTATTTCAAAATATAACTAAGAACATGTTTTAATTTTTTGTTAAACTGAAATATAAATTCATTTTATAATAAAGATATAATTTAAATTTTTTGGTGAGTTAATAATGAATTGCTTAAATTATATCAGTTTTTAAATAAAAAAAAAACAGAAATTTATGTTTTATCTTCAAAACAATAATTTTAAAACAAAAACGTAAAAATGAAATTTAATTTATTAAAGGTGGGCATATTTCAAAAATGTAAAAAAAGGAGGGAGGGCCTCATGAATGACATATATACTAGAATAATAGATTGGGAATAGCCTTTAGTAATTTATTTTAGAAATGACTATTTCATATTATATATTATTATATTTAAAAATGAAATTGAAACTAATTTGTTTTTCTAAAAAAAAAAAACAACTATTTAATTATTTGTTTTGTCTTTACAGAAGTAATCCAGCCGCTCTAAAATCTAATAAAATCTTCATGGTGAATTTGTTTAGTTAATGTTAAATTCAATATGAAGTAAATATTCGTAGAGAAAAAATTCATATTTGATTCTGATAATTCCATCACGGTTTGGGTATTAATATAGTGTTTTAAATGAAGAAGCGGTTTTCCCAATAGGGGCAACAAACACATTCTGCCACTGGGATGGGATCTGCAAACAGTGCAGTAAACTCACAATACAGTCATGGATATAACACACAGGAAGCCTGGGCCCAGTATGCCCAACAATATGCCCAGCAAGCTGCATCAGCACAGAATCAGGGTGCTGCAGTCATAAAAAAATAGACATTATCTGATTTTCTAATTTGACAACAGTTTTTTGACACTATATTTTATAATCATATTTAAAATGCTAGTTTTTATTGTATATAAAAACATTTGTTGCTTCTAATAGTTTCTTTATTCGTAACAGTATTATTGAATTATTTGCTTAACAGAATATTGGTCAAAAACCTAAATTGTTTTCATTATGGTAGTAAAGTAATAAATGATCCATGCCCTTTATTTTAAAGCAACAGCGTACTGCAAATTTACCGATAAATTTCTAAAATACCGGAGCCACTACAGGCAAGGTTTCTTTAGCTAAGGGCCGATCTTTTCATATCTTATTAAATTTATTCGGAAGATAGTTTCCTTGGATACAATTGCATCAGTAATTGGTTCCATGGAACTTATTTATCAAACACATTTAGAGGAAATGGAAAGATCAGCCCTAAATGATAATAATATTATGTATTAAATAAATGCTGCTTGACGATTTTTTTGCGCATAATTTAATAATTTTTGAATCTATGTCTTCAATTCTTGTAAAAATAAAAAAAATAAACTTATTGGAGACACAGGTTTATTAATCTTTTCTAATTATTTTAAAACTATTGGCAGCAACAACTTGATTGGTTAGTGTTGAGTTTTCACAAATTTTATTTTCATAACGCCTCTGAAGTTCTCATTTTAGTAAGTACTTTATTTGTGTGTACCTTATAATTTGTATATAATTAATTATATCTATTTAGTTAAAATGGTATATTTTTTTAATTACCATTATTTGTGAATAAATCAATCGATTTGTGTTTTGTAAAATTCTTACTATTTTATTAATTTTCTATTCATAAAAGTTTGTATGTGTAACAAATGTAAAATTTGTTCTTAAAATAAATGTTAACATATTTGGAAGTGGTATTATGTACATACATTTTTTTTAACGCTTCTGTAGTTCACAAATAAATAAATTAATACATTTGTAACCATGCTTCCCGTGAAGATTTACAATGATGGGATACATTACTATAAATGTTTTAATTTTTGATAGAATTTTAACTTTAATTTTTTTGACTTAATCTACTTGCTGATTTAATGAATAAGAATATGTAATATAAAATATTACTAAAGTATGAAGTATTTACATTAGATTTAAATAAATATATGATTTTCTACTTATGTAGTTTCTTTTAAATTGTATGTGTGAGCCACAATAGTCCTGTTGATGGCCGCGGTGGAGGCCCAGAAGGTCCCTCTCACAGAAACCTAACATTTAAATTGTAAATTATATGGTCAACTGATACATCTTTGAAAAACGTACTGAAAGTACTGTATTAATATGACGATAAATTAATTATGTATATTTGTCTTCTGAATAATTATATCTTAATTTAAACTACAATTACATGTCAAATTATTTTATTAATTGTTTAAAATGAGCTATTGTCCTCCAAACAGTAGGCAGTATTTAAATAACACTTCTCTCAGTAGATGAATTGTAGGCAAACAATTAAATGCCCAGTATATTTTCCCTCACCTTGACTCCTCGTTGGTCTTTTGCAGCCAATTAAAATGTTTTATGGATACCACTCGAAATACTTAAAATGCCTAAAAGAATTTCTCGGAAAAACATTTGAATGTGTACAAAATGAGCTCGAAATTCATCTGTAGAAAATTTAGAATTTGGTGGTTCCCATTTTGAATAAACAAAATAATTTAATATGTATAACTAATTTATAGGAACGGAAAAGTAAATGTTTAGTAGAAGACAGAGTATTATATATAATTTATTATGCCATTAACATTCCACTTTCAATAGGCTATTTCAATGATTCAGTGCTATATAAAATTTCAAAGTTGTGATTAGGAGTGACAGGATGCACACAACCAGGTTACATGATGTTCAATCCCCTTTTTTTACTTATAAAAACATCGAGTAGCATGAAGTGTCTGAAATATTTATCATCTTCGTTAACACAGATTATAAAAAGAAGTGGTTCAAAAGCATTTCCCTGGGGTACTCCATAGTTGTAGCTTTGAATATTGGATTTGTGATTTTTTTCTCATTGTCTGACTGGTCTTTTGCTTTCTGGTTCGCAGAAAATATGATGTAGATGATATCCTGATCCTCCAGTGCACTTACCACAATTAAACAAAAATGTTAATCTGTTTTTTTCTAAATCTATGCTGAAAGTGACTGAAAACATTACATTAAGAAATAATAAAATCTATATTTTCATAGATTTTTACCTTTACGATATTAGAATAGTCAAATTAAAACTATTCGTTTTACTAATATTTTAAAAAACTATAAATAACAATGAAGTGACTAACAATACATAAACTTTAAAAAAATCATATTCTATATTCTTATAGTAATGTGTAAGAAACAATGACATGCTACCAGCATTTTGACTGGTATATTTTGCTTAGGCTTATTCATGAACCCTCTCCCTGCCACTGACGAATAAATTTGCTATGGGGTAAACTGCTCTAGCCGAACAAACTCGCATCATTTTCTGTGTCCAACTAGATGGGCGCATCCAAGACGGGTACCGTTATGGAATATATACAAAAAAAAAGTACTTGGATTACTCTTTGGATGTGTATCTTTGTTGTCTTTCTAGAAACTATTTGTTAGTTTAACTTTACAAGGTTTTTTTTTTTACCTAGTTATGTAACAATAAAATGAATAATACATTATGTGTTTTATTCTCCTATAAAATAAAATAAAAACGTATATATACACATTAAAGTGGATCACACTGCCCTAGACGAATGTTTGCAAGTGATAGAAAAATTTCGATTTTGAACTATCGCTTCATTTGAGCTCTCCACAGTGAAAGTTTGAAGAGACAACTAGATCTTAACGTAAAATATAAAAAATTGTGTAATATAAACAAACGTAATGTACTGTTACATAAAGGTAAAAAGTAGTATAAATATTACGTTAACATGTAATATTACAGGATGGGCCAGATTTTAATCGGGAAACTTAAAGAATTGATAGAACACGCCAAAATAATATGGATTTGTCATAAACCTATAGCTAAAAATCCTTAGTTTTCAAGATAAAGATGTTGGAAGTTTTAATTTATTTTCGGTTTGTCCCATATTTCTCCGGAAATGATTGAGATATTATGAAAATCGGAAGATGACAGTTGTGTAAATTTTTTGATGGAATGCAACCTCCGAGTTAAACTCATTTCAAAACCATTCATCCCCCTACTTATCAGTTAGCTGTGAATTGAGAAATAAGATAATTATATGGTTTTGCATTTTTCCGTTAACACAATTTCAAATGGAGAGATGAAAACTGGCTTGAAGTATACGCAACTTACACTTTCTTAATATCATAACAATGTCTCAAGTATTTCTGTAGAAATGCACCCTGTATCTCGAAAACTAAGCATGTTCAGCTTTAAGTTGATATGACAAATTGATATTATTTTGGCATATTCTATCGATTCTCAAAGTTTCCCCATTAAAATCTGGCCCACCTTGTATATCTACTATAAAACACACAATTTTATATAAGAAAAATCAGTTGATAAGAATTCGTTAAAATCATAATTATAAATTTATACTACTCGCATTCAAGTTCTTGAACAGCAGTCAAAACTACATTACAGTCAACTGCACAAATGGACCCAACTAGCATACAGAGCAGCAATCAGTCACGCTGTTTTAACAGCTATAGTAAAACATTTGGCTATAATAATCACCCAGCAAACACTAAAATTTGGTTAATTACTGGGCCTTTACTGGAGATGCTGGCTGAATTAAGATGCATACTTTGGTGTTTACTGGGTTCACGATGGCATTTTAAAATTGTTTGCACCATTGCAGCTGAAATGGGAAATGAACTTTAGGTCATTTTGTTGGCTCAATACTTATACGTTAGGCTTGAGATCAAGATGTCCCGAGTTTAAATCCTGGCTTGGGCATGGATATATAGTGGCGTTTTTCAAAATACCCAGATTGTAGCACAGTTGGCTAGAGGGTTGTTTATCTCTCTCGAGTTCGAGTCTCAGCCGTGGCATCTGGCAAATGTCTGAGGGAATGGTTGTTGTGTCTGTGTGTACTGGTTTAGTGGTGGTATAGCAATGTGCTAAAATTTTCCAGAACGCTAATATAAACAAAACGTTAAAAGGAAGCGTCATCATAGCTAACAAGTTATAAATATGACCAATAAAGGTATGTCTGCGTGTTAACCAAGATATAGCTATAAAATTGCAATTTAACCATGAAAATGGAAAAAATGTAAGATGTTGACAACATAGTCCTAACGTTCATTGAAATATTCATGTCTTCAATAGACGGTTCTTATTTAACTTTTGTACACAATTTCTAGCTTGTAATAATATCATTGAGGCATTTTTATTTATGAAAGACATGTTTAGTCTCTTATACTTTCACAGTAAAGAAATTGGCACACAAAGGTAGGCATTATTACGCATTGTGCACAGAAAGTTAAAGATACCTATTTCATATTTTTATGAAACTATAAAAAAAATGTTATGAGGGGATTGACTTCTTTATTAAGCTTTGTGCATAATTTGGTTATGAAAAAAACAAGGAAAAACAATTTTTGTTTAAGAAGTATTCAGCCGTAGAGAACCAAAAATGTGCTAAACCTATCATCATACCTTGTATTCTGGCCTCTCACTCTAATTACCTCAAGTATACGTGTGGGAATGCTTCTGGTGATGTAGTCAATCATACCTTGTGGGATGTGCCCATAAAATAGGAAAAATATCTAACGGTTACCCAATGTCCTTTGGAGCTAGTTGTTGGTTTTAAAGTGCTCTACCCAATAAATCCCACATATGTTCAATGGGATTCAAGTCAGGAGAACGGCGTGGAAGAGGATCGTGATTAATTCAGTGTTTCAAGGACGTTGAATACTTGCTGATCATGATGGTGGCGAGCATTATCATCAATAAAAACAAAATTTTTGCCAATAGCAGCTTTAAGTCATCACAATATTACTGAAAATATTAGTGGCATACATTTCTTCAGTCATGGTCCTTCTGTATAGATCGGTACATCCTCCAAGACATTCCTCCTCAAACCATCATACTGCCTTCTCTAAAAGCTACTCTTGGTCGGATACATTTTTGGCTCTATCTCTCCCCTGACATTCTCCAAACTCGTAGGCATCTGCTATTGTTGTGCAAGCTAAGACGAGACTCGTCGCTGAATAAAACTGAACCCCAATCCATGTACCAGTTTTGATGAACCCTTGCCCACTTTAAATGTACTGCATTGTCAGCTGGACTTAACCGTGAGTTTCGATATGAAGAATGACTTAACAGACCAAATTCCATGAATCTATTGTGTACTGGTTGGACACCTACTGTAACTAGGAATGGCAAAGATGTATCAATGTTTTAAAAACATCGATGCATCGGACCATAAACATCGATGTTTGGATGGCGACACATGAATTAACATCGAAAATTGGCCGAAGTTGATCAATGTTTGCATCAACTTGATTAACTTTACCATTGAGATGATAGACATCTGTCCACTTATGTCGGAAGTTAACTAGACAGTTTCCAGAAATATAATCCGAATATAGACATCAAGCAACACCCTTTGGTTATTCAGTTATTCAAGTAAACTTTAAAGATCTTTAAACATTATAACATGTTCTCTGAAATATAAATAAAATAAATTTTCATTACTGTTACCTTCTTAAGGAATACATTTTATTTTGTTTTTTTGTATTGTTACTTTTATGAACTATCTTGTCATGAGTTGTAGACAAGGGTCGACCATGTCTGGGCCATTCTTGTACAGAATCAGTGATTAGGTTGTGTTGATAAGTGATGTTTTGCTTCCATATTTGTTCAAAAACTCCCCAGAATACGTTTCAAACAAATTTGAATGCAGTTAACTACACAATGAGAATTAATTATATTTAATCAAAAATGAGATGAAAAAAGAAACAACTTTTTTGTTCTGGACATCTAAAAACTATGTAGAAGCATACATACAAAAAAATTTTTACAATGTATTCAAACGTGACTTCCAATATCCTTAACTTTCTGTGCACAATTTATTATACTGCAGTGGCGGCTGCTCCTAAGGGGCACAGGAGCACGTGCCCCCCAAAGCAAATTCAGCTTAGCTAGTTAATTAGTCGATTTCTAATTTCTATTTATTTTTATCCATTTTAACATTTTTATCAACATAATAAACCCCAAAACTAATTTCCGACGCTATCGCTGCGTTACAACTTGAGTTTGCCAATATCTACTTCCCAAAGGGCACAAGATGAGTTGTGTACGGAGATCGCGTCATGTTTCTGCATCAGGCTAGATTTTGTTTACGGCATTGCTATGGCAACGACCCCCCCTTATGCTCTAATGCGGGCACAGTTCACTTGTGTACACCCACAGACCACATAGACTTGTTGCAAGGAACCAAGGCAAGAAGCCACCGCGGAGCCTGGCCGGTGCCTAGCAGTCGCATGGCGATCAGTATGATTTATGCAATCGAGCTGTAAAGATCTATTGTTAATGAGATATTTGTATGTAATAAAGGGTAAATGTGTTGTTGAAGTGTGTCCTAACCGAAGTGACACCGGTACCAGTGTAAATGAAAATTTTTCCTATTTTCAGTAAGTAGTAATTACGAGTTATTTGTTATTTAATTTAAATTTCTGCCTACGCCATGTGTACCTGCGCTCCAGCATGTTTGCAGGACTGGAGTAGTAAATTGTGTCAAATTATTTAGTTTACAACTCGGTGGTTTACAAACATAAAACTAAGTCGACATTTGTATAAAATGGTATTTTAATGCCATTTTTTTTACCTATACGAATTTTATTATATTTATTTTTATGCATGTTATTATAATACATTTGATTTAAAAAAATACCTCGAATATTTTCATACGGATTTTATTATATTTATTTTACTACATAATAAAAATTAAAATACTTAATATTTTATTAGGAAGAATATTTAATCTTATGTGTAAAGTAACTTATTTTAAATAGTCTCTCTTTTTTTCTGTAATATCAGACAGCATGGGGGATGGAATAATAATCCAACTAGCCGCTAATTTAAATCTGCATATAAAAAATTGTTGATTCATATGCAAATTAAAGAAACATTCTCTGGAAATTGCATTCCTTTGGAAAATATTTCTATTTTAAATTGTAGTTCTGCAATAGACAAAATAAATTTAACTTGCAATAAATTTAGAGCCCATGATATATCTGAAACTGAATATAACTTTAATTTTTCTTTGGAGTTGTCGGAGTACAACGAATATATTATGGTGTATAGTGGCTTTGTGGTAAAATCAATTTTAAAATCGTTAAAATGTGAAGAATGTATAAACGCTTTATTTTCAATAAACAGGGAAAATTTCCATGAACTAATATTTGTAAAAGACCGCGGTGGTCTTATTTATCCGTCATCTGATGTCATACAAATATGTAAGGAAACAGAAAAACATTTGACATTTTAAAACTGAAAAAAATATTCAAATAGATTTGAAGCTAAAAATTAAAATTATGTGTAGTGTTTTAAAAAAGTTTCAAAATTCAAATACTTTTAATGATTTAGAAATTCACCAATTGGATAATTTCCCGAGTAATTTCCCTAATAATACCAATCATATTATTGAAATTATAAGGGCAATTTCAGAAACTTACATTAAAATTAGAGATCATCATTTTACAAAAATGTTTCATAACTGTTTATGTACTAGATCTTAAAGTGGGAGGACACCTTTGCAAATGTTTGCTTATTTTTTAAGCAGCACACGATTTTGAGAACAAAGAATATTGTGAATGGTTCTCTGGTAAGTTAATTTTAATATACAATTTCAAAATGTCAAATGTGTGCCCCCCTATAAAATTAACCACGAGCCGCCACTGTTATACTGATTGAGCATATTTTCATTTTCGTATCTTGCCTTTGACAGTGAGAGTGAGGAATACACAATGACCCACATATTTCTTAATTGGCAGAAGGCGTGGTCATTTGCCTTTACTTTGTACTTGCAGTTGCTAGCATCGCATAGCCTTTCTCACACCCATTGTTAAGTTGTAGAATACCAAAGTTGAATATGGCTGTATGCAAATTGTATTGGCGTTACAATAGCATTTTAATTGCAAAGATAAATAAGATAGGTACCTCAAAAAAAACCAGAGCACCTCAAATGCATTTAAAAATTTTAAATCAAGTTTAAAATGTACATTCTTTATTTTTACATATTTTTCTTGTGTTCTTTGCATCTTTAATGTCAACTAAATAACATTAACCGTAAAACTGGTAATTTTTGTGTAAATTACATTATAAAATATGTCATGTGATCTATCTAATTACAAACCAATCGAGGTTGCGAAAACGTCATCGAAACACAACTTTAGCTATCAGAACTAAAGAGTATTGATCATTTATTTAAGTACACCACTTCAAAATACCTAGCTTTTCAATTTTTTTAAATAAATTTTAGGTTTGTTTAATATTGTACAATTATTTCTATCGACACGATGTATGTACTATCACAGCTTAGAAGTTATAGTGACTTGAGAAACGTATTCCTAATTATGACCTTTTATTTCAATATTTTCTATTTCAGTGGTATTTGAAGGCTCTCCAAGCCCTGCTAAAAGAACTTAGCACTGTTAAAGCTCTTAAGTGGCACTTCTGCTAAAGTATTTCATAGAGGACATCATGCCTTTTCAATAAATTACCAATTACTTTGCCAAAGTTATTAAAATAATTTAAATAATTATAGTTTATTATACCTCATTTCATATGAAAACCTATTTAGATTTTTTTTTAAATCTGTACTTACTAAGAATTCTAATAAAACACTATTTTATTTGTAAGGACATTCATTTTACTGAACGACAAAAATTATATAAATACAATAAAACGGTTAACTAAGCTGTATAACAGAATATATAAAAATACGCCTTAATAATTTATTTTTGATGTTATCATGTTTACCAAACATGTTTTATGAAATTATTGTATTCATTACAAACATAATTTTTTAAAAGTATTTACACTTTGCTGCTATTTTACTAAACCTAATTTTTTAGCTTCGACCTCATAAATCAACAATCTCCACATTTTTACTACGAACACTTCTGCTTCTTCATCTAATACCTAAAACAAATTAAAATAATACAAAAATGTTTTGTTTATGCTTATAAAAATGTTATTACAATAAATATCTAACAATAAAAATAACGTGCGATTGAAAAAAATTATTCTTGAAGTTAGCCATGGAAATAAATTGTGTCTTATATTGATTCGCCGAGACATCAGATGACTGAACTGTCACTAATTTGAATTAATTTTTTAACTGTCAATCAAAAGCTAAGGGAATGTCATTGAATTTCCCTGGTTAAGTAGAGCAGACATTTTTTTGATCACCCTTTACTAACCATTTGCACATCTTCTAGTATAACTTGAGGTTGAGAACCAGCTAAAACTTTGGAACATATAAAGTCAACCAAAGTAGGTTCGGGTTCTCCTATGTATTCGATAATTTTTTTATTAATCCACGGACGAATTTTCTTCTCCATTAAGCCATTATCAATGGCACCCCAATCTAACTGATATGCAAATAATGCATCTTTTTCAGTAGGGATTTTTTCTATTAAAGACTTAATATGTTTCCTCTTTTCTTCCTGAGATTTCGATTCATCTGATTTTTTCTCACCATTTTCCTTTTCTTTTTTACTTTTCTTATCTTCACTATAATCTAAAAATAAAATGCACAAACATTCCTTAAAATACACAGTATATTTGAAAAAAAATCTTAATTGACTAATTTCATACATGGGCCATTACGAAAAGGCATTTATATTATTACCCAATTAACATTTCACCGACTACCAACTACTTTTTTACTAATTTCAATGCCAGAATCAGTACAAATAATAATCAAGTAGCACCTTAAATTTTATAGTTATGATACAACAAAGGAGCAACATAGCTTGAATCTCGCAAACCTACTATTTACGTCAAGCACATTTACCAACGTTGGTTTGATGTCAGAAATCTAGTACGCTGGGTGTTTTCAGGTCACGTCTAATCAACGTTGGCAACAGGACGGTTTATCAATGCTGGGTTAGCTAAATTATCTATCTATGTAGTTAGTGACCTTGGCCAATAAAATTAACCTATTTCACACTAATCGACAGATAATTTTGCACTGAAATACAGGGTCTAAGTAGGTTTAGGTAATTTTTGGGTAAGCTTCCAACGTTGGTTAGACATTGCTGACTGATGTAGTCGTCTAGCAACGTCGGCTGAACGTTGGGCCGCGGCTTAACATAACGTCAAAATTAATGTCAATAATGCAGGTATTGGTAGATATTTAGTAAGGATTTATACACCAACTGCAACGCACGGTCGATATTAGCGTGATTGTTTGGAATGAACGTTAGTGTTAGTGCAGATTTCTGAGCCTACTAAAAGTTGGTACAATTAAAATTTAACCTTGACGTCGCTGTTAGTAAAAATAATTGCAGTGATAATGGTAAATTGGAATTCATGTATTTATTTGGAACTATCACAAGTAATCAGCTAGGTAATAGTTCTCGACTTCGCGCCATATTTTCTGGTTCCACAGAAGGAAAGAATAGGCGGCCATGTTGATTATGTGTTTACAATTATTTTAAATACACAAAATTTGCCTCTTTTTTTCAAATAAAGTAAGCAAAAAAGTTTTTATTTATTCGTAAAATGCATTATACAATATTTCAATTGCGTTTTCTTTGGGAAAGGAAAGTAAAAAAAATAAAAATAAAACTTTAATTCTTAATATGAACATTATTCTTATCTAAATTTTTCGACCTACTTCATATATATTTATCAATAAAATTTCTTTTCGTTTCAATTTTTACTCCACCAGATTTTTTTAAATTTTAATCAAGTATTTTGTATATAATACATACTCAACGATAAACATGCCTCATCCATAAAATATACAAAGTTGGTTAGTTTCACTACCTAAACCCGACTTTTGTAGGTTAGATTATGGACAAATTTTAAATAAGGTTGGTAATAGCCTGACAACCAACAAAAGCCGACATAAAATTTGGTCAATATTTGGTCGATAATCACAATGACTAAAATTGGTCCTCTACGTCGAATTGACCCGGATTAGTACAAATATGTGTAAGCACGTTTTGTGTACGTCACACACCGACTTTTAGTTGCGAACAGCAATGTCGGTTCGTCGTCAGAATGTTATTTGAGTACTATTTTAAGCTATTTCTAAACAATATCCAATAGTATAATTGTACACATTTTGGTTATATTTTTAATTACCCGCTTATGGGACATTATTTGTTTACTATTTATATAAAATTTTACCAATCTTACACCAAATGAATGCAAAGATTGAGGTACAGAACACATTATTGCCAACATAAAGCAAAAACTAATTAAAATTGAATGTTCAAAATAACAGCACAAAACCGGTAAAATCATTAAAAAAAAGCCATAAGTGCACCGAAACAATGGAATTTTATAAGTATATGTCCTCCAATTATCTTACGATGTACATGACAAATTACTACACTGGACCAAATTTCGAGTAATTCAGCGGCGTCGCAGAGAGCAAACCTATATTACATAATAAGTGCACCTGAAACATAGGAATGGATATTGTATTGCATCAAGTAGGTATACATAAATACATACATGCATGCATTTACTTACTTACATACATACATACACGTACGCACACGCACACACACACATACAAACATACATACATATACATACATTAAAAAAAGTATATCAGTGGTAGATGATATGACGGCCGCAACAAACAATCGTGGAAAATGGAATTTTAGATCATTGTGGACCGTCGTCGGCATTTTTACTTGCTGGTAAAAGAGTTAATGACAAAACATTTTAGCACAAGTTCACGTTTCAAAGGTACTTTGCCTTACTAGGTCTGGGACCATCAGGACATGTTATTGTGGTTGAGGTGGCATACATTTATTTATTGGGGTTTTTAACAGTCTACAGCGGGCTCGGCAAATAGCGTCGGTTCTTTGTAACTTTTTGTTTTTGTTTTTACATCTTTCTTTTTTTCTCACCTTAAAAAAGTACGATGAAAATGCCGTACCTTTTCTTTTGACCCAACGCTTCTGATCAGAACAGTGCTTCTGAGTTTTACATAGTTTAGAACCTTTGGAGGTTAAAGTAAAGCAGCCTAAAATAATTTTTAGACTCTTGCCTTTGTCTAGGTGTTTAATCTGTAATTTTTTCTTGTAATAGTAATTTAGCGAGTTCAATTACCCAATATATATGCCTGCTATCCAATGTACTTTCAGGCCCTTACTGTTTTAGCCTTATTTAAAATGTTACATATTATACCATATTTTGATTATTGTTAGTCTTCCTGTTAATGTTATTTACTTTAAGTTCGCGTCACTTATATCCTTTTTGTATTTTACTATCTAGATTTGTGAAACTACCCACGAACCCAAATAAACATCTGTTTTGTAGCACATTCTCATTAATTGCACCAGTCAACCCCAACCTGTGAAAAATAAAAATAAAGAGTTTTACACAGGGATAGACGCGCTAATAGCAAATACAAAATAGATTTTTGTGAAAACCACTAAAAGCTCTTTTCTGTAACTCACAACAACGTCGTTACCAAACGACGTGCCATACAATAACAGAGGAATCTGAAAATTGTATTCTATAATAATAGTTTTATCTTTACGAGAATGTCGTTGGGAGACGACAGCCATTCAAGGTGTCTGTAGCTTTCATTGATAGTTATTTGAACGACAGTTTTGTATTTCCTAACCTCATTTATGCTACTGATAAAGACTATTGAAAGAAATGTATTTTTATTGGCATTTTTGCAAGATCTTCTTTGAAGTGCCACTAGAACTATTCAGTGTCACTATAATTTGTGCCCAATATTACAAACTGCTACCTCCATGGTATCTTAATTTTTTTTCTTATTGTTATTGGTGCACATGTTTTCGGTGTTCATACTTATTTCTTTCCAAATAAAAAATCATAAACTGTCATATATGACATTGATACAAAAATCAATATATTACCAAATAAATGTTTCTTTAAGTTTTGAAAACAGATCTTTACAATCTAAATTATATGACATTTAAGTTTCATTTTTAGATTAATATTTTTTGGAGACTTTTTTTGCACGGACAAAAACTTTTTTTGAAAACCATCTACTAATCCTTTTGGCGCAGAGGTTTATTCAACAATTTTTTTAAATTATTTATAAGACAATGGCTTAATCATTACCCAAAAATGATGCAAATCGTCAATTTGATATCACAGTCAAAATCATCGCAATGACCCTAGTTACTGAATTCGAATTTTTACAAGATCATTCAAATTATCGTTAGATGACAAGTAAACGACAATCGTTATTATATGAAACATTATGCAACGACATTTTACAGAATAGACCTCTAAACATGTTAAGAACATTCGTCTGGCCTGTCCCCACATGCCACTGCCACTCTGCTACCGCAACCCATTTTAACGGATTGGGGACATGCAATTCTCTATTATCACAAGTATATTAATAACGTAAAAACATTTGTGCTTCAGTTGATTCCTGATGACGCACAAGCCATATCTGAGTCTCAATATTAATAATCAAGATATTGAGGATGATATACACGTTATTTTTAACAACTGCAATGTAATATTGGATAATTATTTTGAACTACTTGATAGTGTACAAACTGTATTACAAACTTTGACAAATGTCCCCAGTATGCAGGTTAGTAAGGGATTTAGTAATATTTTACAAAAAAAACCCAGGATATGCAAAATTATATGATAATAATCGGTGTCTCCATGAGAAATATCTTTCAGTTGATAATTTACAACTTTTTTTAAGTTTGTAAATATCAACTCTGTCGATATTAAGCAATTTTCGATGTACACAACGAAGGAGGTGTTTCTTGGAAGTAAATAAATAAACTGCATTGCTCATGCAAATGTTCTAACATGTACTCTCTCAGTCTTTGTCTTCTGTAGAAGACAGCTGAAAGGTAAGTACTCTTCTAAACACTATGTAACATTTACAATAATTGTTATATTTACCACTGCGGTTAAATAAGATGTGTCCTGTAATCGAAATATAAGTTCATTATCGTTTATTTACATATACGCTAGCTCACGCCAGACGACACTGAATTACTATGAAATTTGGCCCAATTTTACTAATTACAAAAAAAAATAAATAAATAAAAAATTATCGATAATCAAACAATCTTTTTGTCTTTATTGTTAGACATAACAATTGAATGAGATAATAAGTTCTCCATTGGCCAGGAAATAAAATGGGTAAATATCTGAAAAAAACATGGAAAATTCAGTACTTTTAAATAACTAATTGATTGTGGCTCCTTTACGTTTACTGTTTCAATATCCGTTAAAAATATACACACAAAATGAAAAAGTCAAAATGTTGTTAATTTACGGCGAATTCCGGAAAAATTCCAGCTGGTGCAATAAACTACGGACAACGTTTTCTAAAGAGAAGATACCCACCGCAAAATTATTTCATAAGACTAGAAGCTAAATTTAGAAAAATTTTTCCAGTAAATGATGAAAATGAAGGAGTAATTATAAACGAAGAGACTGAAGTAAATGTATTAACCCTTGTTGATACGACTGTATTCCTCCAGAAAATTGGTGACGAGTTAGATATTTGAAGGTAATGTCAAAAATTTTAATTCACTATACAGAAAATATCATGCGTAATTAGAATATGTTAAAATATACATATATATGTATTTAAATATTCAAAATTGATGAGACTTCCGGTCAAACCGGAACTGGTATTGATAATACATGTTCATCAAAATAAGCCCATTTACTTCTCATAGTGAGTTTTAAATTTGAAAGTTTTATTCCAATTAAAAAAAAAAAAAATAAT
The DNA here is from genome assembly GCA_029963845.1 of Rhamnusium bicolor. Classification (NCBI taxonomy): domain Eukaryota; kingdom Metazoa; phylum Arthropoda; class Insecta; order Coleoptera; family Cerambycidae; genus Rhamnusium; species Rhamnusium bicolor. The sequence goes on along the minus strand of JANEYF010001270.1, from coordinate 152,830 downwards.
GGCGGGCTGATAGATGATCTCGTTGACATCCGGAATGTGTGAAATTAAAACCATCTACAAATTAATGCAAATACATATTGAAGTAAGCTCCTCTTTAACATTGATAAAATAATGGAGATGAAACGTATTCATTGACAGGCATCTCTCTAGAGTTCGCAAGATCTCTATCGAGGGACATTTAAACCATATGTTAGGTAGATCAATTATTTTTTCAAATATTTAGGAATCCACGATAAATATATTTGACCGAAATTTTCTAGTACTTACCTAAGGGTACTAATTTTCGTTTCTTAACTGGAGTATTACTATCATCCTCATCTGGATTAAATATTTCTCTAAGGTCTAGTTTTTTTCTTTTGGAATCACGGGTAGGAGATTGTAATGTGATGGGCTTTGATAAAGTTATTTTCATGCCTGTTCCAGTGGGAAGAGCACTTTGATCGTCATGGTTTGAGGTAAAAGAATGCCTCGAGTCCTCATCAGGTGCTTGTATTTGAGTCCACTAAAAATTTTGTTATATGCATTAAGAGTTTTGACAACTTATTTGTAAAAAAAACCTGTGCAGAATCTGAATGATCCATTGAATTATTTTCTGGTTCAGGAGGGGCTGGACTATAATGATTTTCATCCATATCACTATCACTATCTATAGGTTCCGCTTCAACAGCAGCTAATTCTTGAGCAGCTTGTTGCAGAATATACCTTGGAAAAATTAAGGTAAATCTTTATTCTATTACTAAAAAAAATAAAACAACTTACTTCTCTCTTTCTTCTCGTTGCCTCTGCCTGTCTCTCTCTCTGTCCATTTCTCGATTTCTTTCCCCTTTCTCTTGCCCTCTGTCTCTCCAGTTCTCTTTCCTTTTCTCTTTCTTTCTGTTTCCAGTGCTCCAAATTAACATCTATTAGTAATTTCGGTTTATATTGTTCTTCCCTCTCTCTTTTGGCCTATGAAGTAAATACAATTTTAATAATTGAAAATTAATTAACCAAAAATAAATACATATCAAATTTACTAACCCTTTCAAATTCAGCATTTGGATCCTCATGTTGACCTGAAAATATTCTATTTTTCAGTTCCTCAATTTCCTCTTTTTCTTTCAATCTATCCCTGTTATCTAATTCTGCTTCTTTTAACCTATCAGCTACACGTTTTTGTAACTCCCGACCTCTAAAATTTTATGTAATTAAATAAAGTATTTTAAAATGTATGTGAATGTTTTACTTATAGTATTTTACATCATCCCTTTCATCATCGTAATCTTCAAGGAATTCTTTAAGTCTTTTTGCATCGTGTTCTCTTTCTTCTTCCTTCAACCTCTCCTTTTCTCTTTCTTTTTCATATTCTTTAGCCTTTCTTCTTTCTCTAGTCTCCCATGCCCTACGAATTCAAATATAAAACACAGTGCTATTTTTTGACAAATCTATCATTCAAATGAAAAGATTAGATTAACTATTAACTTACCTTAACCGTTCTTGATAGGCAGCTTCCTTTTCACGTGCCCTTCTCTCAGCTTTTTTCTTTTCTTTAGCTTCCTCTTCCATCTCTTTTTCTTTCAGTAAATCTCGTGAACTTTTTTTATCATCCCTATCTCTTTCCCTATCCCTGTCACGCTCTCTCTCCCTCTCTCTATCCCGTTCCCTCTCCCTTTCTCTTTCACGTTCCCTTTCTCTCTCCCTTTCCTTTTCCCGCTCCCGCTCACGTTCTCTATCCCTTTCACGTTCCCTTTCTCTCTCACGTTCCCTATCTCTTTCACGTTCTCGGCTTCGTTCATGAGATCTGTAAATATTTATTAGCAAAAGTTAAACAAAGAATTTTTCTTCTTCTTACCTTGATCTTGAACGCCTTCTGCGTTTTTCCTCTTTTTCTCGCTTTCTGGCAGGACTTGGTGAGTGTGAATGGGAATTGTTGTCTCTATCTCGTGACTTTTCTTTTTGCTCTTCCTTTTTCTTACGCACTTCCTTTTCCTCTTCTTGTTTCTAAAAAGAAACAAATGGTAATGGGGAAACTACATACCAAGGATTAGATATTAAGAAAAAAATGCATACCCTTCTTGTTCTAGTACAGATAGTACATCTTTATAATTTTAAGTGTAGGTAACTTTGAATTGATCAATGCTGTAATGAAGTTGAAAAAATTGTTCAAAGTTAGTGGTTTATTTCTTTTTAAAACAAACCAATACAATCATTAAACACATCATTCGAAAATATTACAAATCATTCTTCCTGGCAAGAGAATATTAACATTAAAAAAAATATATTAATCGTACACTGACAATGTTCACAATTTAATTATGGGAAACAATATTCTACCTCTACTCAATTTCAAAAAAATTAAATTTTATAAATCATAACCTACACATATACATATAAATCAATTATGATTTATTAGGTAAAACTTTATTTAATAATTCCTTAAATTTTATTTTTTTAAATATTTTGTGCCTTTGTACTTTTTCACTGTATTTTTAAAACCGTCATTTATATTCTTCATAATTTAATTGAGTGAGAATAAAAGATGCCATACTGTCACTGGTCATCTGTTCGGCAGTATCGGATCAAAATATTTTTAAATTCACAGTAACTTGATTATTTCTATGTTGCCCTTAGTATAATTCCTCTTAATACTGGTTTGTGTTGTCTATTAAAGTGCTTCTGAATAATACTACTAAAAAGTACTCCTCTACATGCTGGGTTACTTAATTTTTTCCCAAAAATTTATTCTGTTACTGGATAAATGTCTCGTGTCTCATTTGATGTATTTATTATATACATTTTTCTTCTTTGAATGAATGGAATTATCAGTATAAGTTAAATGAGAAAAAATTATCTAGATTTTTAAAATAAAGCAGACTGGTACCATATAACCCTGCCTTGTTTTATTTCAAAACATGGGATATAAAAGTAATCAAAGCAGAAAATTTAGATATTCATAACTATCCAATATAAATAAAAATGAAATTTTAATAAAGTATGATAAATATGATTATTTATTTTTCATAACAAATACAACATATTTCACATTTAACTTGTAGCTTGATTGGTTTGAAATTCTTATGTGATAGAGTAAAATGAGTAGAAGATTTAAATTCGGCATTCAAATGTTAGTAAAAATAACCCTACAAACTTAAAACTGCAGAAATTTTTTTTTTTTCCCAGGCCTGTGTTATTTAATCAGAACATAAAAAATTTATGGCAACATTACCTTATACAGTTTGTGTATTGAATCATTCGACATGTGTTTCTTAAATGGCAACATTACAATGTAAACCAGAGGTAGTAGGTAAGCCGTCACTATCAACGTAAGCATTAGAATAGCAGAAAATTAATTTTCCATCTAGCAGTCCTGCGGTCAACAGTGCACAATGCCAGCGATACGATGCCAATTTTCAGTCTTCTTTCAATGTATTATGTCTAATGCAGTGGCATGCCGTGCCTTTTGGGGTACAATTTTACAATTTTTTATTTATTCCAAATTTTCTGTGTAGATAGTGTTTCACCAAGATCAAGAAATGTAAATTCTTGATGGTTCTGTCCATATCAGTGCTTAAAGTTCAAGTACTTATAGTAAGTCACATATTGTGAATCTCAAATTGATGGTGATTTCGGAATGAAAGAACTTTTTAGTGATAGTAGAAGCGAATATCAATGTAATTTAAGTGAAATAACTGTAAGCATCGACAGGGATAGTGATAAATATTTATGAAAAAAATGCTGCTAAAAATGATCGGGCTAAAAGTAAAAAATCTACAAAACAGTGAAGTGATCAGCAAGTCATTAATGATGAACTGAAACGTCAACCTCTTGCAATTACCATAGGCATCAGGTTCTAATGAAATAAAAAGGTCGAAAAGCTGTGTTACCGAATACTTCAAAATTAATTTGGCTGAAAAAAAAAAAAACATTTCTTTAAGGAATATTTTAAATATTTGAAGGGTTCAAACATTCTAAGTGTCAAAATTACAAAACTGAGATCTTCAGAAAACAAAATTTTTGGGGGCTATTTTCCAAAGGGTTATATATAAACTAATTTAGATTTTACTATTCATTAGAACATATTACATCACTTTAGTTTGTTTCTTAAAAATCATTCGTATTAAAAACAAACTGTTTATTAAATGCCAAACTAAGCAATGAACAGAAAAAAGTGGAAAAAAAATGGTTTTTTACAAGCATAAAAGATAAATAAAGAACTTTGCATTTTAAGTTCTTTAAGTTTGAGTCAGTAACTCTCTGTAATAGTCTTTATGTTATTCTTTTTCAAGAAAATGTATCATAGACCTTAAGGTTTCTTCTTGCTCTCTGATATTTTGTTTTCTGGGGGCAAACGCATTAGGTTTGCCTTTCTGGCTATTTGTACCGAAAGGAGGCATGTGATTTGTAGTTGCTTCTGTCTTTAGTATTTTTTTTGTAACTATTCAAGACGAACTTAGCACTTAGCCTTTTTGTGGGACATAACCAATGGCACATAGATTTAACCTAAATATCTTAAAATGGGAAAATTTTACACTTAGAATGTTTCAACCGTACACCCTTCAATTAGTGTTAATTAATTTTTTAAATAAACAGTTTTTGATTCTTTCATTGAATTAAAAGTTTATTTATGTGTGTTTATTTTTTTACGATATTTTATAGTCCAGAAAAATCAAGTCTTGAAGAAATCTTATTCTTGCCCATTTGACTTTTGTCTTGATTTTCAAAGCACTCTTGTCTTGAATTTTTCTTGAAATCTAAACTTCTTGATCTTGGTGTACCGTTGAAACATTAAAGACTATTTACATATTTTATGTTGTATTTATTTCAACCTCTGTCTTGTCAAGTTTTTGCTTGGTATTTAATTTATTACTGATTATGTATACAAAAAAAAAACAATTTAATTAGTCCTAAGAATGCTAATGAATGATAGCAAAACCAGACTAAATTAAACAAGTAGTTTTTCTATTTTAATTGATTTATTCCCATCTAAGTTGTAATATTAATATAGCAGGTCACTAATCAATCAAGAGAGAAACGATTTATTTTGTATAAATATTATTCATCGAATTTTCACGAAGTGTTTTGCTTGTGGCGCTAAGGCGGCAATATAGTCAGTGGCGGAGGGGTTGTGCCCTCCCTAGCCCCTACCTGAGCACACCACTAATCTAATGATTCAGTACACAATCTGTATAAGTAAAATCACAATAGTAAATCTGAGGTTGTCTCATGTGATGCACATGCTTTCATAGAGCATGTACATCACAACATTTTTGTGAACATCCATCTTTGTACTGATCCGAAGTTATGTCATTGCAAAATTATTGTGAAACAATATAGAGAGTGTATTATATTGGACAAGTTTTTGTTTAACACCAAAGCTAATAAGTAAAATCTGAATTTAAGATCTTTGTTCTTATGTATCTATCAAAATAAATCTATTCTATAAACATACTTGCTAAACAAATATAGCTTCTAACGATTACCAGTTTGCTGTTTAGTAATTTTTTAATAACTAATTTAACTTGACATACTAAGTAAAAACATATTATCCAAGCACATATTGAGATAAATATTTAGTTAATAATATGCTTTGTAAATGCGCATTATTAGGCAAAATGATAAAAAAATATATAGAATTAAAAAAACTGGTGGCATACATAATACAATTCAATGCATTTATCCCCGATGCTTAAATAAGTAGTTATTTTGATTTTGTTTACAATGGCAGTACATCAATGAAACAGAAGTAAGTAACAACAGGTTAAGTTTATATGCACAACGTGGTCTAAAAAGTTTGAAACAAGAAAAACTTTTTCATTAATAATTTTTCAGAAAATGTTATTCTTGAGAAAAGTTCGTGCAGTTTTAGATTAAATACTGGTTACACAAAGTATTAATCCGGGTGCTTCGCCAAAAAATAAAATTATTTTAAATTGACTCAAGGACAGACTACCTGTTAGTACCCATTGACCTATTCAATAAATAATGTGCAAATATTGCAAAATCCATTCCATTCATTTTTTATAGGTTTGTAGAGTGGAAAAATATTTCGCAAAATATTACAGAGCCAATGAAAATTATTGTGAAACAAAATCGATGTCTTTTCTCAAAAAAAAATTATTTCGGCAAATGATCATCACTAAAATTGTAACAATGTATAGGTTTTTTTGATAGACGTTGTGGAATTGAAAATATTTCTCTCAAGATAATGATGTCATCAATTCGAGAGCAAAAAGTAAGACGAAAAATTAATTTTTTCGAATTGGTCAACCAAATTTCATATTTGGGCATAACTTAGAAATTGAAACAATTTTTTAAGTTTTCGGTATCTTAAATAACAAGGGATTAATACAAATTTGTGTAACATGAATTTATTTTGAGAAATCATTAAAGAAAAAATTTTCCATTTGCTTCAAACTTTTTGGACCATGTTGTATATTGTATTATATAAAAATTTTAAAAATTGAAAATTATCATACAAATTATTTTCTTTTATAAAAGTCATTTATTTAACAAATCATCAACAAATATTTAAAAATTATTTACCTAATAATTGTATTAGCATATTTTTTTATGTATTCTTTGGAATTATGAGAAATAAAGGTAGAATATTGTTTCATAGCAAACAAGCATAAAAAATGTATTATTAAATAAATGGGCAAATATGTGAGACTGAAGCAAATAAAACACCCTTTGCTTGTAATCAAATACATAAAGAGAAAAAATAAATTATATATATTTTCTTTTAATATAAAATACTACTAATAATATCTGTGAAAATAATAAATACTAACTTTCAAGCAATCAATAAATGTAAACACCACATTAATTTTTCAGAAAAGGTATAAATTTGTTAAAATCAGTTAAGTTTAGTAAATAAGAGGAGATGGCATAAGTTTATACAAAAGCTAATATGAATTGACCATTTTTGTATATTATAATTCACTTTGTCAACATTACTTTACATTCTGGCATTAAATTTTTCGCCTAATATGTATTCTCATTTGATTACAATTACCATTATATTTTTTGCATATTACATTGACGTGGTAATAGATAAAAAAAGAGGAGGAATAAGTTAAATACTTCCAAATTCCTGTAAATATAGGTCTATCTAAGATAACATAACGTACCTTTTAACTTTTTTTGTAGGAATTTGTCTTTGTGAAAATCTAAATAACAAGAGTTAAATAACATTTTATGTAATTTTTTAGTGAAAATATACACATTTATATGTGTTGCAAACGAAATATATTTAATAATTCACACAAATAATAACTGTTCAATAAACATTTTATTTTTATGTAAAGTTATCTATAAAACATCGATTTAATGATTTTAGTCGGAAAATTTTCTCAATGATAATTTATCAAAATGAAACATTTTCATTTGAATTTGGAGCCTACACCTATTTTCTGTAAAACATAATTTTCTTTATTTATTGCTTATATTTGCTTCCAATTAACAAATACTAACCTCTTAGAACTCTTGGGGTTTGAAATGAAAAATGTAGTATGTAGGAAACAAAATAAAAACACGACATTGAAATATTTTGTAGACTAAATAAATAATCAGAAAAGTCTCCACATAGAAGACTGTGAAAATTAATCTCAAAATTTCTCATTAGAACTGGCATAACTTTTCGATCATCTAAACACAGAAAAATTTAAAAATACAACTGAAGAATGTGTTTTTATAAATATTTTTTATAAGTTATTGTCTCGTCCGTATAATAGATTCACAAGGGTGAAAAAATTCTTGAGCTTTTGGACTTTACACTGTTTTATTAAACGTTTCGATAACAATTTTTATCACCTTAAAAATATAAGCATTATGAACATAAAAAAAAGTTTTTATCAGGGGCATGTTCAGTCAATTTTATAGAAATATGACAACTTATAAGAAAATATTGAAAACACTTTCATTTTCATCATCTGCTACTGGTATGGATAAATTTCGGCAGAAAGAAGTTGTGTTAACTCCTCGTTAATGAAAATTGACTTTAATTGAAAAAAAAAAAAAAATGAATTCATGCAAGGAAAATGATAATTAACAATTTATGTCAATTGCACTTCTTTTACCACAGCTACATAATGCACAAAAAACTATAGCAAATATACATATTTGGTAGAAAATTAAAAACAATTAATCATTAATTTTAAAATAAACATTTAATTTCCTTAAACATTAATTTTTTAACGGAAAATATAAAAACAAAGTACCTACAGTGGCATAGAAAATTTGATAAATTATAATGAACAACTATTGATTTATAATAATTCTTGAAGTTACTAAACTTGCTATTGGCAAAAAAATAAGAAAATGGCCAAAATAACCTGATTTTTCTTAAATCGGTATGCCATGTGCATTTTTTTTATACTGAATTTTAACACATAATATTTCTCTTCTTATTTACTAATTTAATGGTTGAAATAAATGCTGATTGTTTAAAAAAGGAAATGAAAAAGAAAGAATTTGCAAAATAAATGTAAAAAGTTTCATACATTTTATATATCTTCATAATTGTGACTATGTTCTACCAAAAATAAATAATTATAAATAAAAATAATACCATCAGTTCGAAACTAATTTTATTTCGATAACTCGTAATAAGATCATTTACAATAAGTTTGCAATGACATCACTGTACAATTTAGGAATATTATATCGAGAGCACTTAATTACTAAATGTGTCGTCATTCAAACTTATCGTAAAAAGACAAATTTTTTTACATGTTTTTACGATAAGTTTGCAATGCCATCACATTTAGTAATGAAGTACTCTCGATATAATATTCCTAAATTTTACTGTGACGTCATTTTATTTACCAATATAAAAAGTTTTTTAAATCTTCAACATGTGACTCAAAATTGTTTAACCCCTTCAATATGATTGTCGATTATCATGGTCAAAATAATTTGGGTCTATTGCTCGGTTGACATAATTTTACAAAATTTCTCATGAAGACCAGTTGTCGTGGTATTACCTTCAATGTGTTTGTTTTTCTCCATTATGTGAAGAAATACCAAAATTTCAAATCACCCACCCATTTTACTGGCTTGCAAATCATAGGTCGAGGGGGTGGTGCGTAATCTAAAAACTTTCCATTAACATTTCATAAGCATTGCATGTGGAAAGCCCTCAAGACAGTTGACATGCAATTACATGTCGACTGCTAATGCGCCCTTCTCAGGACATTGGTAACCCACGGAGTAACCCATAATGAAAAGGTTAAAATACTAACAGTCCAGTCAGAAACATGCGGCTCATCAATATCAAAGATTTTTTTCCTTTCTGTACCTTAATTTTTAGTTTTTTTTTTGTTTGTTTTTCTGTGTCCACAGGTATATATGTATATATGACGACAAAATTAGTAGGTAATAATTTGGACAATAACAGATATGCATATTATAATTAACCAATTTCGATCATATATATTGATCTTCAGAATCAATTATATATGCAGCCAATAGGCAAAGTCAAAATGGTAAATAATTATCACATGTAGGTACACAATTACACATTTATACAAATTAAAATATTTTTAAAACTAAATTAAAAACTTCTAAATATAAAACAGTGACCATACTTTACACTATTTGTCAAAACAATGACAAATAGTGTAAAGTATAGTCACTGTCTTATAAATAAAAATTATTTTTAATTTGTGTAAAACAGTGACAAATGGTGTAAAGCTCAGATTAATAACACAAATCTGAGGTGTCACTGTTTTATATTTAGAAGTTATTTTTAAAGAATTTTTAATTTGTGTAAATGTGTAATTGTGTACAAGTGAAAATTATTTACCATTGTGACTTTGACTATTGGCTGCGTGATTGGCTGCAGATTCTGAAGGATCTGGTCAATTATAATATACATATCTGTTATTATCCAAATTATTACCCACTAATTTTGTCGTCTTAATCTTTAAATAATTTGGGTGGCGTTCAGCAGCCATTTTGAAAAATGGCGACTATATTGAAATTTCCTGTTATTAGATGTATCTTGTAAAGCAAGAGATAAGGGGAAACTTTTTTTCAACAAAAAGTGTTTGAAATGGTTAATTCTATAATTTAAATTCGTATTATGTTCGCCGTAATTCTTGCCGTTTTTAAAATATATTGGAAATACTGCGGCCATCTATAAATTTGTTATTTACTTTATCTCCGAAGCTAAAAAATATAGAGGAAAATTTCTCAAACAAAAAGTGCTCAATATCATCCGTTCTACAATTTTAGTCCTTCTCAGAATGATGTAATTAAAACAAGTGAGTTGGTGTTGTGTCTTTAACTTTTTAACATGGATATTGATATCATTGTTATATATGAATTCAACTACAATTGTTTCTTCCTAATTGTGCATATTTTTGCTATTTTATATTAGTTATTAGGCGTATATAACTAAATAATTTACTAATTGTTGAAAGATTGCAGTCAGCAGAGAATTTATGGAAAATTGAAGGCGACGCACTTGAGAGAAGTACCAAATATTTTAGTGGATGTTCAAGCGGAACAAAATTCTAATAATGATGACTGATGAGGATGTTTCTGTTGCTGAGGAGAGTGAAGAGCAAGATGAAGTTGATGTCTTAGTTTCCAAATTAATGATGAATTACAAATTTAAAGTTGCAAACTAATTGTGCTTATATCATCCATTCTTGTTTTGTAGTTCCTTTTTAACTATTGTTCTAATTATTATTACATTGCATAATTATTGTTCTATTAAAATGAGTGATTTTTACAAGGAACATAACATAAAAGTTAAACATCAAATCATACCTTTCAAGTAAAACAATAAAAATGTTTAAAGATAAGAAAAAATAAAATGGTAGAACTGATGCTATTGAGCACTTTTTTTATTTTCATTTTATTTTATTTAGAAAAATACACATAACAAGTTCCAATTACAGGGAGCACAGATATCTACATAATTTTACAAGAGGCATTGTTAATAAATAAATAAATACTAAAGTATAGCACATCTTGATAAAAATTAATTTAAATTATAACAAGCGGTTCTTATATCAATTATATTACAATTAAGAATGTCTATTTCAACCTGAATACTATGAAAGTTTTGACACATAACGGCGAGAATTTTAATAAGTCCTCGAGGCAAACAGATAAAAAAGATTAGAAAGTCTTGTTTGTACTGATGGTATACGAAAGTATAAATTAATTTTAGTTAACAGTTCGGGACACTTTATTTCATTTCTGAGCAATTTGAATGTGACAGAAGGAAAAAACCGTCTCCTGATAAGTTCAGTAGCATTAAATCTCTCTAATAACACATTGTGTGGAAAACCTATTGGTAGATAAGTTTTATCCTCTTTAAAAGCCATAAATTTTAAATATCTCCTCTGTATTCGTTCAATCACATTAATATGTACTGTATAATGTGGACACCATACTATAGAGCCATATGCAAGTTTGGAATGCACAAAAGAAGCAAAGAGCATTTTTAATGTATCAATATTATTAAATTCACCACAGTTATTAATAATGAAGCCCATGGTTTTGTAGGCAGATGAAACTGTGGAATCAACATGCTGATTGAAGCTAAGTTTAGGATCAAAAGTTATCCCCAGATCTTTAAATTAATCAGGCTTATTCAGATCTATCTGATTTATAGCATAAGTATGTTGAAAAAGTTTTCTAGTATATGTCATGGCGTTACATTTTGCAGCATTAAGGGGTGCGCAGTTTAAAGTGCACCAGGTATTTATTGCATTGTTATCCACTTGCACACCCACATAATCTGATTCATCATTAACAGCCAAATGGAGTTTGAGATATTAGACAATGGCAATTTAGGTCAAGCACAATGTCATTAATAAATAAAATGAAAAACAGTGAACCCAATACGGATCCTTGTGGAACACCGGAAGTAATAAGGATCTCATCAGATTATAACCACATTACTGAATGTATTGCTTTCTATCTTTTACGAAGTGGAGAATGTTTTCAGAAATCACTATAAATAACATCAACTTGACCATTATCAACCAACAAGAAATTTTCCTCTATATACCACATACAACGTGTTAGCAACCAGTAGAACACAAATATATGGGCAACATGCTTTCAAATAACAAAACTTCTGATTTTCATTTGAAATAAACCCATCATATCTTTACATTTCCACTATCACTATTAGTTAAATCACTACATGTCCTGTCCAGCAGGGTTAGTGTTTGTAGATACCAGAATCCCGTGCCCTTGGCAGACGGAGAGACCCAGAATGACTGCCCTCTGCATTTGGCCTGCCAGTCACTTGGCTGATTTTTGGCCTTTATGGTCTTCAATTCCGAGAGCAGCGTAGGCTTTATCTCTCCGAGTACACCAATTATTAGGTTATTTTACCAACCCCCAGCTGTCTCCTCAGCTATGTACTACTCTTACTCCCTCATCGAATGGTTCCGATGACGGTCAGGATGTCACTCAGCGCGAGGGAGCTCATCTCCTCCCTTAAAAGTGCCTTAGTACCGAAGATTCTATGCCTCAGGCGCCCTAATGCTTCACACCCCTAGGAAGTAGGAAGACGTTTCTTCATCACTCCCACATCCTGGACAAGTAGGATCTTCCTCAATACCTATCAATGATAGATGTCTACTAAGTCTGCAGTGACCTATCAGAACTCCGATTAGAAGATTCAGTCCTTCAACTCCAGCCCTCAAATTGTTCAACCTCGTCACAAAATCTCGAGGTTATCTACAGGACCTGTTGGTCCTCTAATGCTTTCTCAGTGTCTCGTAGGCACACTCATTGAGGACCGTCATGACCTGTCTTCCTGTAATGCCTAACATAGGCTCAGGCCTGAAACAGAATTCCTCGGCTCCAAGTCTAGCCAATTCATCGGCCTTTTCGTTGCTTGGATCACCGGTATATCCTGTCCCTTGTTTATGCCTGGCAAGTTATTTTAGGGCATATCCCCATTTCTGAACGAAAGCTGATCTGGTCCTGGGGGAGCACACCGGTTTTAGAGCAACCTGGCTGTCGGAGCAAATATATACCACCTGTTCCGCACCATTCCTTACCTACCACCACTAGAATGGCGTAAACCTATGCTTAGAAGTCCGTGGTGTACGATCCTAGAGCACAGATCTCCTGCACTCCTGTGCCTTCCATTCCTGCCCCGGAGGACGAGCTGGTGACCACACGAGTACTGTCTGTGTAGCACGCCAGAGAGTCCGGAGATGTCAATTATCCCTTCACCCCACTCTTCCCTGCTGGGAAGAGTAAAAGTATATTTTCTTTCCAACCTTAGCTAGTCTTTCGCTTCTCTCATCTTTAGGGCAGAGATGGAGATTTCCCTCTCCGTCAGCTCACAGTCGGAAACGAGAGTTTCAATAAATGCGACATTTCTCGTTCTCGACATCGGCTTCAACATTTCCGAGGGCGTAAGGTAGCACTGGTGTCTGGTCTACCACGTACGAGTGACTTAGGTGGTAATATAGCACTCGTAACGCCACTTTATATCGGTGGATGTAGGCCGAAATTGCATATATGGGGCATGCTGAAAGTAAACGCACGAGTGAATCCGGCGCCTCACAGCAGGTCCCGAAGTTAAGGAACCTCTACACGCCACATGCTGCTACAGCAGATCAAGGTGTTGATAACACCGTCCTAGTAAGCCACAATGAATCCCTCGGTCTTCAACTTAAGCCCGATTGATCTTAGAAAGGCAAATGTCAGTCTGGCCGATAAACCCAGTGTTTCTATGTTTTTACAGAATACACCATGCTAGAGTTTATCCACATGTTGCCGAAACGGATTTTCCTGTTCAACAGCTCTGATATGGATGATATGGATGAAGCTCAGTGACTAACTACATCAGCACCTCGCCGGCCTCCTCACCTGTGTTAAATAATTCTTCATCTACTCCTGAGAATGAACATGCCATACTCAGTACTTCTCTGCCATACATACAATGCAGGCTCAAATGTCCTCAGCCACGCCATTGACGTGAGAGGTAAACACGAAGAACGGATGATCTAGGATGATTACTTCTGTGAATATTCATCATCTTGCGTGTATCTCTTGTCTAACGGATGCAGCTCGTCTACGTTCATTTCACTACTCCAATGGAGTAGAGCAAAACTGGAACGGCACGTAGCAAACACTTTGTTCTTCCCCGACAGTTTGGAGGACCAAATCTTTCGGAGTCAGTGCCTGTACTTGCCATGGAGAGAATCCTTTATTTGTTTAACATTCTGGATGTGCCTCTGCTGCACAACTGGGTATATATAGGTTTCTGTAGCATCCAGATGTCTTAGGATGCTTCCATCTGCGAGCTGCACATTTTCCGATAATTCTCCATATCGTCCTCTTTTGAAGTAGACGACTGCACATTTGTCCAACCTGAAACCATACCAATTGCTCACGTGTATTCTTTGACCACCCTAAGAGTGTTTTGTACCTCATAGTCTTCGGAGGCACTGAAATATTAAACAATCATTTTGCTTCTTTGATTATGGAATATTTAATAAAGAAATTACATATCATACTTTTTTCTAGGAATGTTTGTTATTTTTATTAATAAAAAAACTAATAATTATGATGTGTTAGATAAGTGACCATAAATAGGTATAGAAATATTGTTACTGCTCTAAATCTTTGCTACCAGGGTAACTAGGAGGACTAACAAACGTTTTGCTTCCGGCAGCTTATGAGGTCGCTTGCCACAAAAACATGAGATGTTAACTCACTTATGCTTACTTACAACTGACTGCTCGACTTTTGTAACAGAACATTTTTTGAGATTACAGCCAATTTCATTAAGAACGATTTTGAAATAAAAAATGTATTGTAGAAAGATAGTTCTTTATATAACAGTCATACGTGCCAATAAGTAAGCTAAAAAATCAAGCATGGCATTTAGAAATAAAAGTTTTAATAGTCTTGAATAACACCGTATACTGTTGAAAAATAGTTAAAAATTTGGCTGCTATACTCACATAATAAATTTAATTCTATAGAGTGTATTAAAGAAAGTATGTTAGAAAAAGTTAAATTGTAGCACATTTAAAGCACCTACTCTACAGTTAAATTTAATAATAGAAACACCTCTGACATAACTTAAAAAACTCGTATAGGACATATCTATAATGTGGAAATCAACATTTTATATGCTGGAAAGGGTCATGAAAATTGAGGAACCATTAGGCAAGTATGCCTGTCATTTATACTGAAGAAAAAAAATGTGCACAGACATCATAAAAATATTAAAACCTACTGAGACAGCTACGAATTGTAATGATTGGAGGGAGTACTGAATTCTCTATTATGAAGAATGTATTAGTAATAAGACATTAAAATATGATATTATATTTTATATTTGCTGTTTATTATGAACCAAAAAAAAAAACATTATATGTTATTAAAATAAATACATATTTTGCAAATTCTTTGTACGGCACTGAATATTTTCGAATGAATACAATTTATAAATTAGACAATTATATTTCTACATGAACTTTTATAACTTACACTCGAAACTGATGCAGAAAATTCCTAGTGAAGTAGACAGATCCCAACTGATGATTCTCCACAATATCGATGATAATAAAAATTATACCACGGATCGTAACTTACAAATACGATCCGCAGCAAAAATCTAATATATCTAATATACCACATAATAACTAAGAATAAGACAATATAAAGCTTTATAATTACATAAATTGCGACAATTCTGTGATTTAACTAAAAAATACTATTTTGTCATTATTATACAGAGAGCTCCACAATGATTAAGGGCAACAACAGCAAAGAGTGATTAACACTGATTTCCGTTTTAATCAAAGTTTATTTTCTTCTGATCCAAACCTGTCACGTATTCTTAATCAAGTTGCCAATCTTATGTAAAGAAATGTATGTAAGCGGCACAGAAAACAGCCTTATGAAGCAGCATGTTCAATGATTTTCTCTATATGAAGATTAGGAAAAACTGTCTGCATTTAACAGTCAAATAAAAAAAAACATAAAACATTTATCTTTATAGGTTAAATATCTTCTCACTAACTTGTACAAAAAATTGTAACAATTTATGTTTTTATAATGTAAAAAATGTATATTAAACAAAAATTCAAATCACATACTTGCATATAACAATTAGAAACTTATAACTATTTACAAATTAATTAAGCCATTTAGTACATATTAGGGCTGGGCAATTATAAATTAATCAATTAATTGTTTATCTATTTATCTAGACTTTTGCATTAATTTCAAAAATGTAGGCATAATAAAAAATACATAATATTTAATATTATAATTATTACTAGCTTGGTTATATGAGATGATTACCTTAATAATCAGATATTTAGTTTGTTTTTTTAATTATATTAATATTCTTAATAGAAGACTATGTTTGCACATTTTTAAACGGTATGGTCATAAAATATTATATTAATATTGTTTAAATAATAATGGCAGCATGTAAAATGTAATGGACTTATTATAGTGGCAACCATATGACCACAACAAGGACCAAAAATAAAAGATTTTATAACTAGCACAGCATTAATTTATAAAAATAAATATATAAACAGACTGGCAAAAAATGAAAAATTCTCCTATGTTTATAAACATTTTACTTAAGCAGTAAATTTAAAAAACCACATCTTTTAAAAAAGGGAAAATTAAATAATCAAAAAGCACACATTTTTCGAGAGAACTTATTATTAAAAATCAAGACTTTTATAAATTTTCATTTAAAAATCAAGACAATTTGTCTGTTTTCCTCAAAAATCCATGACTTCCAAGTCATGTTTTCAAATCCTTGACTTTTAATGTTTCCCTGTAGGAACCCTGTAATTTGGTTATTTAGACAATTTTTCAGTGCGAATAATCAATTAACTGATTGGATAACCAATTAATTGATAATTGAAAATCAATTAATCAATTATTTTAAGAATGACAATCAACTGATCGATTCATCGATTATTTTCCCCAGTCCTAGAAAGATATATTTTCTTACATGTTTCATAATTCATAATTATTATACCACAACGTACGTTATATGCGTGTTCGTTATAGGCAAGTTTTACTGTATTTTGCCTTTTTTTTCTTTATGATCACAAGTTACAACTAGAGAAAAATATGGCACAAATATAATATCAATCTATTCGTTTTTATGGCTACTTTATAGTAAAGATAAATACGATAAAATCATTATAA
Source organism: Rhamnusium bicolor (assembly GCA_029963845.1). Taxonomy (NCBI): domain Eukaryota; kingdom Metazoa; phylum Arthropoda; class Insecta; order Coleoptera; family Cerambycidae; genus Rhamnusium; species Rhamnusium bicolor. Next base: position 135,676 of record JANEYF010001270.1, on the reverse strand, counting down.
CGTAACAAAAAATCGCTTGGAGAAAAGACTTTTCTCTATTTTGTCATATATAAAAAAAATGTTCTTCGAAAACGTTTGTAAAAGTTATGATGCCATCGGTAATTTTTGTAAATGGCAAGCCCCATTTTTGATATTGCCATTTGAAAGGCATCAAATAGTTATTTACGTAACCAGTTATGAAAAGACTAATTTTATTTGACGAATGTAATATTTGCCAAAACGAACGAGTGAAGCGAGCGAGTTTTGCAAATTACATGAGTCAAGTAAAATTACTTTTCATAACGTGTTAAGTACAAAATTTTATCTAATCCCGCTTTAAAATAGGAAAATGATAATAATCAGTTACGTAAAAATTCATTACATCACTCTGTTATGTAATGGGACTGAGTTATGAAAAATGTGACGTTTCGTAACGTCAAAAATGCATTTAAAACTTGACATTTCATAACGGGATTAGATAAAATTATGTTACACACAACTTTTTTTTATATGAAAACATTTATGTTAAATTCAATAAAATCCTTACAAAACTCGTTCTCAAATGTCAAATTTCTCTGCTATGGATGGTTACTTAAATGAAAAAATGTACGTAAATTCTGTGAAACTAAAACTCAAAAATTTGCAGCAATACATTTTAAAGCAAACAACCGAATTTAAACAAGGATAATTGATTCATTCATCTCTTCAAAGCTGCCACTTTGTCTCTCCGTATTCCTATAAACTATGCAGTTCTCTTTGTTTATTTTCTATTCTCTGCTAAAAAAAAATGTAATACTACATATGGAGTTCAGTTCCAGCAGAAATGAAACAATGTATGAATAATAATCAGGTGACCCAGGAGTCATGTACACTTTTTCTTTATATTTAAAGGTATCGATTTGTAATTTTGAGAACGTGTACAACATATTAAATGTCAACTTTTACACATATTTTGAAATTTTTTTGACATCCAGTCTAACCGGAAGTAATGGTTAAATGTAACAGAGATACTGGCAATTGCTTTATTTTCCCTAGTTCGCCATGAACTAACTGTGAGTGCACTATAAATTTTTTATCAATTGTCAATTGGAAGTTGTTAAGTAGGCCATGAAATTTATTTTAAAAATAAAACGTGTGATGTGGTCATTGTAATGATGTATAATATTTTTAAATGAAAAATGTGAAAAAAAAATCCTTTATTTTGTAGTCCAAAAATTCAATAATTTTGAATGGAACCCTATATCTTTTATCTATAATTTTAATCAGCATTTTAATGCCTTTATTATGACAAACTTTGTTTTGGTATTCTAAAAGCATTCATAAGAAAACAGATATTTATGAATTTTGAGTTTAAGATGTCTATCTTTTTAAAAATGTTATTTATCTAGTTGGCCTGGAATATTGGAGGTTTCTAAACTTGTATGGTCATTGTGAGCAGTTTGTTATTAAGAGTGCTTAGTACTCAAGAAATAAAGACTTTTTTTGTACTTAGGGCTTAGCGTTGAAGCACTGTTCATCAGTGCTTGGAACAGTGCTGCCATAGTAGGAAAACATTAAACCGTGACAATTTGACAGACTAGTATTACCCAGTTATGGATTTAACTGGCTATGATTAAAATTAACACGAATCGGGTATGATGTAATTGTTGTAATTGTGGAAACTATATTCATATTATTATTATAACAAATTTTGAGAATTACGAAATGCAAAAAGTTCTCTTTCTTTTTTTGTACTTTCTTTATGGATATTATGAATTATGAAACCAAGTATTAAAAGTAAATAAGTAGGTTTATTGATAATTTCGAAAAATCATCAATTTGCTACATGGAATGGCTTAACCATTTTGGGCGTTATTCACACCAAAGCAATAAGCAACAAGCAATATACGATATACAATACACGATACGTGTTGATCATAAAAATAATACTGCATTTAACGTTGCCCGTTCAGACCGAAATGATGACGATATCGTTCTAAGATAGGCGATTTGAATCGCGAGAAACATTCCCGACGTGTTGCTGGAGATAGTGTTGCTGATACATAAAGACAAAATTTTCGCCTACATAGCATGTAATATACAATCAGCACATTGTTCACAGCTAACATCTACACCTTAACAATTAATCGTTTCTTCATATTAGAAATACGATATCCTTTGATGCCTGTTGCTTGCTGCCTATTGTTTTGGTATAAATTCTGCCATATGTGATTTCAAAAGTATCTTGTTCTACATACTCCTTTACTCAAAATTTAATTTTAACCCTGATTTAAACAGGTTTTAGTGTTAAGCTGCTCAAGAAATTTTACAATAAATTTCATCAATCTAAATCACGCATCATCAAAGTAAAGTGGAAAATATGAAAATTTTACATCAGCTATCATAGACAACATTAAAATGTTACAAAATAAATTATTTTTATTATCATTAATTTTCTATATTTATCAAATCTATGCGCTTAGCAAAGGCAAAGTATGTGAAATGAATTTTAAGTACAAGTGGAGATAACTGTTGTCACGTTACTCACCAGCGGCGCCATGGGCCGAACCTAGGTGGGACTGCGCCGTTTCCATTTGCCTGTTTGGTTTCAAGCACCATATGAGCGCAACCTTATCTCTAATACCCACGAAAATAAATAATCCCCCCAGCCCTATTTTTTTTTTTTTTAATGTCTGATCTAAATACAACATATACGCCAACTTATCATCATTTAAAAAAATATATACCAATGTTTAATTACAATGTACTTTTTCAAAGATTAATAAAATACAAAGTTGCTAAATATTTTAATTGATAATAAGCTGTACAATGACAAATTTGAAAATTTAATAAACAGTCCTTTACTTAAAAAAATTATATACTTACTTTCATGATTTCCCGAAATTTTCCAATTTCTCGAGTAATTAAATCTCTTTTTTCTTCTTCCACCTCGGCTTCTTCAAGAACTTTATTCCATTTTTCAATTACCTCCTCTGTAATTTAAAAAAATGTATTGGTTCTTAGTTATATTGCTACCTATTAAATTTAATCTCACCTTCTTTTTTCAATTCAAAATTATTCATTTCTTCTTGATATTCTATTATTATTTGCTTGATTCTTTCCAAAGCTACTGCATCAAGTGCCTGAGTTTCTTCATCAAGTTCTTCCTCTTCAGGTTCATCTTGAAGAGGAGATGTTGTACCTTTTTGTCTTTTTCTCCTTTCAGCTTTAAATAAAATAGGATAACTGTGAAATTTTATTTTTGTGCAATATTTTTTTAGAAAATGGTAAAACTTACATTTGGTGGAGATCTGCGAATAATAATCATAAATAATTCTCATATATTATTATTGCTTTTGCACCTGTGAAATTGATAGATAGTATTGTAATAGTAAGAAATTAACTCATTTAAACTTTTAAAAAAGACTTATTATATAATATGTGCAGGGTGTCTCATAATTAAATGCTCACCATCTCGATACTACTTCGGATCAATGGAAGAACAGTTGTACAAATAAAGGCCCTTCTACTGCAACTTTTAATTTTTTTTTAAATCCATATATACATAATGGGTTCATTAATATTGGAGATTACTTTCCTGATGGGTAAGCATTGATCAAAATAAAAAAAAACAATAATGTTTGGAAATATAGTGCTATCATAGACTATTTATTAAAGCATAAAAGAACCATGAGAGATATTTAATAATCATCCCAGTTTGAACTGTAAATATTTCAAATATTCCCAGTTCAAACTGTAAATAATTCAATTATTCCCAGTTTAATCTGTAAATAAGTATTGCATTATTCTGTTGCATGAAGGAATATATAAAGAGTAGCAAGAGTATGTTGAAATTCACAGCTAGTGCTGGATTCGACATCTAATTGCGTTTGGGTCTGAGATTTCTTAGTCCATTAGTAATCATGTAGATCACATCTCATCTCATATGATCCCTTATACTATTGTTTCTTTGTTTTGAATCGTTTCTTCCACTCAATGCTTCTACTGTCTTTTAAGTGTCACTTTTGATAAAGAGTTGTGTCATGTAGTTTTACACATACAAAATTTTAGTGATACATATGAGTATCACAGCGAATCATATTTGTGTTTATAACAATTATTTTAAAAATAACAGAATTACAGACTCTAATGAGCGTGACCAATGGGAAAAAAAATTATGTCAATATTAAAATTGCGCTTATAGATCTGACAATTTTAAAAAATAAATTAATTTGTGAAAAGCAAATTTACCAAAAATTATTATTATAGACAATAAATGAAAGCTGCTAAATAAAAATGTACTTAATTCCTATAAATTTTATCAATAAAAGTATTTAATTTTTGTCAAATTTAAAACCGGATTATAACCTAAAAAAAACGACATTTGTTTGTTTGTATAAGGTCATACAGAAATAAAAGAGTATAATAATTAGTATTTTTTAAACTATTAATATTATAAATGTATAATTATTAATAATTTAGCATGAATGCATAAATGCATTTACCCCCCGGTATTGTCATTATTTTAAAGGGAACTTTAACTTAAAGAGAGTTTTAGTGACAAGATAATTTATTACAAACAAAATATAAATGTCAGATAATAATCCTATAGTATAAATAAAAATTGGATTTAATGGTTATTGTATTTATATTTCAATATAAGTTTTGCTAGAATTATTGAAAGCACATTTTCTTGTAACTAAAACAAAATCGTGATTTTTCAGTTAAAAACTGGAAAGTATAACACATTATTTAAATATTTATGGAAACAAAATATTTAATATTTTATGCAACATGAAATAAGTGGTATTTTTGATAATAATTAGATGTGGTTGAGATGGACAACAGGCCGTGTGATAAAAAAGAGTTACTTCGTGTTTCATGCAAGATTTCTTTCCAATGCTCTTGGAAAATACAGTCAAATAAAAATGCTTACTTTTAATTTATATGACATCTTTACCATTATTAATAATAATTTACATGAATCTAGATGTATTGCAATACCTGTTAAAACAATTTGTATAAATAACAACTAATGATGGTAAAGTTGTTCCAGTTCGACTTTTATGTGCATTTCTGAGGAAAACAATGACTGACTCTGAAGACTCCGACATTTATAATGATACCAATGCAGCTAAATCAACTTTATTACCACGATATCTAAAAAAATCGTTAATTTGAAATGAAAGAAATAAATTACTGTAATTGGAAACATCATTTGCATTTATTTTATTTATATAAAATAATTAAAATGAACAAAATAAACAAAATAAATGAGACAAATAAGATAATATTATAAATGAGATAAATGAGACAAGACAAATAAGATAAATGAGATAACCGAGACAAACAAAATAAAAGAAACAAAATGAAATAAAATAATTTATTTTTCATTAATTTCAAATTGGATATGATGTGGGAGATTAAGATGAGTGAGAGAGCACTTTGGAATGTTGTTATACGTATATGTTGCACCTCTTTACATTCCTTCACTCAACGATTATTCCCAGTTTAAATTGTAAAGTTAATGCAATTATTTACAGTTTAAACTGGGAATAATTTAAAAAATCTTTTCATGGTCCTACTATACTTTCGTACCTATATGCCCAAAAACAAATTATACTTTAATTTGATTTTTGGGCATCTGTCTTGTAAAACATGCACTTAAAAGCCAATTTAAATGTCAAGATGATACAAACTCCTTGAATATACTGAATGTAGTCTTTATTTGAGGAGTTATCGAAAAAATGTTAGAAACATGGATTTTTCTGATTTTCATAATTTGCTATTAGAAAAAACAAAACTATCGGAAATGTAAAATCCTTGCATGACTTCACTTTTTTTTAAACGGAACACCCTATACATTAATCAAAATTTGGAGAGAATATTTTTCTTAGATCAAATATATACGCTGTATATGTTTGTTCTAAGTATTTCTTAGATATTAGGACTTACATTATTTTTAAAATAATTTTACAATAACCCTTAGTAACCATGGATGGATATAAACATGGACAGTTGATTAATTATTTTTCTGATGTTCCTAACAGTGAAATCACTGTTAGAGACATTGTTTTGTTAGCGTTGTTTGAAATTTATATGATTTTGTAACATTGTTTATAACAAATAATTACAATAATAATAATAATAGGTTCTCTCCATCCACTTAGGGCACAGGAATCAGGTATTTACAGTCACTAACCCTGCAGGATGTGGGAAGCGAGTGTAGTTAATGCGTCGGCGCTCCTCCTGTGATGTGTCAGAGTCCACTGGTGGACTGTTCGGAATCAGTTCTACCGAAATAAATAAATAAATAAAAATGCTTGAAACAAATATATACAAAGTATATATACTTGAAATCAGAAACATATTATCTATTCAAATTTTGAATAATAAATAGGGTGTTCCACTTAAAAAAATTGAGGTCACGCAAAGATTTTACATTTCCGATAGTTGGTTGCTTCCTCTGATAACAAATTATGAAAATTCGGAAAAATCCATAAAACTTTTGTTTCTAACATTTTTCGATAACTCCTCAAATAAAGCCTACAGGGGGGTGTCAATATATGAGGAATGACCCTGTACTTCGAAAATCACAATTACATCAAATACATCATTCAAAAGTTTACTGAACGACTGCATTAAATTTAGTCATATTTTTCTCTTCTTGAAAATTCCTTTACGATTCATTTTATGTTATCTGATTTTTAACATGCATATACAAAAACAGTTTCAGAATTGCAATATTGAAAGAAAATTTTTCAAAATTTAAATTCCGTGATTTGTATAAGTTTTATTCCATTTAACTAGTCATAACTGTTATTGAGATATCAATAAGTGAGCATTTAAAAGGGCACCCCATATATATATATATACACACAACACACATACTTCCAACTTCACTTTTGTGATTCCAAAAATTTTTCTGTGTAGTACTATTTATATATATCTTGATGTCAATAAAAAGCAAAATTTTCTCTTTCTAAAATGTAATGTTTAATAAGTTGGATATTGTAGAAAAACTAAGTACTTGCAATGATTTTATGGAATGACAAATTTAAAATTTTATGTTACTTTCAGCTAATCAACAAAAGTTAGTCATATCAGAGACCAGGAAAAAAAATGCCCAAATATTTTTTGAAAAGGTGAGAAAATGTCGGCCACACCAAATTTTCTGTACATTGTGTACAATTAAAGTTTACACAAGGGGTGTACATAATATTTCTGCTAACATCAAAAAACTGTAGTAACATATTGTTTTTAAATTTTTATAAAACATAGGTCATATTCATAGACAACAGTTTCTGATTATTCAGGTGAACGCTATGAGTAGAAATGATTTGTCGAAACATGTTCATGGATCATCCACCGTATTTTGCATATTTTATTTCCGCTTCATAACCTACACAATTTAAAAAGTTGTAGTTTTATCATAGATAAACTGTTAACTTTTATGAAAGCAGACATAGTTTATATAAAATATGAAAGATTACACAGCACTAACACTTATAGCCCAAGTCAATTCAAACATGATAGCATGGTGAGGAGGGTCCATAGGTATTTTGTAAAAAAAAAAAATCTTTAATTTTTGGGACCTAAAAGAATATATTTATCCAACCTGTTTTATTAACAATTTTTGATATTTTTTTAAATGTACTGTTTAATGAACAAAAATAGTTACATCACTTAGAGCCGATCCTAGCAGGCGGCACGTGGGGGCGGCCAAATAGATCAAAGGTCCAAAAAATAATTAAAATTGATTATAAAAAATCAGGAGAGGTTAATGCAATAAAAAAATCGATAGATCTACCAAAATTTCCATAGTACTAGCAACTCTATAGTTCTTGATTTATCCGTACGCAAATATTATATTATGAATTATGGCAATATAGGAAACTGGGACGTCATTCCTTTGTTTTCACTTGTAAAATTGTGCGACAAATATTAGGTGTCATCTCTTAATCCAAGGTGATAATAATCTGAATATTCCCTGAAGTTCGCGTAAGGAAAAAATCGAGATGTTTTGAGTATGTCACGCAACGAAAATGTTGTGCTCTTTCAAAATAATTTTTGCAATTTTGGACATCATGACTAATTCAATAGATGAACACTTTTAATTATTAGAAGAATGCTATTCATAGTTCACTTTTTTGGTAATTTCCATTCCACGGATCCAGAATATTTAAAAAAAATGTTGCATGGATTTAGATAGTAAACTTCAGGTAGCTAACTGAAGATAATATTAGAAAAGACTTCGATGGAAGAAAGGAATTACTATATTTCCGAGACCTTTTCCTTACCTATTCAATCAAGACTTCCTAACTTATCTGTTGCCCTTAGAATATTTTTAATAGGCCCTAGCACTTGCCAGATTTTTTTAAATTAATTTATATATTTTAATATAGTCTGTTTTCATAATTTCTATCTGGAAAATGTTTAAATTACTAATTGAACTTGATGTGTCTAAGAACGCTCTCTTATTGGCGCGACATCATCTGTTAGTATATCTCTGCATGGTGAACGGTATGCTATCTAGTTTGTGTATTAATTAAATGTGGGTGATTGTTTCCTAAAATTATTTGGTTGTCTCCGGTCTGTGATATTTATTATTGCATTATGCAGACATAATATTATATCGTAAACATCTACTGAAACATACCCAAACAATCGAAAAACAGAAATTTATACATGAGGTGAATTTGATATCATTTTAAAATGTTAATACGTAAACTAATTTTATCAGAAAACGTATGATAAAAAACAAAAATGTTATATTTGTACACTAGCTAAATTTGGGGGTGATGTCACACTGTTTTTCCTTCTTTCTTTCTTAAATATGGGTAAGGATTTTATAAACACCCTGTATATAACCACTTTTAGAAAAAATATGTTCGGATGTCCCTTTATTGTTTTCGACATCATTTTCAAGTAAAAACTGTGTGAGCTTCCGATTGAAATCCATTTAAATATTAACATTTGCTAAGAATGAGTCTCACTCAAAAGTGATAATTAAAACTTTGTTGATTTCAGTAGGCTCACACAAAATTCCATGATGTAAAATATGTGCCCGAAAATAACAAAAAAGCAAAAAAAAATGAGAAAAATCGGTCGAAACCCAGGATCCCTCTTGTTACCATGCCATGTACTTTACACATTTTTTCTTTATTGCCTTTTCATATTTATTTTTAATATTATTATTTTTTAATTACTCACATCAATATGGCCCTCACAAGCAAAAACGCAACATGTTTTCGAAGACTCCTTTGGACTCCATTTAACTGGACCTTTCTATATTTTCCGTTTCTTGGAACTTAGACAAAAAGTTTTTTCTAGCGTTTTTATCGAAGTATTTTCACACATCGGTACAATGCACCAGTAATATCATAATTTAGAAGAATTGATCATTGTATACCTAATTTAAAATTTCACAATAACACTACCTGTTTACATAGAACCATAACAACGTCTCTACAGGGAGAAACAGTTAGGTTTAGAGCCAAGGAGGATGTCCCCAGGGTGGGGTTCTCTCCCCCTTTTGTGGTCACTTCTTGTGGACGACCTATGTGGCTATTCTCACACTGTGGGAGGTTGAGGTTCTAGCATATGCAGATGATCTAGTCATACTAGTCAGAGGAAACTCTGAAGGAGTAATATCAAATACCCTTCAAGAGACACTGGATGCAGTGGGTAACTGGTGCAACAGGGAACAGATGTCTGTAAACCCTCAAAAAACAGTAATAGTACCATTCACCCGGAAAAGGAAGCTGGGGGACTTAAGACCTTCCACTTTAATGGGTGAAACTATTCCATTTGCGAAGGAGGTGAAATATCTAGGAATCACTCTGGATAAATCACTTAATTGGAACTCCCATCTGGAAAAGGTAATCCACAAAGCAAAGCTGTCCCTATGGACATGCCGTCGTATTTGTGGCAAATCCTGGGGCATGGGTCCCCAACAAATTTACTGGATCTATATCACGGTCATCAGACCAATGATAACATACGGATCCATTGTTTGGTGACCGAAAGGATTACAATGGACGGCCAAATCCAAACTCTCTGGACTGCAGAGATTAGCATGCATGACCGTAACGGGAGCAATTAGCACCACACCGTCAGCTGCAATGGAAATCCTCCTGGATTTACCCTCTCTTCATATATATCTGGAGAGAGAGGTCAGGTGGGCAACCTACAGACTGCAACAAGCGGCCATTAATATGCCGCAGACTAGTATCATGGAGCGGAACAGGCTGCTGGATGACATAGAGAATCACAGCATCCTGGGAATGCCCTCGGATACTATGCTTACTGTGACCAACTACGAGCTGACCTTCAACATCCTTTCTCCAGAAAGAGATGAGTGTTGGTTTACAGACGGCTCCAAAACTCCCGAGGGAACAGGAGCCGGAGTACACAGCTACAGACCAAGGGTGAGAATAGTCTCAAACCTAGGTACTCATGCAACTGTTTTTCAGGCTGAGGTTCATGCCATTGAACTGTGTGTACGAAGGCTGGAATATATGCATCTTACACGCAGATCAATAAAAATTTCTCAGATAGCCAAGCAGCTATAAAAGCTCTTGGCTCCTACCGGTGTAACTCCAAAACGGTATGGAACTGTCAGAAAGCTCTAAATCATTTGAGCAAGAACAACAAAGTGACTCTGGTCTGGATACCCGGCCACTCTGGTATGGAAGGTAACGAAATAGCCGACTCCTTAGCCAGAGAAGGAGCGGGATCACGATTCATCGGACCAGAACCAATACTTGGAATATCCTCAAGTACTGCCAAGATGGCTATCTCAACCTGGGCTGAAAGGCAAACTCTCCAGTAATGGCAAGAGTTACCAGGATTAGTTCATTCGAAGGCGTTTATAAAATACCCTTTGAAATCGAGAGCTAAGAAACCTTTAGAGTTAAACAGGATACACCTGAAAACTCTAACAGGCCTATATACCGGGCACTGCCGACTAAAATATCATCTGCATAAACTCGGCCTAGCGGAAAACGCCGAGTGCCGTCTATGCCTGGAGGATGATGAGAAGGCAGACCACATCTTATGCACCTGTCCCGCTGTGGAGAGGATCCGATTCTCAATATTTGGCAAAGGGCAACTGCTGCCAGAGGATCTGGACACATTCTCACCCAATAAAGTTATCAGTTTCATTAAGAGACTGAACTTATTGGGTGAAATATAATTAGGCGTGAGCCACAATAGGCCTGCTGATGGCCGCAGTGGAGGGTCTACTGAGACCCACTCACAACAAACGTAACGTAACGTAACCTGTTTACATTTAACAACGTGCTTTGCCTGCTTTGTATTTACTAGCACTATGATGCATGCTATCAGATGACGTGATCATATCGATCTGCCCCCAGCAGTATTTGCGCGCAAATTTTAATGTTGAATAACTTTTGTAAAAGAAAAAATAAAAAGAATCCTTTGCACCCTGTTTTTTGTATTAAGTAAATATTCCAAAAATATCAAAATTATTTTTTTTGCATGGGGCCTATTGCAATCATTGTAGGTAGCATCAGGCGAACGAAGTTTTTCAAAATTAATGTTAATAAAATATTATTTAAGATCAACTATTTCCCAGGAAAGGTGTACTAATTTGGCTATAATTTCAATCGAAAGTGAATTTATTGAAAAAGTTAAGTATTCCAGCAATAATAGATGAATTCGCATAAAAAAAAAGTATGGCGAGCATGTTTGTAATATACAAATATGGAATTTTCCTGTTAATTATTATTTTACGTGCGAAACACAAACAATATTTGTTGTTGTTTTTTTTGCTAGATATTATGTAGTTTTCTTGTTATTTGAAGCATATATTATGATTTCGAAAAAAAAACGAGCCGATAACTGAAAATTAAAAATAAATATTTATGCTGCATATTGTTACATGAATGTATGTTGTTACCTACATTATAAACAAATAAGGAATTACTTATAAGTAGATAAATTTTTATGTCGCATCTACCTAACCTTTTTTAAATTTTTGCCAAAATGCATTTTTTTAAAAAGGGGGCGGTAACTGAACATTCGCACGTGGGCGGCCATCAGTCTAGGATCGGCCCTGAAGCCACTCCCCACAAATATACACTATATTTGAATGGAATTTTTTAGAACTACTTAAGATACTTTTCTCAGATACTTTGTAGAGGACCTTTCATCTTAAGATACTTTTAAAGAAAAGTATTTAGATATGCATCTTAAGATACTTTTGAAAAGTAGCTTTTAAAAGTAAATAAGATACTTTTGAAAAGTAGCTTTTAAAAGTAAATAAGTTACTTTTCAACTAGGCATGGTCACAGTGGCATAACTAGCTAGAGCACGCTATGTGACAAGCTCAATTAGTCATTGTCTATTTGCGCCCGAATTCAAATCTCATCTCTGGCAAATGGCAATGTTGGAAGGAATACATTTTTTCAAAGTGTAACCCCATCTAGCATAGCTTCTATGGAGGATTTGGGGTTTGTTTCATTTATGAGGTGTTTTATGTTTTTATCTATCCCAACTCCCCTTTCTCTTAAAAAATTAAATAATAAACCAGTATTTCACTCATGCCTGGTTAGATTGGACCATTGGTGCCACATACCTACATATATACAAATGCAGATTTTTTTTAAATACCTATTTTAGTAGAATTTCAGTTTGTTTCAAAAAACAATTATAAGAGTTGGAAGGGTACAACATTATTATATATAAAATAAATTATTATGAATTTGTTATCAGAAAGTATAAAATAAACCTTGTTGTTAAATTAAGAAAAAAAAAAAAACTGCCAAAACGATATGAATACTTAATACCTTTATATTCATCTAAAACTGTTTTAGTTTTAGCATCAACTTTTGCCACTAGCCGTTTATCTCCTACCATAAGGTCATGCAGAATTCTTACTGCTCTTAGTCCCGCATCTGGACCAGCTAATTCACAAAATCCAAATGCCTTAACTTTCTTCCAACTAATCACATGTCCACAGGATGCCAGAATTTGTCTAATCATTGCATCTGGAGCTCGCTCAGTTATGTTACCTGTATACAATAAAATCGTAGCACATGAAAATCGAAAAGTGGAGATATAGCTTACCAACAAATACTGTAACGGCAGGTCCTTGTACTTGTTTTTGCTGTTCCCTATTAGGATTCAATTTGGGATATGCTCTAATTTGTGGAGCACTTGTAACCTGGATTGGTACCATCTGTCAATAAAATGAGATACCATATTATATGATATAATAAATACAAATGTTATACTTACATGCTGTATAGGCATAACAGCTGGTATTAATGGAGGTGCAGGCCCTCCCAATGGCATATAAGGCATAGGAAGCCCTTGCATTATAGGAGGACGGCCCGGGTAAGACATTTTAAGAGAAACTATTACACTATTATTAAAAACGGAGTATATTTTTTAAATAGTCGTACGCTAAGGTACCCAACCTCACTGACCTGATCAATATCACCAATTTATTAAAAGTCTGACAGTTAAACCAACATAATTTTATAAATGTCATATATGTTATAAAAATAAATTAATACAATAGTTACTATTTAAAAGTAAAACTTCCTTTTAATAAAATTTACTCAACAAACGCTACTCTTATCTTATATGTCACACATAGAACAGCTAAAAAAGAAAAGAGTGTCTAACACAGAACACCAAAATGTCACAAGTTAAGAACATAAAAATTTATACTACAGATTCCTTTAAACTTTGGCAGTGTCACAGAATTAAAGAACCTACTTTAGAACTGAAATGGCATATTGGAAGATTCAACCATTTATGACTATACGAACCCACATACGTGTGTCAGAGTATTGTTTTGTATACTATGCGTGTGTAACATATAACCAAAAATAATAGGGGGTGGTGATTATTAATAACAATCACAGACCTCGGATATATAGACCAAGTGACAATGGATTAATGGTGTCCGAGACATATCCACGACACATTTATTTTGCTGATCTCTTTCTATTGTATGATTTCAGGGTTAGCTTTATCTCTCTCTCAATTCTCGGTCAATGCACTGGAAGAAATAGTATTTTAGTATATGTAATAAGTTTATTTCCAATAAAAAAGGAGGAGCTGATGGATCATGTGTAAGGGTTTTTTTGTTTTTGGATTGAAGGTCCCGGGTTTTTTTTTTACTTTTGCTTTTTATAAATTTAATATCAGATTCCAATAAGGAAAATTGCAGTTTCTGAGGCGCAAAGTTTTGGCATTTAATTACTATAGGAATTTAATTCCCTACAAAATTATTCGTATAAACTTTTCTCGTATCTCCCATGGTTTAAGATATGAAAAAAAATTATCAAAAAAATGGAGAACCAGGGAAGGGGCGGGTTACATGTTACATTATAATAACGTTTATTTTAATAAAAAAAAAAATACAATACATTTATAACTGTTTATTATAAACATAAATACACCACTGTAAATATCAAAAATTAATATTTGTGCGTGGGTAATAAAAGAGTTTATAAACTTAAATTGTTTATAATAAAAAGGCACCATAATAATGATAAAAAAAATAGAAAAATAGGTACATAATATGTATGAGTCATGACGAAGAATAAAATTGGTCCTTGGCACAATCCAATACATATATACCACAATTGTCTTTTAAATCTATAACTAACGTGAAAAGATATTAATTACATAAAATCACAAAAATTATATTTAAAAACTCGATTCTCTTATAAACACTCTAACTGTAAACAATCAAACAAATTTAATGGCTGCGGCAGGCGAGTGGCGACGATTACGAAGCGAGAGACGACATACGCTAAAATTTCTTATGAGCAAGTTCAAGAAGTTCATCGACCCTGAATCGAGAGAGAGTGAGGTAAATACGAAACAAATGACACGAAAGGAGAGGAACCAAAAACGGCATTTTGCTGGTTGTCCGGACACAGTCGTAGTTAGACTGATTTTTTCATAGCATGTCGCCAATGCAGGTTTTTCAAGTAGCCAAAAATCGCCGACATCAAACAATCATTGATTTTTATAAGTAGATTGTATCCAGGGTGAGTTTTAAATGCGTAGTTATATTTTAACCCTCAATATATTTCGTCGAGTACAATTGATTGGCACTGTTAAAAAAAAATTAAAAAAAAAAAATTTGAATTTCTGATAATTTTTTCGTCCTCTCCGGCAACCGACATTTTGATTGTCACTGGATATCTGTGTAAACAGTGTAAACACCGTTCATAGAAATGGCATAACTCAAGGCAATGGTGCCACTGTCAGCGTTCCTCACAAATCTATTTTAAATTAGTACACATCTGGTAATTTGGTTTCACTTTACATCTTCTAAAAATTAAACAAAATTGAAAATAACATAATCATTTTATAAAGAAGCATGTACTTTAAAGAACGGAAAGGTAGATTGGTTTACTTAACACGTGGATGGCACAGAAACATTCGAGTGCAAGCAGTGAACGAGTGCAGACGTGTATACGGAAGTATAGTGCCACTGTGATCTACCCGAAGTGATATCCGAAGTTAAGCAACGGTCGGCGCAGTCGGAGCTAACGAAAGTTAAGCAACGGTTGGCGCGGTCGAGCTTGAAATATTAGTTGCCTTTTTCAAGGCTCTAATATACTTTTTGCGAAAAGAATTCAGAAGAGGAGAAATATTAGTCGTCTTTTTCAAGACGCTAATATAAAAAGATAAAAAAAGTCTCCCTCCTGGAGACACATATTTTTGTTATATTCTGAGTGTACTAACCATAACTTCTATTTTTCAGCTTTCTTTTTCAGATAAGGCTACGCATACCCAGGAGGAGGGTATGGGAAACCATAGAGAAGTGGACGAGGACTCGCAGAGTGGTAGTTCCAGGGCATCCACCCCATGCAACATGGATTTGGAGATTGTGGACCAAGAGAAGCTGCGCCTACGGGCTGAAAACAAGGCACTGAGGGCCCAAATAGAAGAAATGAGCCTAAGGATGGCTCAAATGCAATCAAGTATGGACAGGCAGCACGAGGAGCTCCTGAAAGCCATCCAGGGGGCCCAAGTCGGACCCACGAAGTCCGCTAATAAGAAAAGGAGGAAGGCAAACTCCGACAGTGAAGAAGAGGAGCCCAAACAGGCCAGGACCCAGGAGGCCCGGACTCCTGAAGGCACCGAGGCCCCAGAAGAGAGTACGAGCCGGCAGGAGGACCGGAATCCAGGACCGGCCCCAATGGAACCAGCCAAGACGCCCAAGATACCGCCAGTCGTCCTTAGGAAAAAGGAAACGTGGACGGTGGTAAGCAGACGTTTGCGCGAGGCAAACGTCAACTTCAAGAAGGCCCGCGTCGTTGGTGAAGGCATCTCCATCGACCCATCAACGAGTGAAGATTATAGGAAGATGACAAAAATCTTCACACAGGGGAAAAGGGAGTACCACACCTACGCGCTCCCTGAAGAGAGGCTCCTGAGGGTAGTGATACGCGGCATCCCTAGTGGCGTAAGCTGCGAAGACATCAAGAAAGACCTGGAAGACAAGGGCTTCTCGCCGATCACTGTCCAGCGGATGACGTCGAGGAGGACCAAGATGGAGATTCCACTGGTACTGGTCCAAGTGCCACTGGACCAGGAGAAGATCCTGGAGGTAACGAGGTGCTGCTACCTAGTAGTCCGCACAGAGAGACAAAGGGCGCAACAGAGCGTCACCCAGTGCCACCGATGCCAGCGTTTCGGCCACGCACAGGGTAGGTGCACCGCACAGGCCAAGTGCGTGAAGTGCGGCGAGGCCCATCGGACAGCGGACTGCAAAAAGAAGCAGGACGTCCCAGCGAGGTGCGCAAACTGCCAGGGAGCGCACCCGGCCAGCTATAAAGGATGTCCCAAATATCCCAAGAAGCCCGCGGGCCCCCAGAAGCAGGCTCCAAGGACCCAACAGCCACCCAGGGAGGCCAAAAGACCCGCCACCAGCGGGCTGAGCTACGCAAGGGTAGCTCAAGGTAACGCAGGGCCGAGCGCCGGCCCTGCCAGGCAACAACGAGCACCCGTGGAGGCCCAAAACCTCACCGCGGTGCTCAAACAGATGCAGCAAATGTGCTCAGCAATGAGCGCATTTTTTGCACAGATGCCAGGCTTTACTAATCTGTAATGTCTTTTCAGGTGAAGCCGAACTTCCTGCAGATCGCCTCATGGAACGTTAACGGGCTACAAGGAAGAAAACTTGAAGTGGAGGAACTCCTAGCCCGGTACGACATAGACGTGTTGGCACTACAGGAAACGAAGATGACGCCGCTGAAGCCAGCCAACTTCCCTGGCTACCATGTCTACAGGAAGGACTACGCTGGACCAAGGCCGATGAGAGGAGTAGCCCTGCTGGTAAAGAAGTCGATCGACCACCATCCAATCGTGCTGCCGGACATGGAAAACCTGGAAGCCACCGCCGTAGTAGTGTCAACGGCACGAAATGGCGACATTCGAGTGGTATCCTGTTATCAGCCGCCCCGATGCCGGATCCTGGACACGGACCTGGATGCAATATTCCAGGACCAGACTCAGGTGCTTGCCATAGGGGACCTGAACGCGAAGTCACAGGAATGGAACAGCAGAGTCACCAACACTCTAGGACGAGATCTGCTGAGATTCCTGGGACGACACGCTGGCAACATGCAGGCACTAGGACCGGACGAGCCGACGCACGACAATGGGATCCACCGACCGGATGTGCTGGACATCGCTATAATGAAGGAGATGACCCTCAATGTGGAAATCTCTACCAGGACGGAAGGTTCCACCGAGCATAATCCGATCTTCTTGGACCTAGGAGAGAAGGATGATGTGGACACTGGGACCTTCGTCAAAAGGAGGACAGACTGGGAATTGTTCCGTGCAGCACTGCAAAGGAACATTGCACATATTCCCAGGATTGAATCCGAGGAAGATGTGGAGAGGGCCATCACCTCCCTGGAAAACCAGATCCAGGAAGCGATGGAGGAAAGCACTACAGAGACAGAGACCAGAAGGGCACCAACGCCGATGGCAAACCTCACGGAGGACCTCAGGCAGCTGATTCGGGACAGACGAAGGACGAAGAAAAGAGCCCAAAGGACTAGACTCCCTGAGGACAGGCACGCGTATAACATGCTGAACAGGAGAGTCAAAGCTGCCCTCCAGGAACACCGTCAAGAAGGATGGCAGCGTCACCTGGAATCACTGGACCCACAGGACAGGAGCATCTGGAACACCCAGCGTGCTCTGCGGAACAGGCCGAAACCAATGTCCCCAATCCACGGAGAGAATGGGATTGTCTACACCTGCCAGGAAAAAGCCGAAGCATTCGCGGACAGCTTGGAACTGCAGTGTAGGGAAAACCAACTCGATGATGAGGACGAGGACTGGGTTGATGACGTGGAACGCAGAGTGCGTCGGATGCTCCGCCTGCCAGACGATGATCACATCCGTCCGACCACTCCAGAGGAGGTCAAGGAGATTCTAAGGAGCTTAAAGCCGAGAAAAGCTCCTGGATGTGACAAGATAGGAAACATCGCCCTCAAGAAGCTACCCAGAAAAGGGGTGGCAGCCCTGGTGAATATCATCAACGGGATCTTGAGGCTCAGATACTTTCCGGACAGGTGGAAGAAGGCCGACGTCATAGTCATCCCGAAGCCAGGTAAGGAACTACTCTTTCCCTCCTCTTACAGGCCCATCAGCCTACTCTCAGCTGTGAGCAAGGTAGCCGAGCGCGTCATCTTGAGAAGAATAGAAGAGGAAACCGAAGAGCTCCAAATCATCCCGGATGAACAGTTCGCGTACAGGACAGGACATAGTACGGAACTCCAAGTGCTCAGGATCACCGAAGAAGTCACCAAAGGTTTCAACCAAAGACAGGTCACGGCGGCACTACTCCTGGACGTTGCGAAGGCTTTCGACAGGGTCTGGCACGATGGTCTACTAGCTAAAATGATGAGTATGGGTTATCCCATTGCACTCGTCAAACTAGTTAGATCATACCTGCACGGGAGACAGATGCGAGTGAAGATCAGGGACTGTGTGTCCACGTATCGACCGATGGAAGCCGGAGTCCCCCAAGGCTCTGTGCTGTCACCCCATCTGTTCGCTGTCTTTACCTCTGATCTCCCAAGGGCCGAAGGCACCGCAATGGCACTCTACGCGGACGACACGGCCGTCACGGCCAGATCCTGGAGAGCGGAAACAGCCACCAGAAGACTCCAAGAGGCAGCCTCTCTTCTGGAAGAATGGTGTATCAAGTGGAAAGTCGCAGTCAACGCGGAGAAAAGCCAGACGATTCTCTTCAGGAAAGGACGCAAGGAAACCCCCACAGGACACGTCTCCATGTTCGGCGAGGACATCCAATGGCACGATTCCGTCAAGTACCTTGGCGTAATCATGGATAAAGGCCTGACATGGAGACAGAACACCGAAGCCATCGTGGTAAAGGCCAAGCGGACAAGAGCTCTCATCTACCCGATGGTAGGGAACCAGAGCAGGCTCAGTCTGAGGAACAAGCTTCTGCTAGTCAAAGCACTCATCAGACCACAGCTGACCTACGCCTCCGTAGCATGGGGATACTAAGCGAAGACCTATCTGAAGAAGATCCAAGCCGTGGAAAACGTGGCCATCAGGACAGCGGTGGGCGCACCATGGTACGTTAGAAACGCTGACATCTTCAGGGACCTGGAGTACACACCAGTCACCGAAATCATCCGGGATAGAGCGAAGAAACTGTACACCTTAGCTGAGGAGCACAGGAACCCGCTGATCAGGGAGGCCACCTCCTATGATCCGGCCGACGCACCGAGGCACAAGAGGCCGAAGGTACAGTTACTGGATAACGGGTAAGTATAACTAATCTTTTCCTTACAGATGGACCAAACCCACTGAAAAGACATGACACGACCAACCACCCTCCCACAAACCTTGCGGGCGCCGGTCAGTAAACCGACCAGTGCCCGTTGTCCCCCTGGCTCCGTGAAGGACGAAAGTGCTAAGAAAGCACTTAGGCCTTCACCTCCTAGAGCTACACAGTTCATCCTCACCTTGTCCGATGATCCAGATGACAATGTGTCAATTGCCACTTTGTGTACTGGCAGTCAATCCCAAGTCACAGAATATCCACACAGTCCCTGACAGACAGATGACTACCCCCGGGGGTGACAAGCTGGCGAAGAAAGAAGACGAAGACAGAAGAGCACCAGAAGAGACCCTAGCCAGCAGGGTTCATCAGCCAGGACCCAGGGAGGTTGACCGAAATCTTCGGCACCGCTCACATTTGTGAGTGGGGCCGTTCGTAAAGTAAGTTAACCCGCCCTGCACGAGGCCGGTCCAGGTCTACAGCGATGACTAGGGTAAAAAGACAATAGTCCTGCCTGGCCCTAGCATCCGAGACCGTCATCATGCCAAATGGATATTGGCGCGGCACAGAAACATCAGTTGGCCGCAAGGTTGATTCACTGCTGTTCCGTGAATCAATTCAAACGTCCAAGTCTGGTAGGACAGGACCGTATTCAGATTATTTAATATTTTTTCAATAATGAATTAATTATGATTCCTCACTTAAATTATTAATTGCTATAACCCATCCACAATAGAATTATTTTTTGCCCAGTTTAGCCAACAACAAAAATTTTAAATAAGAAATTATTATTGTTGCCCACCACGTAGAGATATGAGCTTTACCTGCCAGAAAATAAGTGGTTGGGATTTTAGTTTGGGTGGGGCTACGTTAGTAAAATTAACAATAAATTCTGATAACAAAAACTTAAACACCTTTATAAATAAATAAATTAAACTATAAAAAATTCTAATACTGAAATAAATAAAAAAAAATTGGCATTCTGCACGTACCTAATTGAAAAAAAAATCTCGTCTATAAATAATCCACATACCCTGGTACACAGCCAAAATAAATCACTAATAATAATCGAAAATTAAAAATACACGACTAAAACACACACTAATAACCATTAAATAATATCACAGTTTCCGAGAATAACACTATAATCACTAATAAAAATATCACACTTACAATGTCACAACTTTACTCGTTGAAATCTTCCCACGGACGAAACATTAACTGTTACAGTGGCGGCTGGTGGATTTAGGTTATGCCATGTCTCAGTATTGGAGCATGGAACCCAACTGAGAGTTTTATACTCTCAGGAACCCAAGCAATATTTTAAGGCACTACTACCAGTACTGAATAAGAAGTTTTGCAAAAAAAATAAATTGAGAAAAAAGTTACAAAAAATGCGCTGCCGACCCAGATTATTTCTAGACCATTAGTAAAATATTTGGAAACTATTTTTTTTTCGTAATCAGAAGAAAAATTTGTCACCGCGTTTTTTTCTTTTTTGGTTTTCGAACATTTTGATTTTTTGTAAACTTATGGCAAATTGAAATTTACACAATGAAGAACTTAAATTTTAAAATGTCATAACTTTACAAAAAATCACAATTTTCGAAAATCGAACTGCCGTCCTATATTTGCAATGCAGTTTCATGCAATTTGCATGTACTCGGTCAAAAACTTCTGGATTTTGCCGAATTGTTTCTGCTGCATTTTCAACTCGGATTCGCAAATCTTCCAATGTATCCACAGGAGTTGCATACACCAATTGCTTCATATGACCCCACAAATAAAAGTCACATGGATTCAAGTCGGGAGACCGAGGTGGCATGGACCAGTTTTAGTCCATGTCGACCAATCCATCTACCAGGAAAACGATTATTTAACCACTCGGTAACTATTCTAGCACTGTGTGGATTTTCTAACGTTTCATCAAGAAACTGTAAATACAAAATACCGGTTAATCGTGGTAACACATTTGGACCAATTAGATGCCTACCGATAATTCCAGCCCACATGTTTATCAAAAATTTGTAAGAATTGGGCACCTCTTGGCATTGTTCAAGTAACCATTCACAATACTGTAGTCTGCGTGCAGGATCTTCGGGTTGTAAAGATTGTACTTTTTGTAAATTTATGTGGGTGTAGGCCGTGTAAATGTAAGGTGCGTACAACTGTTGACTGTGATACATCAAATTCATGGGCCAATCTTCCTGTACTCGTACCAGGATTTTACTTTCAAAATCTCGTAATCGTTGAACAGTTGCTACGAATGTATGTTCGTGTGGGGCTTGTCGATTTGGGTAGCGTTCCACATAAAGCCGTTTTGCTCGTCTAGAATTTTCATCGGCTTGAAAATATGCCTTTAAAATATCCGCTCGCTCAGCATTACAATAATTATTATTCGCCATTTTTATCACTACTTTTCATGAAACGAACAAATTATAAATAATAAATAACGGTAACACAGTAACTAAATCTTTAATTCTTAAACTTGATTACAAACAACTATAAATACTGTATAACACACTTTTATAAATAACAGCGCAGACAGGTACCCGTGCACACTCGCGAACTATCAATAACACTGATTTTTACATAATTGGCGAAAATTCACTCTGAGCGATTTGCAAATATCATTCTCTTTATCTAAAACTATAAGAATAACAAAGACAGATAATTATCTTGCAACTTGGGGTAAATTTTCGTAAATCCCGAATATGTAAATGCGTGGTTAGATGTGTGCAGTTCATAGGTTACATCACAGAACAGAATAAAGAGGTTACATCCCCCCTTAAAGTATCGAATGATCGTAGAGCGTATGCCATTATTTCATTCAAATGCTGCTATTTAGCATTGTTTTAGTAAAGGCGATATTAACCCAGAAATGTTATAGTCTTTTACAAGTGTAACTTTTTTGTCAGCGTTAGGATTCCGCCGGCAAAAAAACAGCTATTTTTCTACACTGTTTTTAAATAAAAATAATGATTTTATAAGTACTATAAATTTTGTTTTGCACACAATTTTAATTTCAATTGAAAATAATAGATTTATCGGTATTAAAATAACCTACTGTAACAAAACAAAAACAATTCTATTCTTAGTTATTCGTCATAGAAATCGCCTAAGCCAGTGAGCATATGACCTCAAATCCAATTAGCAAACAAGGCAGAAACGATTTCTACGGGAACTGTTAATGAGACAACTTAAAATTTTAAAGTACTTTTTGTTATTATTAGAATAGTTCTTGTCAAAGCTTGGATTTTGTTTATAAATAAAGTTATAAATTGTTTTTATTTAGTGAATGAACCGTGTTACGGATTTGAATTAGTTTTTCCTTCTTAATTCATATGAATATGGTTGATAATGTTTGCTATAAGAATCTCCTGCCGTCTGTGAAATGTGTAATTTGAATCATGAATTAGTTGGTAATGTAATGTACGTAAAAGATAGGTCAGTGTAACTCGCCCATTGACCTATTAGGTTAATGAACCAGCCAAACATATGACTGTTAGAAAACGATTTATTTATTTATAAATTACAGGATTACTTTAAATTATTATAATCGCATGGTAAGTAACTACTACTTGTTAAAAAATAATAATTCTTTTATAAACTTTAAAAAAACGAAATCAAAATTGTCAGTAGCATTTTATAAGTTTATTGTTCATCGGAAAATTTGGTTTTAGTTGTATGTTCCATACGAAACACTTGAAAGAAAGGTTAATTAATTGATGCAAGAAAAAGGCAAACTTGTACATTTCTTACATTAAAAGGTATTTTAAAATGTTTAAAAATTATTTCAAATTGAGCAATTAATCACATAAGTAGGTAATTATTTCATTCAAAATTATGTTTGATAATGAAATGCGGCAATACTGTTTGAGGTCAATACAATATTTCAGATAAAATGAGGAATGTTTCTAGTAATCAGCAGTTCCAAAACAATTTCATCTTATTTTTTTGAAAGTCGATAACTCAATTTTATGTGGGAATTAAGAGAAAAAAATGTGTCAGTGGGTTTCTACAGATGTCAAGTATCGGTGGTTTAAATATAACTACGCACTTAAGACTTACCCTGTATACAGGATACACTTTTCTATCTATGGTGGATAAATGTGGCCAAACACAAAAAATTGTCGAAATGAAATTAGAATATATTAGTCATATGTATTGTCTTGATTATAAATGTAGACAAAATAAAAAACAATCCAATAAAAATAAACTATATTCCCTTTATAAATGAATAATACGTGAATGAACAAACAAAAACAAAAAATATCTAAAGTTGATTCACTCTATTGTCCTAACCAAAAATTGATTTCTTCGTTGGCAGTAATTGTTTTAGTAAGTAATGTCATTAAAAAATGACAACTTCAAAGTATTTCTGCCACTGAGAGTTTGAAATTAACAGGGATATTTTTGTCAAACTTAACACCGCGAAAATCAGTTTTTAGTTAGACAATAGAACATGAATCAACTTAGATATTTAGAAATTTTATATACATAAGGCTAGTTAATATGTTCCTACCGCTACTCGGCGCTTTTTTTAAATTTGCAGTCAAATAAATGGATTTATACTGTTGAAACTGTGCTGTCTCCAAATTGAATCCGTGCAATCCCTGATTGAAATGTAGCCAAATATGGTATCAGTTTTAATAAAAGTAGTCAGTCGCCAAAATAATTTATTGAACGCCAAAACACCAACAACGTTATCCATTTTGCCGTAACGTAGCCAAATCTGGCAACCCTGCTTCGATAATATTTATGATTAGTGCTGGGACCTATCGAATAATTCGATAGTTGGTATTTATTCGATTAATTCGATAGTTGGTACTTATTCGAATAATTCGATAATTGAATTTCGGTTGAATGAATTTAAAAAGTGTTAAATTTAAGAATGGAGGGTATGAATTTTCATAAACGGAGACGGTATTTTATTTATACATAATAGAGAGATGATGCAGTGTCATATAACGGCATTCGCTATTAAAAGAGCTCGGTATTTGACATCTAAGCATAGGCACATTTAATCTGTGTTGAGGCATGCGGTAATAATTTAGCGCCTGAGGTAATTTTCGTATGTTTAGCGTTAGCGGTAAACGACGTTATCCTCGCCTCGGTGAGGGTCGGGAGCAACCATATATACTTTTGTAAGATCGGTTAATTGGTTTGATTTTTTTCAAGGTTAAGTTGATACTAATTTTAATACATTTTAGGTTTTTTTTACTACTGCTTTTTCAGTATTCGAGGAAAGATAAGAAATGTTTTTTTTTTACATAACCTATAACGTACGCATGAAACTACAGTGTAATAACAGAGGTCTCTGGTAATAAGTCTGTAACAAAACGTAGTTGTTTGCTTCAATAACGTAACGTAATTAACCAAGGTCGTGCGGTATTCTCGACTGTAATATCTCTCTAATGATAAGATATATTTTATTATGTGATACGATAAACAGTATAAACAACAACATAAACAAAATGCAACAATGCCAACTGATGATGACATGTGACTGATACAAGGCTATGTCACAGAATAGTAGTGTTGCCGTTTTCCGGGTAGCATATAAGCATTCCTTACAGTCATACGAAAATGGCAGTATTTCTAGCAATTTCATTGGCCGTTTCAAGATAGCCGCAGGGCATGCGCAGTTACATGACATGTCAAAGTGTATTAAATCCTTTTGGAATCGTTTAGTAGCAAGGAATTCGTTAGACGATAGAGAAGATACTCAGCTAGTACGCGGTAGGTCCAGGGTTCGAATCGCAAACTTATTACTTTTTTTTTAAATAAATATTTTTTAGTTCGTTAGTAAGATTTTCCTTGCCCTTTATTATAGTTTGTTTATTTTTCTTGCCCTTTATTATAGTTTGTTTATTTTCACGGTGCCGAATTCCCCTTTAAAAATGATATCTGATGAGCACGCCATGCCGTGGCCTTGAAACGGCCAATGAAATTGCTAGAAATACTGCCATTTCCGTATGACTGTAAAGGATGCTTATATGCTTCCGGGTAAATACCCAAAAACTGGGTATTTCTATATTGACATTTGGTAAAAAATGAAATCGAGTAAAACCGGGTATTTAAAAAAAAATACTAAAAAGATGATATGAACTTAAAATAAACGGAGTATGCTCAATCGTATATTATATTAATGAAGGTTAATGTTTTCAGGCTCACCAGTTGGCGCCACTGGTCGAGTAAGGTCATGTCAATAGTTATTATTAGGCGCGCGAAAAGTTTATAGTGTTTTATTATAATTATTTCGTACACCAGCAAATAAAAAAACCTTGTTAAATGTGCCTCAGCGTTGTGCTCCATTTTGTTCAGAAAGAAAAAGCGGACATATACTTCCGGGAGACAGATACTTGCCTAAAACAGTGGTTGGTAGCGATTCGTAGAGATAACTTTACTCCTTCGAAACATTCGTGTGTTTGTAAGAACCATTTTAATCCTGACAATTATGCGTTACCAAAGGAATCTACTACAGAAAATCGAGAGTACTAATCATGTACATTCGTTGTATTCATTATACTCATTCTTGATATAACCTAACTTTAATGACATAAAAACTTCCGTAAGTACAATAATTTCCCTACTGAACAAGTAAATCACTACTTTCCCCTTCTGCCATCATTGTGTTAAATGTTTTTCAAATAATTTTTATAAAAATTACTCAAAATTAGCGTTAAAAAGCCATGGTAAACAATAACGTTCAATGACATTGACCTTTTCGTACACTAGCACTTCTCGTGGTGAATTCAAGCGCGTTAACCCTCATTGAACATATTATGCTCAATTCATTACAGTGGTTGTCCATTAGTAAAAAGCTCTATTATCTTACTATGGTTTTCATCTATAAAATGACAAAGGGAATGCAACCGGAATATTTTAGAAATGTCCTCATACCAAATAATCAGGTACAGCGATACGAGGTCTAACCATCACTTTCATATACAAAGAACAAATTCTAGATTCTCTATGAATTCTTTATTTTTTAAAGGTTTGGATGTCTATAATAAATTACCGGATAATATTAAGTCAGCAAATAACATAATTAGTTTCAAAATGAAATTATATACATTTTAAATGATACAATTATTTTATCTCCCTAGGATACTAATTACTTCTAAATTAAAAGTATAAAGTGACTGTTATGGAATATGTGTTTTTATTAGTTATTATTAGTTGTGAAGTGTTGTGTATTATAAGAATATAAATGGTTTCTATTGTGATATACCAGATCTTAAGTAGTACTAAGTAATATTAAGTCGATTTCTAGAACCTAAATTATTTTGTTTATTATGTTTTTTATTTGTACATTAGGCTTGCCTACTTTCAATAAAGATTATTATTATTATACAACAGACATTATACTATATTATTAATTCTGTAAATTTCCCAATAACGAGCTATATCGTAATTATGATTTTCCCTAATCTTTCACTAATTAATGTATTATGTTACTATTAGCTATTGCTTGTGGCATAAGCTAGTTTATTCATTAAACAAAACAGAAACAGCAAGTGTACATACTACACTAGCACATGATAATCTGACGGATCTAATATTGACAATATTACAATCGCAGCCTTAAAAGCAGCTTATTTATCTTAAGGATTTATCTGCGTAGCTGTTATTTTATTTATTATTCACCGCAATTTTAAATTAATAATTCTGTTTCCAACTTCCTAAAATAACAATCCGCAATTCCTTAGATAGGTAAATCCACAATTCGAGCGGATTTGTATGTTGATTTACATTTTAAATATTAATAAATATTACTAAGAATAACTTGTAACGTATTCCTTAGTCTCGATGCTCGATGTAATTCATTGTTTGGAGAAATCGGTATTTATACTTCAAACAAAACAATAATGAGAGAAATTTTTAAGAATATTATTA
The DNA here is from genome assembly GCA_029963845.1 of Rhamnusium bicolor. NCBI lineage: Eukaryota > Metazoa > Arthropoda > Insecta > Coleoptera > Cerambycidae > Rhamnusium > Rhamnusium bicolor. The sequence goes on along the minus strand of JANEYF010001270.1, from coordinate 107,988 downwards.
ATTTATAGCTCTACACGTATTTTCAGGCATCATAGCTCTACATGTATTTTCAGGCATCATATCAAGAATGCAAAGTGATAGTATATTTTAATTTTTCTCAATATGTAATTCATATTGTTCCAATAAATCACTCACGATGCCTTTTAATTTGAAATAAATCGGCACATGATTCTAAAAATGATCACTATACAGGGTGGTTCATAGTGACGCGGCAATACTTCACGATAGTAGATAAAAAATAAAGTGCACTTTTTGTATGGACTATAGTCCGATACCTCATAATAGGCTGATACAAGCCCCAAAGCGGGCTTATGAAGGTCACTTTTTTTGCGATTACTTCCAAACGGTTTGAAATATCAAACTGTAATTTTAGACGGGGATCAAGGGTAGATTGAGTGTACATTTTCGGATGTACCTTCTGTAATTATTTTTAAGTATATTTTGGGGTGTCGTCCCGTCTTTTCTCCCCGAACTTTTTTTTCAGCTTTTGAAATAAAAATCAAAGAAATATATTCTTCGGTTTACTAAACTCAGAAAAATTATTCTTCTTTAATACGGTAAACTCAATTCTTCGAATTATTTGATTTTTTAATCGGATATGTTCACTTCAAGAATTTGCATTTTTCGCTTAAAAAAAATTACAAGCAAGATATTTTGTCGTGTTAGGCTGAATTTGACATATGTTTTTAATATTACTATAGAGCAAGTATATTTCATTGTTTGACTTAAAATTGTATGTCTATGTCACGAGAATAATTTCCACACAACATCTTGCTAGCGGAAAAATATTTTTAAGAACAGAACGACTACGACCGGCAATTTTAAAAAGTGGAAGGTATGCAGGGCGACCAAGATATATAAGTAGTAGAAGTATAGGAGAACATATTGAATTTTGTATCGGAAGATCCCACCATACGTTTTAGACAATTAACTCTCAGAATGTCTTCCAAACCACCATCCCATGAGTTCTACACGAGTAGCTGTTACATCAGATTGACATCTGCGCGTGGATTTTTGAAATACGGGAAAGACAAGCTATTCCAGATTTTTTAGATAATGTTCTGTTCACGGACGATACTACATTTACCAGACAAGATGAATTTAATTCTCACAATGCTCATTTTTGGGCTGATGAAAATCAAACAGTAATAATAGTAACTCACTATCAGCATACGTTTACGTAAACGTTTGGGCATCCACATTGGGAAATCATTTTGTGAGATATTTCATTTTTCAGGGTACATTGAGTGAAACAATGAACTACAACTTGTTAGACAATAATTTATTTCAAATTGTTAGGGGTATCTCAATTAACAGAAGGCAAACAATTTTTTGTTATGCACGATGGCGCTCATCCCCATTTTACTAGAATAGCCAGAAGGTCATTGCACACTCACTTTCAAGAAATGTGTGGATTGGTAGAGGAGCAGATACACCTACTCACTGACCTGCATGTTTACCAGACCTCAACTCGCTTGATTTTTGATTTTATCTACAATCAAAAATTTTATGTGAAAACAAAAATTTATAACATCAAAATCAATTCTCTTGAAAATTAACAAAGAGGATCATTAACGAGTTCACAATCCCTCGAATCAAGAACTGTTGCAACAAGTAGTTCATTCATTAGAGAGAAGAATGATGTTATGCATTAACGAAGATAGAGGTCATTTTGAGCAATTCCTTAGATTTTTGAATTACATGTGATTTTGATATGTTAAATTTATTTTTAAATATTGTCAATAAATATTACTTTATTATATTAATATTATTTAAAAAGTAGAACGTGTGTCAGATTAGGAAACATTTTTTTAAATACCACGCAGTAAAAGATACATGTTGCTCATGCATTAAAGTTCTTCAACTTTTTTCTTTAAATGTCGGTTAAGAGGTATTTCCAAATTTTGGAATGACAAATCATGTCACTCAATTTTTGTGAAACAAAAAATGCTAATTCTTGACATACCCAAATAAAAAATCAAATAACTCGAGAACGGTCCATCTGCCGTATATCAACAAGAATATCTTTTTTGAGCCTGTTAGATCAAATAATATGTTCCTTGTCGATTTTTATCTCAGAAGTTGAGACGAAAAAGTTAGGTGGGGAAAGGGGGAATCACCCTCCAGAAAAGAAGTGCGAAAAATTACAATTTAATATTTCAAAACGCCAAAAAAAGTGACTTTCATTAACTCACTTTGGGGACTTGTATCACCATTATTACACGGTATCGAACTACACTTTATATTTTTTTTACTATCGACCCTTGAAATTATGCCTCAGAATTATGAATCACCCTGTAATAAATTTGTATCCTTAATTCGTGCTTTTATTTTACATTTTTTTTAGTTTTACCTATCTTGCAGCGCTAGTCTAAAGTGTAGAAACAAGCCATTTTCGCCATTGTGATGGAATTTCTTTATTATATTTTGGTTTTGATTGTATTCGAAATCTGCGAGCACTTTGGTGATTTAAAAAATGTTATACCACTTCCTATTGATACCGAAGATGACAACTATAGGCATCGGGCACATGGAAGTTCTCATTGGGTAAGTGAACTCGGAGCCAATTTCCACAGAAAATAAATGTATGGAGTTATTGGTCTACACATAATTGTTCCATTTTTATTGCAAACAAATTTGATAGCTACTCTTCGTTCAGAATGAAATTGTACTCTTCATTGCTGCCTTATTCTTTCAATTCAATAAGTTAGAAAAATACACACCATGGTTCCGTTTTACTCAGATAATTATCGACTTCAATAACAACATCTGCCTGCAGCAAGACAGAGAACCACCACATTATGACTGGAACCTTCGGAAATATTTGATTCAAAGATTTCTATAAAAATGGATCACAAAGAAGAGGTGCTATTGAACAGCCACCTCAACATCCGGATATGACACCTCTCTATTATAATATGTAGGATCGTTTAAACACTGTGGTATACAAAAACAAATCCTATAATCAGGATGACTTAAAATTGAAAGCCAACACAAAACTGCTGATAAATGGAAATATCTAATAGAATTGCTTCGAGAGTTTTCTTACTCAGCTAAGTTATTGTCAAGTTATAAATGGTGAACATTTTGAACAGCTTCTGTGATAGCGATCAACGATCGAATATTTTATAATCAGTCATGCTCTTGTGTCAACACGACAACATTTTTGTTAAATATTATAGGTCTTTTAAGTTTTTTTTATCCCGATTGTCGAAGTAAGTACAAAGTGTTTCAAGATTAACTAGATAAACCTATAATCTGAACTCCAAAGATGGATGCCAAAATTAGGTTTTTAATTTTTTTCTTAAATTTGGAAAAAGATAAAAAAACGATATTTGGTAGAGATTTTCTACCAATAGGAACGTTTTTAAAGGATATTTCTTCAAACATCCTCTATCGGTAAAATGGGTGAAATTAGCAACCCCATTTTATTTTTTTTAACAGACCCAATTTTCCATCATATAAAAATGTGCCTTGGAAGCTTGATTCGTTTAGAGCCTTTTTTATCTCTTTAATTTTTTTTCATCGAACAGTTTTTGAAAAAAAAAAAAACCGATCCAACTTATTTGGAAAATTGCATTATTTAATCAAATGGAAAATGCCGCAGGCTAAAAAATTATGTTAACTTGAACCCAGAACAAATTCAGATTATTTGACAACAGTGTATTAGGCATCTAAAAGAATCCAAGGCACATTTTTATATGATAAAATTCGGATCCATTAAAAAGCTTGTATAAATTATAAAATGGGGGTTGCTGATTTCACCCATTTTACTGATGAGGGATGATTGAAGAAATATTCTTTAGAAGCATTCCAATTAGTATAAAATCCCTACCAAAACTTTTTTTTATCTTTTTTCAAATTTGAGAAAAAAAAACCTGCATAGCTTCCATCATTGTAGGACCATAACTCTTTAACAAAGCATTTCCATACATACCTCCATAGGAAACTTTTTTCTTGTTTTAAGGTCCTGAATTCAGACTTTAAGTTTACCAGTTAATCCTGAATACCGTATACTTCTTAGGTCAGAAACCTTTTTTCTTGAGGGCATTGTATACAAAATGTCTACTCAAGTCGAGAAATTTGCTATGTCTAAATAGATGTAATGCAAAAATTTGGCAGAGGAAAAAAGGATAATTTGAATGTGCATCTTTTGCCTAAGGAACTTACTATTGATTTTCTTGAAAAATTGATAAGGAAAGAAGTCAACAATATTATCTGAAGAATTCACTGAAAGTACTATTTTTAAATGTTCGCTTCTGGTTTGTGTGCTGTATATGTGGGTAATTTTTTTTTATTTCCTGTTTTTTTACACAGTATGATAAGTTTTTCTCTAATTTCAAAATACCAAACAAATCATATTTTTTATTTCTCAAATAAATTAAATATAACAATTATAAAAATCAATGTTTCTCTTGAACATCCTGATAAAAATGTAACAAAGTTCATGAGTAGGACATGCAAATTCAGCTCCATTAAATCTGTTTCTTCATAAATCAAGTCATAGTTTTGTATTACTTCGTTAGCAACTGATAAAAAATAACATGTTTTTTTTTTTAAATTCCGATAGAAATGTAAAAGCTCGTATAAGCAATAGGCTCTGAAATGATAAGCTGTCATTGACTATAAGCTGTCAGTCGTTGGTGTCAGTGAGTTTAAGTTATTTCAGTTTTAAAAATCTAAACTTACTTATTTAATATGTTGTTTGTTTTAACAAAATATGACAGAAATCCTTAAATACAGCGCAAAGATATGAGGACCTTTATCCTGATAGAAGACCACCGCATTCAGGTTATTGTAGAAAATTAGATCATTGTTTATGTAGTGAACGTTCAGTGAAAAAAGTATTCTGTGACGTAAATATTAAAAAAAGAAAAATAGAAATAGAAAAAGTATTTTACATACATAGAAAATAAAAATTAACAAAATCAACCAGTATCTTTAAGAGATTTTCAGTCACACTGCAATATCAGAAAAGATAGTGGTGCCCGTAGAATATTAAAGAAAAGAAAATATCATAATTTTAATTGTCATAAAAAAATACATGTCTTAAGGGAAATATCTTTTTTGAAACGAGTATTCTGTAGGTGGATTTTACAAAAATTTTGAATAAATCCAAAGATATGCCATTCAGTTTTATGGACTGATGAGTCAAGATCACAAACAATGGTTTCATTAATAGAAGTATTCACCAGTGTTGGGCTATAGAGAATCCACATAGGGCACAAGAGACACAATTTCAACATGTTTTGATGTCAGTGTATGGCTTGGCATGTTAGACAGAAGAATTGTTGAACCTTATTTTAATGAGGGGAATATGAATCAAGAACAGCATCTAAATTGTTTAGAAACCAATTTAAGGGATTTTTTACACTGCCTTCCATTAGATGGTCAACTAAGCTTATTGTACCAACAAGATGGTGCTCCAGAACATAATTTAAAAGCATGTTCAACTTTTTAAATCATTTATTTACTAATTCTTGGATTGGTGTCAATTGCCACCAAGATCTCCAGTTCCATCAACTTTAATTTTTTTTTATTTGGGGTTATGTAAAAGATGATTTATCTCCGCATGTCACAATATTGATGATTTAAAAACAAAAATTACAAATGCTTGTGAATAACACCAGAGATTTAATTAAAAGTTCATTCAAACACAATACACGAATCCAAAGAATGTTTGATAATAATGGAAGATAATTTGAACCCTTATTTAATTATGTATTTTTGTTCTCATATTGTTATAATTATGTTCATTAAAATTATAATTATGTGTTAAATTATTTGGTCCTGGATTTGTTATTTTCTTCATTAGCATACTTGCTTACATTTCTTGTATTCTGTATCTTAGTTAACAAAAATAATTTATATAGAATTTATCAAAGCAAAAACGAGAATAAACTTAATAAATGGCTGAATTTGCATGGTTTCCCCATGAACTTTGGTACATTTTTATCATGATGTTCAAGAAAAGCATTTATTTTTGTAGTAAATTGTCAATTAACTTATTTAAGAAATGAGAAATATGACTTGTTTGATATGATATGTATGATATATTGAAATCAGAGAGAAAACTCTATCGTACAGTGTAAATATAAATAAAATATGGGGAATAAAAAAAATTACCCTTGTACAGTACACAACCCGGAAGTGCGAATTTAAAAAATGGTACCTTTAGTACATTCTTCGGATAATATCGTTGACTTCTTAACTTTTCAATTTTTCAATAAAAGCTCATTATTTGGGAAAAAACAAAATTTTGGTTAAAATATCTCGGTAGCCATTATGTATTTTTTGTCTTAAAAAACCAAAGATGCATTTCCAATTTTTTTTTCCTTTACTTATCAATCTCATCTATTTATGCAAATATAACAAATTTCCCAAGTTGAGTAGACATCTTGTATATTTAAATATAGAAAGTAGACCAAAATTTATCAATGGTTTAATAATAAAAAAAAATATATGTAAAAAATTTGAATTAGCTAATGATATTTTTGAACACAGAATGAACTCGCATAAGATCACCCGCTAAAATGTAATAAATTACATATATCTGTCGATAGGCCTCTATTTGCAAAATGCCTCTTGAGAATTTTTTTCTATCACATGCATGCCACAAAAGAGAATTCTTACTAGAGCTGACATAGTATTGAGTGGATGTTGGAACTTTAATAATCAAGAGACTCAGGATTCATATTGCATGAAAAGTTATAAAAAAAAACTCTTCCTGCTTGAATAGTCCTGTGCCCATATACAGTTTCATGTTTTACGAACGGTAAGAGCAGATCCAAGCTTCTGAGTATGTAACACGCTGTGGCATGTAACAGGATACCTGCAAGATGATGAATTTTAATAATAATTTTTAAACACCAATGTCCGAGTATGCTAGGATTAATTTTTGGTTTAGAAAAATCCTAGGTCCTCTACCGAGGATCGAGCTCCGGGCCCCTGAATGAGAGATGTGTCCTTACCACTCGACCACAAAGCCACAAAAATAATAATAAAAATCTTTATCAAAATATTTCCTTTTCTTGACCGTTAATATCAATAATTTTTGAAAGCGTTTTCTTGGGAATACACTAAAAAAAATTTTTTTTAAGTTTCAGTTTATTAACCATTATCAGAGAACTACAATTAATACAGTATTTTAAACACAGTTATGGTGTTTAATAAACATTTAAAATATTGTATTAATTGTAGTTCCCTGATGATGGTTAATTAACCAAAACGTTAGAAAAAAATTTAGTATGTATCTGACCGGAATTCCCAAAAAAAACGCTATCAAAAATTTATTAAAATAGGAAATTTCTGATATACAAAAAAAAGTTTATATACTATGAAATAAGTAACGGGTCTTCATAAATGATCATACACCACGTGGCCAATTAGTTACCTTTAACAACTTCGTCAAGTCGTCCCGTCAGCAAAAGGTGGTTGAAAACTATTCCTTAGATACACACACACATAATAATAATAATAATAATAACTTTATTCATGTAAGCCTTACAGAATAGGATATGAAACGTCACAAGTACAGTACAGTACAACATTACAGGAATTGTATAAACAATAAAACAAATTACATATTAAAATCTAAGAATTCTTTTAAGGAATAAAAGCACTGAGTAAATAGGAAGGAGCGAATTTCCTTTTTAAATTTGGTTAAGCTGTTAACATTTTTTATGTGATCTGGCAACTTATTGAACACTGCACTGCAGGCATAATGTGGACTTTTTTTTGTAAAGAGAAAGTCTGAAGTTTCTTATATATACATCATTTGCAGATCTCGTATCATAATTGTGTACACTGTTGTGAAGTTGAAAAGTATCGGGGTTGTTTTTAACGAACAGGCTGGCTTTGTAAATAAAAATAGAAGCGGTTGTTAAAATTTTGTTAGACTTAAATAGAGGTTTGCATGAATCCAAGGGCTGATAGGAGAAAATAAGACGTAATATTCTTTTTTTGCTGAACAAAAACCTTGTTTATGTCTTTAGACTGCCCCCAATATAAAATTAAGTATTTTATATGAGAGTACGCCAGTGAGTAATATATGTTTAGAAGATACTTGGTATCCACTACAGATTTAAGATTCCGTATTACATAATAAGCAGACTTTAGTTTACCTAACACATGGTCAATGTGCTTTGTCCAAGACAAGTCTTTATCTATGTGGAGCCCCAAGAATTTTATGGTTTCGAATTTTCTAATGAGGCATTGTTTAGTTGTACTGTGATATTTTGCATTACTGCAGTTCTGCTTTGAAATATTATATATTTGGTTTTGGAGATATTGATAATTAATTTATTTGATAGACACCAGTTATAAAAAAGTGTTAGTAGTTTTTTAGTATTTCTTTCCAGCACCTCGGTGGATTCTGCAGTAACGCAAATGGTCGTATCATCAGCAAACTGTTATAAAAACCATAGAAGTATTCATCCTAGATTGTCCGTTCTTCATGTGTACCTCCCACGTCAACAAGGGACCGAGGACTCTTCATCATTTTATGGGTATCTCTGTTGTAACTGGCACAGCTCGACTACTGTCTACCTCATTACTTCAAATGAGTGGAGCAGAACCGGAACGGCAAACATGTTAGTCGTAAACATCTTGTTTTTCCACGAAAGTTCGAGAGATCAGATCTTTCGGAGTCAGTGTCTGTACTTTCTGTGGAGAGAATGCTTTATTCGCTTTACATCATGGATGTGCCGTTGCTGCGCACACAGGCACGTATAGGTCTCTCCAACATCCAGATGTCATAGAAGGCTTCTATCTGCAAGCTGCACTTCAACAGAGACTTCTCTGTATTGTTCTCTCTAGAGGTGGACCACTCTCTGGTCACTGGATCGACATTTCTACATACGAGTTACGCGGAGCTCCACAGATAACGCTAACAGTGAAATGCAGAAGAGGAGAGAGCTCAAAGAATCACTGTCGAAAACTCCTCTCCTAAATGTCAACTGTTCTGTCATGGCCTGCTGTGCACCAGATGATATGGTGAAGCGACTTCTTCAGAGCGGCAGTAGCTGTTCGATGTATCCCATCATGGTGCTAGTACCGCAAGACATTGAAACAAGTGTAGCAATAACTCATGCATGAAACGTTGTGTTAAATGTCTTATAGTAATCGATCTAGGCCATTGGTAAATTCCACTTGTATTGCACAGAAACTTGTGTAATACAATGGTATATCAGCAGGTTGTCATTACAACCTGCCAGGCCTTTCTTAGCACCACGTTGTTAGTTTATTTGTTGGAAGACCGGTACAACAGTCCTCACTGTCCTAGCATACAAGATACGAATATCTTGTAACAGGAGTTGAGGCAAGTAATCGGTCCATAATTTCTCAGCTCGGAAAGATCCCCCTATTTGGGGATAAACTCTTCCCCCATCATATGCTGATGCCATCTGGGCTCGGGGCAGCGAAGTTCTTGGTAGCAACAATTGCTTGTTGGACTTCCTGTATACTGATTGCCAGGTACTGGTTCTTTCAGTTGTCTGTGGCATAAAGCCTCGAAGTGTGCAACTGCTGGAGTGGTACTATTGAATGGACACGTCGTTTCGTAGATACCTTTCCAGAAATATTATTATTATTATTAAGTTTCGATATCCGTTACATGCTGTGGCTCTTGAAAAAGGTGGTAGGATTTGTATGGAACAACATGTTTTGCTCTCTACTCTTCAATGTTTTCTTTATGGTCATGAGCGTTTGAATTCTATCTAGACAGTACTGCTTTATTTGTTTTGCAGTTTCTGAAGGTACAACAAAATACCAAACGTTTTATTGAAATATCTTAATTATAACTAAGTGCTGCATTTTCCATTACACAGATATTAAATAATAAATTTGATTGATTTGTTATTGAATAAATTTAAATAGTTGTTATATTTATACACAATTTTTTAAATTTCAGAGGAAATCGTTATTACTTTACTTGCACAATGGAAGCGATCCATTTTCAACTATATTTTGCGAAAATTTAAAGAAACCTGAAATAATTGAAATTTTAAACCGTAATTTCTTCTTACTTGGATGGGATGTAGAAGAAACCAAATATCAAAGTGCCTTAGTTCAAGCCTTAAATAATTGTAGTACTTTATCCAATTTAGTAAATATGATCAACTCAAAAGTTTCTGCTGCCTTATGCATATTGCCTATTGAAGGCGCTGTGACACTTTTCTCTTGTCTTAGGGGTAATGTTTCTTATAAAGATTTTCATATGACTTTAACAAATGCTGAACGTTTCCTAATTACTGAACGAGAAGAAGAAAAATTGTTGGAAGATCTCAAGAGGAAAACTGCAAACAAAAACGATATGGGATCTGAAAATTACCAAAAACTTATGGCTGATATGTTGGGCGATAGGGATTATGATAGTTTTGAATTTAACCAACATGAACATTTAAAAAATAAAATTGCTTTTGCATTATTAGGTCCTCCTCAAAAAAGAAGATGGTGGTTATGATGATTCAGATATGAAGAATGTTGAGCTTCTTTTTAAAACTATTCTACAAAGTAGCGGTAAGTAATATATCCACTTAGTCAAGCTTTTATGTCAAAGCTGAGGAACTAGGGTTTTTTTTAAAAAGGTTGATCCCAGTCTAATTATTTATGTATATATTTGTAGCTCCTTTTTGGTCATACATGTTTTTAAGAATCCAGATATAATTTAATTCTATTTTGAAAGATGTAAATCGTTTTATTACCACAGTGAAGCAGTTAAATGTTTGAAATATTTAAAAGCATTTTGTCTCCAAAGTCTCAAAATTCAATAAAAGGTTGTACCCACACCGAATTGAATGTTGTCCAATTTATTTTTTTTAAATTTTTTTTCAAAACTGCATTCAGTGTTTTTTTTTTTATTAAATAATTTCGTTAACTTACAGCTAATTGGTTTCTCAGCCATATTGATCAAGCAGATGTTAGGTTATTACAAAAAGCAAATCTAGCCTCAAATCTGGCTAATTAGAAAATTAAAATTTTCAAGTTTTGAAAAGAGAATATACAGGGTGGGCCAGATTTTCATCGAGAAACTTAGAGAACATACCAACATAATATGGATATCATATAAACCTATAGCTAAAAGTGCTTAGTTTTCAAGATAGAGGGCGCATTTCACCAGAAATAATTGAGATTTTGTTATGAAATTCAGAAGGTGCAAGTTGTGTATACTTTGAACCATAGTTTTCATTTCTCCATTCGAAATTATGTTAATAGAAAAATGCAAAACCATATAATTTTTTAAACAATTTCCAATTAACAGCTAATTAATAAGTGGGGATAAGTGATTTTGAAATGAGTTTAACTCATCATATCAAAAAATTGTAAGAAAACTTTTTTGTGCATCAATGATAGTAAATGTCAAAAAAGAAAAAAAAAATAGCTTAGATCAGAGGTTTCCCGCTTTTTTGTGAAGAATATCCCTGACATCCCCCATCCTCGGTTAGAGATATAAAAACTATGGAATTATGATGAGAAGTGTACTGATATACACAACATTCACTTTCCGAATTTCATAACGATATCTCAATTACTTCCGGAAAAATATCGAAAAAGGTGAAAATGTATTAAAACTTCAACACCCTATATCTCGAAAACTAAGCATTTTTAGCTATAAGTATATATTGCAAATCCATATTATTTTGGAATGTTCTATCGAGTCTCTAAGTTTCCCAAATAAAATCTGGCCCACCCTATATATTTATCTTAACGTATCAGAACACAATAATTTATTTCTTCTCACCTTCTTTGGGTATTAAGTCACTCCTAACTTAAGTGTCAAATATTTTAGATTTTGGATAATTAAAAGTTGACGTTTCAAATACTCTCGATTCCATTTTCAAAACTAGAGTAAAATTTCTGATAAAAGATTTTCTTTTTAAGAAATGTTAAACATGACAGTTTTCTATACATATATTTCCATAGACACGTGAGACATTATGCTATACTGATATTTGTGTCTACTTACCTCAAATATTTATCACCGTTCAATAAAATAATGGTGAATTCTTTAATTTTTTTCTTGTGTTATTACTTTCTTTTTCCAAAACTGTTGCAAAATCCCATTTAATAATGTGATTGTCAAACAAATAATAAAATAGGAAAAAGTCAGCATCCATCTCTCTTGATATAAACAAAGCCTTCGATAGTGTTTGGCATCATGGACTTTTATATTATATTTATAAACATTACCTTTCAAACTGATCTCTCCAAGTCCAAGTTAAAAATAAATTGTCTGCTTCATTTACTCTTGAAGAAGGTTTACCACAAGGTTCTCCCCTTTCGCCAGCACTCTATAATATTTTCTGCTATAACATATACAATTACAATCTAGAACGTCCACAGAATATTTAACACAATGCATATACAGTGTGTCCACGGATGGAGTTGCCAAAAGGAAAAATTTCTTTATTTTTTCATTCATGATAAAAAGTCAATCTATATAATAAATTCTGCTTTTCTTAAAACCCTTAAATAACAATTCAGATTTTAAGTTTATATACAGGGTGTCCAGGGGTGAAGTAAAATTTTCTACGTTTAGTGAATTACGAAAAAAAAGTTACTCTTTATTTAAAAATGTGCATCTCTTAAAGGCTCCAAATATCTAATTAATTACGGCAGAAGCTTTGATTCTTTTTTTTTTTTTTTATTTGCCAAAACTAGTTCTTTGTAAAATAAGGAGCTTCTCTCAAAAGCCCATAAATGTTGATTTGTGTATCCCAGGATCATCAATAAGAATAATTTTTATAAGTATAGAAAAAAAAATGTAATAAAATTACCACCAAATCCATACAACCTATTATTATTTTTTTGTTTTCTGTTAACACTATACTTAGTTTAATGAACAGAAAGTTAAGCCACTCCTCACAAATACTCGCCATATTTGAATAGAATTTTTTTGTTGGTCGTATTTCTAAAACCATAACACAAACAACCACTTGAGTTAACTCCCACAAGATCTTAATTTCGACGTCGGTCATTTCGTTTTGGTGCTTTGTAGAGATTATAGTTGTTATTCGTTGTTTCGAGTTGCTGTATAAAAAAAATTGTATTTTTCAAGACTGGTGTATATTTGTGTATATTAAGGTACATAATAAAAACGATTAATATTGACTAAGGGCCAGTTTTATCATCTTGCTTTAAATTAATTTGGTGGATAACTTCCTTGAATACGATTGTATCAATAATTGTATCCATGGAATTTATGTGCCACAAAATTTAATGTTATAAATGATAAAAGAATTTTAAATTTCGTATACTTATTTTACATTTAACGTTTTATCATTTTAATTCCTCAAAAATGATATTTCAAATTACAGTTTTGAATTTCTGCTTTTATTAATTTGTAGCGTGTAAAACTAGTTGTCGAGTATACTGTTCTGCTCAACAATAAATTAGAGGGGTGTGGCTTAACTATTTCTCTTATAAACATGGTATAGGTGGAATGAAACAAATTATTTTCTTTTATTGTAAATAAGTTAGTTTTTCATTGTTTATCGTTAACATATTTATATTATCATCAATACTGTTTATGGTTTCGGTAATTTTCGTAATTTTATGAAATAATTTTTTTCCATTCTTGCTAAAATTGCTCTTGTTGATGATCCTGGTTGTTTTTGCGAAGGGATATACAAATTCCCATTTTATTAGGTATTTATACGGTCTTTAAAGAAGTTCTCTACAAAGAACTTTTGTAGAGAACTTTTGTCAAATCAAAAAAAAATCTCTAAGCTTCTATCAAGAGATATCCCGTAATTAATTTATGAATTTTTATGGATATTTGGGGTTTTTAAGAGATGTACATTTTTTAATGGAGTAATTTTTTCTCATATATCACTAACGTAGAAATTCTTTCTTCACTCTGGACATCCTGTATATAAATTTAAATCTGAATAGTTATTTAAGAGTTTTAAGAGAAGCAGAATTTATTATATAGATTGACTTTTTTTTTTAAATGATTAAATAAAGAAGTTTTTCCTCTTGGCAACCCCATCAGTGGACACACTGTATACTTCAATTCGCTGATAATAATTGCCTTGTATCCCATGGGAAAACTTTGGGAGAAACCATTGAAAATCTACAGCGTCTTTCGGACAAAACAATATTCTGGATGAAAAATGGTGAACTATACCAAATCCAAATAAATCTCACCTGATTATATTCAACCATAAAGCAAATAATTCTCTGTTAATAAATCTACTTCAACAGACGCTCTAACCTTCTCTATCTTGCAAATACCTAGGTTTCAAAATCGACAGCAAGCTAAATTTTAAATCACCACAAATCAGTGCAAAGTATTATATCAAGGACCAAACACTTTAGATCTCTTACGTATAAAAATAAAGGTCAACAGTGTGCAATATTTATAAAATAATTTGCCGTCCCATATTGGAATATGGTTCTATTCTGTTTGGGAATTGCCAAAAACCAACTTTACACAACATTGAAGTAGGGGAAAGAAGTAGTCTGAGGAAAATTACAAAGATTAGGCATCCCAATAATCCTTTGCACAAACCCTCTAATAAACTTCTCTTTCAAAAAACCAAAATTGAACCTATACTCTTCCGATTCCACGGACTTGCCAACAATTCATTTAACATCGAAATAATAAATCCTTTCATTCACCAAACCAATCCCAACATCACTAAGAATCAAAAATATGTGAATACACTTGGACTAACAATCACATTATTAAGTGGGAATTTTGCAAAAGTTTTGGAAAAAGAAAGTAATAACACAAGAAGAAAAATTAAAGAATCCGCCATTGTTTTGTTGACTGGTGATAAATGTGTGTCGAATTACTCTGTTTTTGTACAAACTAGTTGTGAATCCTTAGAGAGACGACGTAAGTAGACACAATATCAATATAGCATAATGTCTCACGTGTCTATGGAAATATGTAGACAGAAATCTCATGTTTGGCATTTCTAAAAAAGAAAATCTTTTTTCAAAGAAATTTGACTCTAGTTTTGAGAACGGTATTAGAGAATATTTCAAAAAGTTTCATTTTCAGAATAATATTTTTTATATGTGAGACATTTTTGGATAGGCAAGAAAACCTTTTTATTAAAAACCAACCTCTTGTCTGATTTTTAGTCACAGAGGTTCATTTAACAAATTTTTTAAATATTTTAGGACCGTGGCTTTAATACCCAAAGAGGGTGGGAAGAAACATGACGGGATGCCACAAATAAATAACTATAGACCTCCGATCAAAGAATTCTTTGATTGGAGCTATAAACAATATCAGAATATATTATATTTTAAGCTCACGAGAATAGATCATGGAGTTACAATATACAGGATGTGCGTGTATGGGGTTTACAAGAGGTGAATTTACAAAAATATTCAACTTCACAAGAAAAAAGTTATTCTACATAAAAGTTGCTTTAAAAAAAATGTACGATTCACGTTGAGAAACTTTATATTTCTTATACAGGGTGTTCATTTTGGAACAAAATGTTAAATAGTCAATGCTTGCCACCTTTTCTATTTAGCTAATTGTATGTAAGTATCAGATAAACAGTTATGAATGTATAAAATACCTAACAATGAAATGGTACCTTATAGGAAGGTATGTTTCAAAGACGTGTTAGAACTTGTAATTTACAAAAATCGAAATTTTGGTTGGATATAAAATGTGAAGTAACTTTTATATAACATTTTGTTCCCGAATTAAAGATAAGGCCAATTTACTCTTAAGCAAGTTTTTGTTGTTTTTAAGTACTCTGCATAAAAAACATAGTTTCTCAACATGAATCATATTTTTTAGGAAAGCAAAAACTTTTGAAAAGTTGAGTATTTTAGCTATTTCCCTTCTTGCAAACCCTATCCTCGGACATACTGTAAAATTCAGTCTATGCTGTATCTGTTTCTACAATAACGTTTATTTAATATTTGATATTTTTCTGTAAACATATGTTTTTAGGTGAAATAGCTAAATACAGGGATAAAGTAGAAATATCGTTTTTATACAACTGTACTGAACCACTGCCATCTGAAAAATTACGTCGTGCAAAGAAATACAAGGAGGAATACAACCCCAATACTGATGTGTTGCCTCTTCCAATATTTGTGTTAAGGAAATGTCGTGGTAGTGAAAATCCTTGTAGGATATTCATAGATCATACTGGTCGAACTTACGATACATGGCAGAATTATATAAGCAGAAATAAGATTCGTGAGTGTGAAATGATTTTGCCGCGTAATGGAAGGTATGTATTATGTTAAGAGTTCATATCTTGGATGACATTGATGTAAAAATCAGGTCAGGCATGGAAGGATATGCCATCAGATATTGAAAGAAAATAAAACAAATTAATAAAGTAGTGAAACAACCTACCTATTTCTTACATTATATTACTATAACTATAAATTAATATATTTATCACATGTACACACATGAATGGGCACACATACACCCATACGCATAATTATTAGTTCTTATTTAATAAGAACCAACAAACACGCACGCAAGTGCATATAAACCTATACACACAGCACACAACAAATCTACATAAATAAATCTACATTATATATACATATTACTAGCATTGACAGAATAAAATACAAAACCTAATTACTAATTAAAAACAATTCTCATGTTAATTTATATTTCAAGTACATATTTTCTGGATATTTTTCTGAGGTAAGTTATAGACCTATTTTGCATCATATTAAATATTCTACATTATTGAACCAATTAATCGCTAAATACGCAAAGCAAGATTCAAATGTAGTGGTAACATACCTAGGAATATCAAATCTTATTAGATTTCTCAGGTTTAAATTGTGTAATTTTTTTTCTAAAAATTATATAATCAAACAAATATTCAGGTTTTTGATTTGTATAAATTTTAGACAGAAATATCCCAAAAATAATAACCATCTAAATTTAACTTTTAGTAGAGAATTGTTATTATATATCGGTGTTGTATGATCAAACTTTCTAATACCATATGCAAAATGAATGCATGAGTTTTGTGCCAGCTGTATTTTATTTTTGAATTCTGTTCTAAGGAAACTGTGATAAACTGTTATACAATAGTCAACATGAGGATAAACAAGTGCTTCAACTAGCTTGTACTTACTTTCGTCTGGAAATATAAATTTAAACGTACGGTGATTTCAGTTGCTGATTTTTTTTAGTTGAAAATTCAAAATGCTTTGTTTATTTGATTATGTAGTTCATACAATGATTATTTATTAAGAGCAGTGCCATATACAAACTTCAGCTCAGTTGTATTTTAAAGCTGCATTTTCACCAGGTATCCAACTTAAATCAATAAATCACTGTTAAAATTTTTCTGTCAGTGACATCGAAAAAACGAATACATATGATTCATTCTAAATACCATACAGATTTAATATATAATCATATAGGCAATCAATACTGATGCGTATTTCTTGATTAATAGGAAATACGATTATTTAGTTTCATGAAATGACACCAAATAAAATGTTCATATTTCTTATTAATAAAGAAAATAGGCATGTACTGCCTGTAATTTTATATATTAAATCTATATGGTATTTAAGATGAATCATGTCGTGTTCTCATTTTTCGTTCTCATCAATAGAAACATTTTAATAGCGATTTTAAGTTTTCTGTTGGTTATCCTTGCGACAAAGGCGTGCTAACGAGGCGTGTTACTGCCGCCTTAAGGAGTAATAACTCCTTAAAATTTATACTTCAAAAATGATTTATCTTAATTTCATTTTTAAAGACATCAAGACATTGATATTGTTTTATTTATAATAGTTTTTACACAGTTTGGAGTTAGTAATATAATAATATTTTGCTGTTTTATTTTTGGATAATAACCGTCATTTTACATCATTAAGTATGTCGATTTCAAAAAAAAAACTTGTTTAGTTATTTAGGTTAATTATTTTAACGTAAAATGCAGTTATAGTAGAAAAAGGTCAAAATCATCAAAGTAGGCGGAGATTCTTAAAATTTTGCATACAAGTATAACTTGTTAATCTGAATTTTTTTCAATTTACTGTCTTTACAGAAAATGTACTTTACATACCAAAAAAAGTAGTTTTTGCTTAACTACCATGGCCTACGTGATTAAAAATAAAACACACCAAAAAATTCTCTTCAGATAACCAGGCAAGAAAAAAATCTAAAATTTGAGGTCCATTTCACCTAATGCGAACTCAATGGGGACACACTGTATATGTATAATTTTTTGTTCTGATGTTTTTTTTTGAGCCTCACTATTTACTTTTATGTTTTCTCTGCTCATTCTTTGTTGCGATATAGGTTTTTTTAATTGTCAGTTCTTATTAGAGTTGGCAAATCGGTCCGCAAGTCCCGGGCAGTGCTAGGTAGAGAAATACCCAAATACGTAAGCAAGACTTGTTTACTATTTTAGCAAAGACTAACATTTGATTTTAGTCTATTGTTGTGCCTCGTTGTATGTACAATGTAATTTATTCCTCTCCATTGTATTGTTGATAATTTTATTTGTTGTTTTTTATTCTTGATATTAATTTAAAATAAAGTATGTCAGACCTGCCCAAGGGTAAAAAACGGCTGTACGCTGACAAAGTGATTAAATTTATCAGTGACTTTCTGGGTTTATTCTACAATGGTGCTATAATAATTTGTAAGATATATGAGACAGACCTGATGTGCTGGGTAAACGTCACGTAAATTCTGTGCAACATACTCGATAAACAACCATTTTTTTAAATTCTGGAATAAATACAATCCCAAGGTGACGTTACCAAGTCGCACAACGGTGCGTAACTATGTACTAACTGTAAGCGAAGACATTGTAAATAAGATCAAATGTGTACTAAAAAATACACGGCTGTGGTTGTGTTGATGAGACGACAAATTGTAAAAAAATTCTATTTTAAATGTTATAATATCCTCTTAAACAGACATTTCCACTGTTACTAGTTAGCAAAAGACTAACCGAGTGTACTGGCCAAACAATTACGCAGGTGGTGCTGGAAACGTTAGAAAAATTTGATCTGTCAAAAAGTCAAGTGTTGATATTTGTGACCGATGGTGCTCGACAATGCGTTTGGTAGGCCGTTCTCTTTAAGAACACGGTTGGTACATGTAACAGTTTATTGCATTTATTACAAGTTAATTTCGTTTATTACACTTATTATGTGTACGCCTATGTCCTGCGGCGCATTTTTGCCAACTCTAGTTATTATTCGGTTTTGTGTAGTAATTATTATAATTTTTTTTATTCACCTGCTTTCTCTGGCAGAACAAGTTATATTGCGGCAACTCGAAAGCTGATCTCTTTACTAGCGAATGGTCGCCGTTTAATACTCTATCACAGTTTTAGTATGTTGGGCTTCCGGCATAAACACTGATTTTACAATGCAAACTGACTACAGCTACACTGAATAGTGTACGGATTTGCCCTTTCATAAGTACGTTTTCAAGGTAAAAGCTACTACTGCCGTTAACTTTAATTATCAGCATAAAGATATATGGAGCAATGGGTAATGGAGTGAGGTAGACTTGCTGGGTATAAATTGAATGAACACAGTATGCTACCCTGGAGGACATCTTGTTTAACAACAATGGAATCTTATCTGAATCTCTCTACCTCTACAATTTAAAACTTACCATTTAAATAGTTTGTGAACCAGAGGTGTGTCATTTCTGAAAATCCACAGAAATTTAATTTTGCAATTAGGAGGTCATGGCTTAACAGATCAAAAGCCTTGCTGTAGTTAAGCAACACCAAGCAATAATACTTAAAATATGTGAACTTTTTCAAATGTGGAGTCTCCACATTTGTCTTGTGTAGAAAAGTCTACTTTGCCATTGAAAAGGTCATCTGCCACCTCTCAGACCGATGCAAAGGAAATTAAAAAAAAATAAAGTTGACAAAAACTTAAACGGTCGAAGTTAAATGTAAAGCATAAACTGACAAAAACCAAAAAGCCCTTATAATTTTTGAGGGTACATCCCTTCCGTATCGAAAAAATAAATGGAAAGACCCCTTCAAACCACCTGTCGACTTTGGCAGGCTATTATCCTGTGCAAAAGTCTCAGTCCCTTTGGAAGAAAAACAAAAAATTTTGGAAAAAAATCTTTAAAAGCTCCAATAGATTTTTGTTGCCTGGCCACAGGTGTTTTATTTGCTAGTTATGCCTCTACTGTAGACATTTGATTGGTTCCTTGTTAAGGCCTACTCAGTGGTAAAGGTTTCAACCCCGTACCTAATGCCCTTCTAGGTCCTAAATTTTTGTTTATAAACAGAAAACTTCCAGTCCTCTTCGAGTGAGTGTTTATAATGAATTGACTTTATCAACTTGAATATTACAGAATTCACTAAAAAAATTATAAGGTAAGGTATGTTGTCACATACATTAACATATTTACGCGCTGACGTCATCAATACCCAAATTCCGAACTCTCTACTCATTTTCAATACAAAATGCTAAATATCTCGGCTCCTGTGGGAAAAACTTTCACATGGATTTTAATTATGGTTTATCAAATGGAACTTGTATTTAACGATGTCTGAGCTTGTGCAGCAATAATAGTTAGTGGCTAATGTTTTTAACTACTGTAACTTTACAAAAGTATTAGAGACCTGGTTTTTTATGATTTAAAACTGATAATAAAATAGTTTACTAATAATGACGATATTATGGAAAAATCATTGTATATCGCATCGTTAGTATCGTGTAATTCGTAATCCCTCTCTGGAAATGTCATCCAAGATACGAACTCTAATTATGTTGTATTATATAATTAAAATGAGGGAATATGTTATTTCACTGAGTGTAATAATAGTTAACTAACTCGATGTGAGTGAAATAATTTGGCTATTATCTAAAAGAAGTAGAAAAAAGTTAGTCCCCAACCAACTTTTTGGTTTTTGTGTTGTGATTCTATTAAAAAAAAACAGAGTGGGGGGGGAGCAAAGTAAAACGCGAATCAATTATTGATCTGTATACTTGTAGAAAACTGATAAACACAACAATCCATATTAATCTACAAACCGTAGTTATTCTATTTTGAAGAATTTTTAATGCGCATGTCAAAATCTAAGTATTGCAAAAAATTAAAAATATTATTCACCAATTTTGTTTTAAATTTAAACCTCACCAAAAGTTTCCAATAATGCAAAAAGTTAGTTTGGGGACTCACCTTAGTTCCTCCAGTTGAATTAACTGGAATCTTATTTTTTCAGATATGAGGTCAATGAAAATGGAGATGTACTTCTTGATAAATATCTGTCACCAGACTGTAGTGTTGATGCAAAATTATTGCAGAGTGCTGACATCGCTAGTACTGTAGTAGGCTTAGTTTCTGGTGGATTATTTGTTGTAGCTGCTGTAACAACAGTCGCACCAGGGGCTTTAATTGCGGGTGGTGTTCTTGGTTTAGGTGCTGGAATTTACTCAATAGGCCGTAGTGCTTATGCTTTATATGATAGAAAGAAGCATAGAGAAGTTAGTATATAAAAATATCATATTTTAATAAATAAATACATTTTTTTCTCATTTTTAGACATTAAGCTTTGCAAATTCTGAAGCTAGAGGTGCTTACCTAAATATTCTCGCAGGCTCTTTAGGATTTGTTGGTAGTGGTGCAAATATGGCTGTATCCCAGTTGGCAGCAAGGGGTGTTAACATTGGAAAGGTAAATACTAACGTTGCATGGTGCTATGGGGGTTATTTAATGGATGAACTGAGGTTTTTACTTACAGGCGTTGTATATTCTATTGTTACGCCACTGGACTGTGTTGACTGGTTAGATTAGGCTGGAATTGTACACGAACGGCCGGGAATATTCTGGAGTGCTCTAGATTGGGTCAATGGATGTATAAATAAGACGCACGGTGGGCCGAGATTTAATCTTAAGTTGAACGTGAACGAGTGAAGAAGCAATAAGAAAGAGACTTATAAGTGTTCAGTTGTGATCATAGTTAAGACATTAATTAATCTATTGTTATTAATTGTTAATTAGTAAATAAAGTAGTGATTTAGTGTTACCTGGACTTTCAATCAACGAATCTACGAGCAGAGGTGTTTGTGTGGATAGCAAACACGTAACAATTTGGTGTTGGAAGTGAATTGGAAGAGAAATTTCTGGAATATTCGAAAAGGTTCTACAGTGTTCTTCTCAGAAATTAGTGGTAACACGGAGAATTAAGCTACTGGACAGTGTTTGGAGGACTATTTCTGGACTGAATAGTGACTTTAAAGTGGATTTCGAGAAGTTTCTAGAACATTCGATTTAGAAATAGTTGCAAATACGCGAGTGCCGCTAGTAATAACGTGTTGTAGACTGAGAAAAAGGACTACTAGTGCAATTTCGGGAAAATTCTAGAACATTCTATTTGGAAACTACAGAAGATACGTGAATTGTGTTAACGAGAACGTGTTATAGACTCAAAACAAGACTTATTAGTGATATTTCGTGAAAATTCTCGAACATTCCATTGCACAATTAGTGAAGAGAAGTGACTTTTGTCAACACAAAAGAAGTATAGACTCTAAATAAGACTTTCTAGTGCTTTCGAGATTTTTCTGGAACATTCCATTATTAAAATTGACGTGATATCAACATTTTACGGATTTTATAGTGTAATAAACTTTATTTTGAACTGATTTACGTGTCGTGTGTTAATGCCAACAACAAGAAGCATGGCGGAGAAACAAACACAAGACTTACTTGCAGCATTGGTGCAACAAATGGAAGAACAAAGGAAGATTATGGAAGATCAAGAGAGAAGACGACAGGAAGAAAAAGAAGAACAAAGGAAAATTATGGAAGATCAAGAAAGAAAGCGACAGGAAGAGAAAGATGAACAAAGGAAGATTATGGAAGATCAAGAAAGAAGACGACAGGAAGACAAAGAAGAACAAGAAAGAAGGCGACAAGAAGAAAAAGAAAACAAAGAGAAGACACAGGAAGAAAAAGAAGACCAAGAGAGAAAACGCCTAGAAGAAAAAGAAGACTTGATAAAAATGATCGAAGGCCTGGAAATAAGACGAAAGGATGAAAAGGAAGAACAAGAGAGAAGACGACAGGAAGAAAAGGAAGAGCAAAGAAAGGAACACCAGGAAGAATTAAGAAAAATGTTTGAAGAACAAGAAAATTGGCGAGTCGAGGAAAGAGAAGATTTCAAAAGAAGCCTAGATGAACAGCAAGCAGCTATTTTCTCCCTCACTGAAAAATTTAAAGGAGATGTTATCGAAAAAGTCACTGAAGTCGCAGGGAAAGTCTGTGAAGTCGAAGGACAAGTCATGGAAGTTAAAGGAGAAGTCATAGAAGTTAGAAGTTTGAGGGAGAAATAACTGAAGTTAAAGGAAAAGTCGGTGAAGTTGAAGGGGAGATAGCCCGGTTGAAACACCAATTAAGAGAGAAGGGAGGCCAATTAGTACTGTCGTCTGGTGCTAGATTACAACCACCTTCCTTCGACGGTCAAAGTTCATGGTCAACTTATAAGAGACAGTTTGAGGCAGCTGCACGTTCAAATAACTGGAACGATGAGGAAAAGGCAACAGCATTGGTATTAGCACTAAGGGGCCAAGCATTAGACCTGCTCCAAACAATTCCTGCCGCACAGCAACAAAACTTTAGCATTTTGGAGGCAGCGTTAGAACTAAGATATGGCGACCAACATCTCGCCCAAGTATATCAGGCTCAGCTTAAATCACGCAGACAACGAGGTGGAGAAAGCCTCCAGGAGTTCGAAGCTGCGGTAGAAAGATTAGCCCATCTAGCCTATCCTGATGCACCAATGGAATTTCAACAACAGTTAGCAGTTAGCACATTTATTGATGGAGTAAAAGATCAGGAAGTTAGGCGAATTCTTAAGTTGGCCAGGCATAAGCTTAGTAGTGAGGCTTTAGTACATGCACTGGAGATTGAGGCTGCCTATAAGGATACCACCCAATCAAATCAGAGAGTACGAGCTGTGAGTGTGGAGGAAGACAAGCCAGACAACACAACACAAAATCTGATATCTGATCTACACAAGATGATCACCCAACTACTGACAAAATCGAACTCCCAGCAGAGACAAGACCAACAACAAAATAGTGGGAGGCCGAATGGAGGCATCCGTTGTTATAGGTGTGGCAAAGTGGGCCATATCAAGAGAAACTGTCGTCAACGCAGCCCAGAAAGGGTAAATGCTGCTGTGGTTGAGGAGCTACAGGAAAACTAAAGATGGCTGGCAATTTGGGGGCTGCGCTGGCCAAGAAATGTTGTGACCCCCGAGAAATAAAAGTTTCCCAACTTCGAAGAGTTCAAAGTAGTCTGTTGTTGGAGGGTTATGTAAATAAGAAGAAATGTGTGTTCACAATCGACACAGGAGCTACGTCATCAATAGTACGGGCAGGATTCATAACGGGTATCAAAGTAAATAAAGAACAGAATGGATTAGTCATCCGGACAGCTACGGGAGATAGGGCGGCGGTTCATGGGGAAGTCGACATGGAGGTGCAGATTGGCCGCTTATGTTTTAAACACCAAGTTATCGTAGCTGACATTACAGATGACTTCATTTTAGGATTAGACGTTATGGAAAAATATGGATTTGTACTTGATGTTGGAGAACGAGTTCTCAAGATTGGAAATGAAGAAATTATTCTTTCAACGGCAGGTGAAAAATTCCATAATATCAGGCTACTAACTTCGAGGACAGTAAACATTCCTGCACGAACAGAGAAAGTAATTGAGGCCGTCCTGGAGGAAAATTCTGTGGGATACCGCTTTGGCCTCGTTGGAGAGGGACGACTCAATTAAAATGACAGACAATGTGATCCTGGCAAGGACTTTAACACAGACTACAGACAATATACCGATTAGAGTGGTTAACCTAAATTCACACTCAGTGACGTTCAAAGAAGGCGAAGCAATTGGCACCTATGAACCAGTCACATGGATTGCGAGATGTGAAGAACAAATCTTTGGAGCTTCGTCTACAGATATGGACCAAGAAGTTGTAAGAATGTTAAATGCCCAGTTAGAACATTTAACTCCAGATGAACATAGAGAAGCTTTAAAATTCTTGCAGAAGGAAAGTACAGTATTTGCAAAGGACACAGAAGCTCTTACAAAGACCAACATAGTGCAACATCGGATAAATACTGGTGAATCAGCTCCTATTCGTCAACCACCTAGGAGGCTCCCATTAGCAAAACAAGAAGAGGCTTCCGCAATGTTACAGAAGATGCTTAAAGACGGAGTTATTGAGGAATCAACCAGTCCTTGGTCGTCGCCAGTAGTTTTGGTTGCTAAGAAAGATGGAACTTTAAGATTCTGTGTCGACTATAGGAAGCTGAATGACGTCACAAGAAAAGACAGCTATCCTTTACCCCGAATTGATGACACACTAAGTACGCTGGCAGGTTCACAGTGGTTTTCCACTCTAGATCTTCGAAGTGGATATTGGCAAGTGGGACTTCATCCAGATGACAAAGATAAGACAGCCTTTTCGACAGGAAGTGGCCTTTATCAATTCACTGTGATGCCTTTCGGCCTGTGCAATGCGCCAGCGACTTTTGAAAGACTGATGGAACTGGTACTACGAGGACTAACTTGGAAGACATGTCTAGTTTATCTTGATGATGTGATGGTTATGGGACGGGATTTTAAGGAGCATTTGAAGAACCTTCAAGAAGTGTTTGGAAGAATTAAAAATGCACACCTGAAATTAAATCCCAAAAAGTGCTTAATGTTCCAGAAAGAGGTAAAATTCCTAGGACATGTCGTGTCTTCGGAGGGGATAAGAACAGACCCAGATAAGATTTCTTCAGTACGAGATTGGCCGAGGCCTTCAAATGTTCACGAAGTAAGAAGCTTCCTTGGCCTATGCACTTACTACAGACGATTTGTGGAACGATTTGCTGATATTGCGAAGCCACTACATCGGCTTACAGAAGAGAAGGTTCAGTACCAATGGACACAAGAGTGCGAAACATCATTCAGAACACTAAAATCAGCACTGTGTTCGAGTCCGGTTCTTTCATACCCAGAACGGAAAGGCCTCTACGTATTAGACACAGATGCCAGTAATTCTGGACTTGGATGTGTTCTTTCCCAAATTCAAAATGGACAGGAAAAAGTAATTGAATACTTCAGCAAGACGTTGTCGAAGCCAGAACGTAACTATTGTGTGACACGGAAGGAACTACTGGCCATTGTCAAGTCCATAGACCATTTTCACAAATACCTATATGGACAACATTTTAAAGTTCGGACCGACCATGCTGCATTAAAGTGGTTATTACAATTGAAGACTCCGGAAGGCCAACTAGCTCGTTGGATAGAAAAACTGCAGCAATACGATTTTAAAATCGAACATCGTCCTGGAAAATCCCATAGAAATGCAGACGCTCTCTCCAGAAGACCCTGTCGGGAAGACTGCAAGCACTGCCACCGGGTGGAAAAACAACAAGGGATAATAATTGTAAACACCGTTAAAATTGATGTTCCTAACGATTGGACAAGACAGACATTAAGAGAAGAGCAGTTAAAAGATCAAGAAACTGGTCCTATTCTGGAATGGAAAGAAAGAGGAGCCCGACCAGGCTGGAAGGACATTTCAGACAAGGCAGTGGGACTGAAGGCTTTGTGGGCACAATGGGATTCCCTTAGAGTAGAGGATGGCCTGTTGAAAAGAGCTTGGGAAAGTCCAGACGGGAAGGAAATTACTTTGAGATTGGTAATTCCCAAAGGTACTCCAGGAAGTGCATAATGGAACATCTGGCGGACATTTTGGCATCAACAAAACTCTCACTAAAGTACGCGAACGATTCTACTGGGTGAACAGCCGCCAAGATGTGGAAGCTTGGTGCCGCAAATGTGAAGTTTGTGCGGCAAGTAAGGGACCACGGACAAGAAGTAAGGGCCAAATGAAACAATATAACGTAGGGGTTCCTTTTGAGCGAATTGCGATCGATGTAGCTGGTCCATTCCCCGTGACAGATGATGGGAATAAATACATCTTAGTTGCCATGGATTATTTCACTAAGTGGCCTGAAGCTTATGCCATACCCAACCAAGAAGCAGCCACTGTCGCTCAAGCTCTGGTAGATAATCTAGTATGTCGATTTGGCGTGCCCCTAGAATTGCATTCGGATCAAGGAAGAAACTTTGAATCAGGGGTATTTCAGAAGATGTGTCGCTTACTGGGAATTCATAAGACAAGAACAACAGCCCTACATCCACAATCAGACGGAATGGTGGAGAGATATAATAAAACCATGGAGGAGCACCTATCCAAAGTGGTTGAGAAACATCAGAGAGATTGGGACCGTCATTTACCTCTTTTCCTTATGGCCTACAGGGCCTCCATTCATGAAACAACAAAACAGACGCCAGCTCGCGTGATGTTTGGACGTGAGATTAGACTGCCATGTGACTTGGTATTTGGCACACCAGATGAGGAGCGATTTTCCATAAATGACTACGCCGATGAAGTAGGTGAACGGCCAAGGAATATCCATGAGCTGGTACGAGACCGAATTGCCATAGCAAGTGATCG
This sequence comes from Rhamnusium bicolor, assembly GCA_029963845.1. Taxonomy (NCBI): domain Eukaryota; kingdom Metazoa; phylum Arthropoda; class Insecta; order Coleoptera; family Cerambycidae; genus Rhamnusium; species Rhamnusium bicolor. The sequence continues at coordinate 80,494 of JANEYF010001270.1, read as the reverse complement.
CATGAAGGCTCGTTATGATCTTAAGGCGAATTCAGGAGGGTTCCAAGCTGGAGATTTGGTTTGGCTATATAACCCACAACGAAAGAAAGGCAGATCCCCGAAGCTTCACCCACCCTGGGAAGGTCCTTACACTGTTGTCACCAGACTAAACGACGTTGTATATAGAATTCAGCAAAGTCCAAAATCCAAGATGAAGGTGGTGCATATAGAGAGACTAGCCAAGTATGCAGGGAACAATGAATTGCCTGATCGGGACGTTCAGGCTTAAGGAGGGGGCAGTGTTACGCCACTGGACTGTGTTGACTGGTTAGATTAGGCTGGAATTGTACACGAACGGCCGGGAATATTCTGGAGTGCTCTAGATTGGGTCAATGGATGTATAAATAAGACGCACGGTGGGCCGAGATTTAATCTTAAGTTGAACGTGAACGAGTGAAGAAGCAATAAGAAAGAGACTTATAAGTGTTCAGTTGTGATCATAGTTAAGACATTAATTAATCTATTGTTATTAATTGTTAATTAGTAAATAAAGTAGTGATTTAGTGTTACCTGGACTTTCAATCAACGAATCTACGAGCAGAGGTGTTTGTGTGGCTAGCAAACACGTAACACTATGGTTGAGCACTAGCGATAGGTTTTCTGGCCGACATTCCAGAGATGGGTTAAATCTTAATACAATATTCCGAAAAACGGGCGATATGATAATAAAATAAATGTTAATTTCTGACAAGTTTTTGTTTACTTACGTATTAAACCTTTTGCATGTAAAACCCGCACCGAAGAGGGGTCGTCGATCGCCAAGAATTATATAATATGTGATGAAGGACACATAACCTTTTCGACAATGGCGACTGACTAGACCTTGTATTATTGAGCACTATTATTTTCTTCTAACGTTATTACGTAATTTCTGCCGATTGCAATGCGATTAGTGGACGTTAATAATGGCGAAGTAACCCGCGTCTGCAGAAACAGTGCAATCGTGGATTTGCGATTACATATGCTGTTAGTGCCGACAATTTAGCAATGGTGGTATGTTAGTTTGCTTCTCAGAACGTTCAACCGCCTTTAAAAAAATTACTAAAACTGCTAGTATTAGTGTTACTTACACCCGCCAAACTTTTAGCTCTCTTCAAATGGCATGGAATTGTTTTATATCGGCACATTTCTGCGGCCTCCAACCCCGTTCAAACAAATCACAAAAGAGTTTACAAGGTAAAGTCATTATAAATTGAAATAACTTATTTAAGATCATTATAAATAAAAAATGTTGTGAAGGAAAACCTATAAGTATTAAGTATACCGCTCACAGCTTCTGTTATTTACGTCACGTCTCCCGAAATTCCTAACTTTTTTGATCACAACGGATTTGGTATTCCCCCAGAGACGGCCTTTACATTCATAATATTTTTCCATAGAAATCAAGTAAACAAAATGATATATTAATTACAGTTTAAATACAATATGAACATCTGATTGCGTTGTTACCTGCGCGGCACCTCGCGACCCTTTTTTGCGGAAGATTAGTTACGGACGGACACCTAACTTCAGATACCTGAGCGAAAATATGAGATAAAAATAAAAAAAGCTATTAAACAAAATGTTCGGACTCTGTATGCACTTTTCCTACCATTGTTAGCTCGATGTTGTGGGCATGTTCCTGATTTCTGGTAGGTGGCAGCGGACTGTAGGGGCTTCTGTTTGGGGAGAATCGAACACTTGTAGCTTGAGAGATGAAAGTCATTTTTTACTAAATTGCCATGAAAAGGGCGAGCGAATAATTAATAATTTGTTGTGAAAAACCACGAACACGTGTTAAGAGGGTGAATTCAAAATTCGAAGTGTTTCTTCGTCTCACCTCGGCATCCACTTAGAATTGCCGAGAGGTAGGGATTTATGACACAGAGTATTGGCGTGACATGATTACAAAAAAAAAAATTAATTTAAACCTACTACATGACATTAAAATAATAATGAAAGAAAAATTTATATTCGAAAACTTAAATACTAAAGATGTAAAAAATTAAAATCAGGGAATATAGACCAGACCAGGACAAATAATTTTGTGAATTTCACCAAATTTTAAAATGAACATTAATGTAGGTCTAAAATAAACCCTGAATTAAGTTAATGGAGATTTATATTTAAAAATTTTTTTTACAGATTTTTGGTTTTTGATAGAAACAAAAGTAATGGCTATTTTCTTTATTTTTTGCACATTTGCAACTGTAAGTAAAGCTAAATTTATAAATTAGTCTGCAGTAGTTGCAGTTCAGGTTCAAATTGCAATTTATGAAACTGCAGTTGACCAGTTGCACTTATTTGTTTATTAATTACAAAATTTAACTATTTATTTCATTTTTGTATTTTTTGCTTCAGTAAAATTGAGTTTAAAAAATATTACAAATGAAACAAAACTAGTCATATCATTGTCAGCAATCTAGTTCGCTGGGTAATACTAATCTGTCAAATCAAGAAAATGTGTTAAAAGAATTCTGCAATTTTTGTTTAGTTACCATGATGAGCCTTACAGTGGCGCCTCTAATATTAATTTTGGTACTAGGAACTTGTAAACGTACCTACATCGCCCACAGCGCTACCGATCTCGGTAGCGCTGTGGGCTAGAATGTTGAAACATAGCTGGTTTTAGTGTCTACCAACTCCCGGGTTCAAATCCCGGCTTTGACTCTAACAAAGTCGAAGGGAGTGATTGTGTGTTTTCATTTTTTCAACAGTGTAACTCCCGCCTGTGCAGCTCTGACTTTGGATTCGGGGTTTGTCTAATTTATGTGGTGGTGTGTTTTTAATTAAAAGAAATTTTAACTTCAGATTTTTTTTGGTATGAATAAGAAAAACAGTTTTTATAATACTAATATTATATTTATCATTTTTAAAAGATGCACTACAAAAATTATTGTTTATATCAAATTAAAAACTATGAGAGGTATCTAGTGATATGAATTTTTAATCGCTATTATCTTTATTACTTTATTAGTTAACTTCTAGTGATACCACTCTTTAAAATTTCTTATAAATTTTTAGTGAAGTGGTTCCATGCAAGAAATTGTGTTTCAAATACATTATTTAAAACTTGTCATTAAAAGAAATAAAGCTTTGCAAATCTTCAATAAACAAACGATAAACTTTTAAGTAAAATTATAGTTACTTACACAATGTAGTTTGATTATTGTAAATAATTTGCTGTTATAATTATTTTAATTCCTTTTTGTAGACTAAAAAAATGTTTAATTTGTTAGATGCTTATTCAATATTTAAAACATATCTCTTAAGGTGCGGCCACAGTGTAGGTTGTTTACCAGGAAGGTAGTTGGTGGTGAGCAACTCTCCAAGTAATCCACGAGGTACATTTAGGTTATAGGCATTCAGATGGCGTCGGCCGAAGTGCTCGTTATAACCTACTCTACCAGCCTAACAAGTTGCTAGGCATGTCGCGAGGGAATCAGTCGTGTTGTATAATTCCATCTATTTTAAAAAATCTGACATATTATTGCTTCATATTTATGCATTTCTACAAAAAAAAAAATAATAATAATAATGATTATTGGATATTAGGACTATTATAGTGTTTTCATACATTCTGTAAAGGAACGCGGATTCAATGGCCTGTATTCGTATGAAATAATAATATAATAATAAAGATGAAATAATTTGATTAAGAATATCTACCCGTATTTAAATAGTCCATCTGTATTTAAATAAATGCTCTTTCACTTTGATAAGTACCTGACAAATTTTTTGTTTTACTCTACAGATTTTACGAAAACACTATAGGTGTTAGGTTTTCTGAGTGGTTCCTCGAGGACCCTCCACTGCGGCCATCAGCAGATATATGGCTCACTCCTAATTATATTTCACCCAATAAGTTCAGTGTCTTAATGAAACTGATAACTTTATTGGGTGAGAATGTATCCAGATACTCTGGCAGCAGATGTCCTTTGCTAAATATTGAGAATCGAATCCGCTCCACAGCAGGACAGGTGCATAAGATGTGGTCTGCCTTTTCATCATCCTCCAGGCATAGACAGCACTTGGCGTTTTCCGCTAAGACGAGTTTATGCAGATGATAGTTTAGTCTGTAGTACCTAGTATATAGGCCTGGCTGAGTTTTCAGGTTTACCCTGTTTAACTCATAAAGTATCTTAGCTCTTGATTGAAGAAGTTGCCAAGAAAGTTAATGTTGATGGACGTTCTTTCTGATTTGTCTTGCACTTTACTTAGAAAATGATCAAAAGATTTTACACAAATCCGTGCATTATTAAAAAACGTGTCTGGGTAATTTCTCATCTTCTTATAAACTGGTAGAAATTCACCATCACAGTGTCTGTCTAAATTATACTCGCACCCACTACCTCTTTTTATTACCTAAATTTATACATTTGAGGTAGGGGCTATCACAGAAAAGAAGTCTTTTGAACAATTTTTAGAGGGGCATGTTCAACTTTCGACTGACAGTTTTATAGTGGATTCTAAGATGTTCCCTCAGTTTGTAGCCATGTTATTCTACCGTGCAGTGCGGCCAGAGTATATCCACCCTCTGCCCACTAACCTCACGTTCTAGCCTTCGAGCTACCATTACCCACCTGCAGTGCGGCGTCAGGTTTATTTTTTCAAACGTAAAAACTTTAATGTGATAAATAATTTTGTATACCTTTAACAATATAACAATAACTTATTATTATTATAGGAAAATATTACTCCTAAAATTTGTAGGGAGCTGGTGCCGTTGTCAATACAATTGGCTTTGTAAATATTGGTGCAAGTGGTGTAAGCGTGTTGAATTCTGGATATGATGTATTCGATCAATGGTATAATGAAAATCAAAGACCATCATTGCTTACCATTGTCCAGTTGAGTTCATCAGTTCTCTTTTTTGGAAATGCTGTTTACAATTTTAAAACGTGCTCAACTATTGTTGAAGAGACTCAATCTAGAATTTTGCAGGATTATCAGGAATCCTTGAGAAGTAACAGACATAGGTGAGTATGATATTTACAATAATTTTTTTTCTTTGTAAAATTTTCATTCTATTCAACAAAATAATTTAATAATTTATTAATATTAGTATTGTTAATCTGGACACACCCATACAAAATATTTTCAGCTAGAAAAATGACACCAACCAGCTAATGAACCGTGTTACAATTTCTTCATTTTATAAGGGGTCAAAAAATTGTGTTTATACATATTTTCATATTGTTAACATATTTCATAATCTATGTGAAAAATAGCATAACAATTTAATTAGTAGTTTCCCGAAACACCAAAAACTCGTTATTATACTTGACTCGTGTTTCACCAACTAAATTGGCATCATCGGGAGATGATTAAATCTAGACTTATACTAACAATGCTGTCGTCTATTTATATATTAATCAGTAAAGTGGGCCATTTGGAATAGGCTTACTGTTGCTATTCATACTATTTTTAATATCTAAGCCTTTGCAACTAATTTCGTAAATCCCCGACCTCTCATTTATTCCAATTTTGTCTTGGATTATCTAACATTTGTTGTAATTTATTTCTCGATGTATGGACCACTGTCATACCAATGCTTTTGAAAATTCTGCCGAGACCAGGAGTAAACCGTGGTTCACATAGAAACGATACAAATTTAAAATTTTGAAGGCTTGAGTCTTTTAAATTTACATTTTCTAATTATTTTGTCAAGTAAAGATAACAGTTACTTCTAACTGCATAATATATCTTTAACCAATGCTTTTTAATTTTCAAACTTTTCCTTACTGTTAATTAAGGAATGAACTAGAAAATTAAGATATACCATTTGGTGCGTGCACAATGGTAAGTGGTATCTTTTATGTATCAAATTTTAATTTATTTTTGTTATTTTTAATTACTAGTACATCTAAAAATGTTAATTGTACATGTTTTTAATTTCATATGAGAATTTTACTATGGAATTTTACTGAACTGAAACTGCATTGGTATGACTGGTTCATACATCTACTACTTTAAAATGAAAATTAAAAAACAATTCTCCTAAAGTTATTGTGTTTAAATGTAGTAATTTTTAACTTTTTTACCCTTTTTGACAAAATGGATAAAGCAATGGTGGTGTTAACCAATATTTTTCAGTAAGTGATTATAATTAAAGACCACATCTCAAGTACTCATTCCAATTAAGGCTTATGTACAACCTTTGTACATAAAAAGAGGTACACAAGACTGTTTGTTTCATTTGAAAAATGCTTCTCAAACATTTTTTTTGTAAAATAAGTATTCTCTGTGCCTGTACAGAATATTACACCATATCATAATTTAAACTGAATGTAATCATGGTATGCACTAAGAGCTGCCTCAGTTCTAACCTGCTGAGATAAGGTTCTTAGAGCAAAACAGTATTTTGCCAGAGATTTCACCATTATACCTATGTGGCTTTTCCAGTTTAATTGTGAGTCAATATTTACCCCTAAAAAGAATAAACTGTCTACCAGTTCTATTTCTACATTCCTAAACTCAATGGCAGAGGTTTCTCTGTTTGCTTCTCTAAAGTGTATTACTTGAGTTTTAGAGATATTTAGTAAATTGTTGGACGCGAACCAGATTTCAAGTGTATTCATTGCATTTGATTTTATTGTTCTTTAATCTATCATTGTTGTCTTCACTGAATATAATGGATGTATTATCTGCATATAAAATCATATCCTTAATGATTCTGGAAGGTAAATTCATTTGTATATAAAATATAGAGCAATGGTCCTAAGATTGATCCTTGGCCCCCTTTTTAATTCGAATACTACCAGATTTTACAATATTACCTTTTATATCCATGCCAATTATATATTAAACTCTATCTGAAAGATATGATCTTATAAGCTGCAGAGGTATACCCCTAATACCTCATAGATATTAGATTTTTACAATTGCTTGAAATTTTGCTCTGATTGTAGTCTTGCCTTTTCTAAAACCATTTTGAGAGTCTGCTAAAATATTAAATTTATCTAAAACAAAGTTAACTTATTGTATATAATTTTTTCAAAAATTTTGTAAATATTTGACAGTAGGGATATTATTGGTCTGTAATTGGCTATATCATCTTTAGCACCTTTTTTGTATATTGGCTTTATATGTGCAATATTTAATCTTTGTGGAAACACTAGTTGAAAAACATAAATTTATTATATGGCACAAGGGATATGATATCAGATTTGCAATCTCTTTTAAGACAATTACTGGAATCTGGTGCTCACCAGCAGATTTTTTATTTTTCAGAGAATTAATGCACTGTACTATTTCCTTTGGATCAGTTGGATTTAAGAAAAAGTTTCCTGTATTTGCTTTTATCTTAGCATAATCACAGACAAGATTGTTATTACTGTCTGGGCAGGCATTTATAAAATAACTATTAGCAGCATCCAGATTGCATTAGAATCAAGATTTTTGTTACAAACATTTTCAATTATCGATGTCTGTTTTTTACTACTGTTTGTAATTCTTTTGGTTAATGTCCATGTAACTTTTGTTTTATTTTCACAATTTGTTATGTACTCTGAATTTGATAATTGTTTCGCTTTGAGAATAATGTTTTTAAAAATCTTACAAAAATTGTTATAAGCATCATTATTTATCTGTCCAGTTAACTTCTGTTTATGTAAAATCCGCTTTTTTGTACAGGAAATTTTTATATCATTCGTGAAACACTGATGTGAAGTTTTGGTTAGATTCACCTTTTTGGGGACAAATATGATTCTGTAGATCTGGGTTAGTTTATCAATAAAAACACGGTATGCCTTGTCAGCATCATTTAGATTATTACATTCCAATCAATTTGAGGAATAAGCTGTCAAAATTGTATAGGTCTATCTTTAGAAAAGAAAATCTTGGTTTTAGTGAGATCGTTTTTGGTTCTTTTCAGGTTTTTTAATGCATAATATCTGAACAAAGTGATCTGAAAGTGCAGAGTTCACTATTTGACAATAATCAACATTTACAAAGTGAATAAAAATATTGTCCAGGAGAGAACTTGTGTTTTTTTATAACTTTAGTAGGCTGAAAGATAGTTTGAGTCAGAATATAACTACTTAATTGATCTAGGAAAGTTTGAGCATGATTATTATTCTCTAATAAATTAATATTAAAATCTCCAGTGATAATAAATTTATGATAATTAAATTTATTAACGAGTTCATCAAGACTTTCTATTGCCCTTTCCATAAAAATGTTAAAACTTCCTAAATTAGTTATATATATACAGAGTACAACTACATTGAATAGTTTATTATAAGCATACACACATTCAATTTGACACTCAATACTTCTCCCTTTTACCCAGAGGACTTCTTCAAATTCATATACGTTGTCTGACAGAATGCATACTCCACCATGTCCAGCTGTTTTTCTCGAAAAACATGAAACTGTAGTATATCTCAATTTTTATACAGGCTTCTTCTTGTTGTAACCAGTGCTCAGACAGACGTAATATGTTTGGTTTTTCATCAAGAGAGTCTTAGACATTTTATTGTGTTATTGTGAAAAAAATGTCACGATGCGTTCCTTCGTGAAATACCGAGGACCAGTGGATACAAAACAACCCGGACTATAGTTTAATGGCACAAATCTTTATTGCAAATGCTGTAAAAAAATTACTGTTACATCTGTAGACGTGGAACTGTCGTTTTCATACTACAAATGGATTTTTAAAGGCACGCGCCGGAATCTAACTCCAAATCATTTAGAACAATTATTAATAATGTATTTTTATTCTACTGCCAAAAAATAATTGTTATAGTGCGGTAGTGTTTTTTGCGTTCATCTAATTTTGAACATTTACAAAAATCATCCATCAAAAGTATAAGTTAAGATATTGTTACATGTTTGTTATCCACACAAACACCTATACTCGTAGATTCATTGATTGAAAGTCCAGGTAACACTTACTCATTACTTTATTTACTAATTAACAATTAACAATAGATTAATAACTGTCTTAATTATAATCACAATTGAACACTTATAAGTCTCTTTCTTATTTCCTCTTTCCTCATTCACGTTTAACTTAAGACTGAGTCTCGGCCCACCGTGCGTCTTATTTATACATCCATTCACACGGTCTCCAGTCTCATCTAACCAGTCTACACAGTCCAGTGGCATAACACTGACCCCTCCTTAAGCCTGAACATCCCGATCAGGCAATTCATTGTTCCCTGCATACTTGGCTAGTCTCTATATGCACCACCTTCATCTTTGATTTTGGACTTTGCTGAATTCGGTATATGACGTTTTTTCTGATGACAGTGTATGGTCGTTCCCAAGAGTGATGAAGCTTCGGGGACCTGCCTTCCTTTCATTCTGGGTTATATAGCTAAACCTATTCTCCCACCTGGTACTCTCCTGAATTAGCCTTAAGATCAGAACGAGCCTTCATACGGTCACTTTTTATTGCAGTTCGTTCAAAAGGAGCCCTGGTGTTATATTGCTTATTTCTTATTTGTGGTCCCATTCTTGCCACGCAAATTACACATTGGTGGCACCAAGCCTCCACATCTTGATGACTGTTTACCCAGTAGAATCGTTCTCTTACTTTTGTCAGGGTTTTATTGATGCCAAAATGTCTGCCAGACGTTCCATTATGCACTTGCTGAAGTACATTTGCTACGTGACACCTGAGGATTAATAACTTCAAAGTAACTTTCCTCCAATCTGGACTTTCCCACTCTCTCTTCAGCAGCCCATCCTCGACTCTAAGGGAGTTCTATGGTGCCAATAAAGCCTTCAGCCCCACTGATTTATTTGAAATGTCCTTTCAGTCGGGTGGGGTTCCCCTTTCTTTCCATTAAAGAATAGGACCAGTTTCTGTATCGTTTAACTGCGCTTCCCTTAACGACTCTTTTGTCCAATAATCCAGAACATCAATCTTAACAGTATTCATTATTTGTACATTTTACTGGTTTTCCTCACGGTGGCAAGGCTTGCTGTCTTTCTGACATGGTCTTTTGGAAAGGCCATCTGCCATATTCCCCGAAGCTCGCCAGTTTTCCTGCGGTTTCTCCATTACTAGGACATTTACCCTCTCAGGGCTACGCTGACGACAGTTACTCTGAATATGGCCCACTCTGCCACACTTATAGCAGCGCATGCTTCCTCCACTGTATCTACCACTACTTTTCTGTTGGTTTTCTCTTGGCTGGAGATTCGAGTTTATCAGTAGTTGCATGGTCTTCTGTACTTCTTACATTACATCTTGAATGTTGAGCTCATGACAGTTCCTATTAATATGGCCTAATTTGCCACACTTATAACAGCGAATACCTCCATTCGGGCTACCGCTATTTTGTTGTTCTCGTCTTGTTTGGGAATTCATGTTTGTCAATAGTTATGCGATCAATTTTTGTAACTCGGTTAATACGACTTGCATGGTTTTATCTTTCACAACCATGGCTCGCACACTCTGGTCTGATTGTGTGGTATCCTCAATTTTAAGTGCATGTACTAGGGCCTCACCATTTCGCTTGTGCCTGGCTAATTTAAGGATTGGACTAATCTCCTGGTCCCCTACTCCATCAATAAATGTACCAACTGCTAATTGTTGAAACTCTATTGGTGCATCAGGATAGGCTAGATGGGCCAATCTCTCTACAGCAGCCTCGAACTCCTGGAGGCTTTCTCCACGCCGTTGTTTGCGTGATTTTAGCTGAGCCTGATATACTTGGGCGAGATGTTCGTCGCCATATCTTAGTTCTGACGCTGCCATTAGAATAGTAAAGTTTTGTTGCTGTGCGTCAGGAATTGTTTGGTCTAATGCTTGGCCCCTTAGTGCTAATACCAATGCTGTTTTCCTCATCGTTCCAGGTATTTGAACGTACAGCTGCCTCAAACTGTCTCTTATAAGTTGACCATGAACCTTGACCGTCAAAGGAAGGTGGTTGTAACCTAGTACCAGATGACAGTACCCACAGGCCACCCTTCTCTCTTAATTGTTGTTTGAGTAGGGCTACTCTCTGACTTCGATTATTTCCCCTTCAACTTGGCTGACTTTTCCCTTAAAATCACTGACCTCCTTTAATTTCACTGACGTCTTCTTTAACTTCATTAACTTGTCCTTCGACTTCACAGACTTTCCCTGCGATTTCAGTGACTTTTTTCGATAACATCTTTAAATTTTCCAGTGAGGGAGAAAATGGCTATCTGCTGTTCATCTAGGCTTCTTTTAAAGTCTTCTCTTTCCTCGAGTCGCCACTTTTCTTGATCCTCAAACATTTTTCTTAATTCTGCCGTTTTCTTTCTTGTTCATCGTTTTCGGCTTGTCATCTTCTTGTTCTTCCATTTCTTCTTGTCGTTTCCTTTCTTGATCTTCCATAATTTGTCTTTGTTCATCTTTCTCTTCCTGCCATATTATCTCTTGTTCTTCTTTTCCTTCCTGTCATCTTCTTTCTTGTTCTTCCTTTCATCTTCTCTCTTATTCTTCTTTGTCTTCCTGGCGTTTTCTCTCTTGTTCTTCTTTTTCTTCTTTGCGCCTTCTCTCGTGTTTATCATTCTCTTTTTGTTGGTTTTTTTCTTGATCGTCTATGATTTTCCTCTGTTTGTCCATCCGTTGTAACAGTGCTGCAAGCATGTCCTGCGTTTACTTCTCCGCCATACTTCTTGTTGTTGGCATTAACTCACGACACGTAAATCAGTTTAAAATAAAGTTGACTATGCTATAATATCCATAAAATGTATTTATCACGTCTATTTTAATAATGGAATGTTCCAGAAAAATCTCGAAACAGCACTAGAAAGTCTTATTTAGAGTTTATGTTACTTTTGTGTTGACAAAATTCACTTATCTTCACTAATTGTGCAATGGAATGTTCAAGAACTTTCATGAAATATCACTAATAAGTCTTGTTTTGAGTCTATAACACGTTCCCATTAACACAGTTTACGTATCTTCTGTGGTTTCTAAATCGAATGTTCTAGAATTGCCACTAAAAGTCACTTATAGTCCTGTTTTTAAGTCTACAACACGTTCCCGTCGACACAATTCACATATATCCTGAAGTTTCCAAATAGAATGTTCTAAAATTTTCCCGGAATTGCACTAGTAGTCCTTTTTCTCAGTCTACAATACGTTATTACTAGCGGCACTCGCATATTTGCAGCTATTTCTAAATCGAATGTTTTAGAAACTTCTTAAAAATCCACTTTAAAGTCACTATTCAGTCCAGAAACAGTCCTCCAAACACTGTCCAGTAGCTTAATTCTCCATGTTACCACTAATACCTGAGAAGAACACTGTAGAACCTTTTCGAATATTCCAGAAAGTTCTCTTCCAATCCACTTCCGACACCAAATTGTTACGTGTTTGCTATCCACACAAACACCTATACTTGTAGATTTGTTGATTGAAAGTCCAGGTAACACTTACTCACTACTTTATTTACTAATTAACAATTAACAACAATAGATGAATAACTGTCTTAATTATAATCACAATTGAACACTTGTAAGTCTCTTTCTGATTTCTTCTTTACTTGTTCACGTTTAACTTAAGACTGAGTCTCGGCCCACCGTGCATCTTATTTATACATCCATTCACACGGTCAAGAACATTCCAGAATATTCCTGGTCGTTCTCGTACAATTCCAGTCTCATCTAATCAGTCTACACAGTCCAGTGGCATAACAATACTGTCTATTTTATATTGTATATCATTTTTGCATATAAAAATATTGATGTTCGCACACGAGCTGATTCCGTCATTGATATTCGCGAAGTGACTACCTGAGATGCGGTCTTTAATGATAATGTTGTGATTTTTCATTTTGAAGATAATTATTTATATATATATAAAGCTTTTTTAGGCAATAATATATATGATTTAAGAGACCCATTTCTAAACTTTTATACCACCATTTTAACCGCTTATAGTTCAATTCTATATCTCTATAAAATTTCATCGTTGTAACTGGAAGGTTTTGGAAGAAACAACCCCTCAATTCACCTCTTTTCAAGGTTCTAGCTCTTATAGTTTGGGCTCTACATTAATGAGTCAGTGAGAACACTTTATAATATATTTAGATTACCTTGACAATAACTAATTATGATAATTAATTATTTTTCAGTAACTACTTTCCCAGATCTAATTAAAAGATTTGCCAAATAGATCTATTTAAATAGTGCTATTCGTTCCTTAATTCACATTGTATTTTAGGAAAGTCTTTACAAAGCTGTTAAAAGAAACCGTACGTCAAAATAGTGGAAGTGAGGTTCATGGTAGGGCAGAAGTGATCTCAGCTATACGTAACATACAAAATAAAGATGAAGTATTTGCTGTCTTAACAAGAGCAAATAAAAATATGAACAAACATGGAATTAAATTTGTGTCGGCTGATGGGAAAATCAAATTAAATGGTATAGACATTGATATGAACGAATTTATGAGCATGAACAAAAAAAATGCTGAAACATTTTTATCAAAATTATCAAAATCAGATCCAACACCTGTTGAAACTAGGAGTATGCGTAAAATGATTTCTAATACACTGAATAACTTTTCCCTGCCTGACATTGGCACCTTGGTCAGTTACGCAGTAATATTATTAAATTGTTATGACAATAATATAAAATCGAAAATTATTGATGCCTTAGCATCACTTTTGGCCAGTTTTACAAGCTCAATTAAAAAAAACTCTAGATGAAATATTTCCTGACCATACCAAGTATTTAAACCTTATAGATATGATAGTAGCATTTTTTAGAAAAGGAGCAGATTGTTTGGAAGATCAGTATAGAATGTGGATGAATACAGGTGATAGTACGTACTATAATCCTTTATTTCCATATGTAGATATAGATAAATTAAAAAGAGGTATACAGTTTTTGAAACGGTGGTGAATATGTATTATGCAGAAGCACATCTTACAGAACCAGCATTGAAGGAATTACTAAATTATTTTTACAACTGGTTTGCAAGAAAGGTATTCGAATACCAAGAAAGAACTGAGAGAAATAATATGATGCGAGAGCATTCTGCCACCTCACCTACCAAAAAGAATTCTTGTAGCATTTGTGGTGGCTATTATTACGTGAAAGACACATAAGTTATTTATTTTAAAGTTAGTATTTTATGATTTTAATGTTTAATTTATTGCAAATTATGGACAAAGATTTAAATATCTGGAAGATATGTATACTCAACAATCCTAGCTTGGCGCTTTGACGGCGCATACAGAGAAGCATTATTGCTAGTGTGGGACAGAAATGAGCCAAACCCATTTACATTGAAAGTGCGGGATTTAGACCATTGTGCATTCAAGCTCAAGTGCCAAGCTAGTATAGTTTATTTGTATTTGTATATTATATATATATATATATATATATATATATATATATATATATATATATATATATATATATATATATATATATATATATATATATATATATATATATATATATATATATATATATATATATATATATATATATATATATATATATATATATATATATATATATATATATATATATATATATATATATATATATATATTTATTTTTTTTTTTTTTTTTTTTTTTTTTTTTTTTTTTTTTTTTTTTATATATATTTGTATATTATAACAAGTAAATACATACAAACACATCCATTATTATACATTTTTCCATTTTAAATGGCAACTAGCACCTACTTACCAGACCGTATTTACAAAGAGAAGTTACAAAGTACCTACTCTAAACTGGAAGAACTGCATAATTGTCCATTTTCTAAGTGAATGTGCAAAAAATGCAATAATTTAACTTGCCTATATTTTATTTATTTTTTTACGTATAATTTTGACACTCCAATTTTGCAGTTGTTAAAAAAAATATGATATATAATGTATACTCCATTCACAATCTTTTTGCATTAGTATTGATCATGGACAACTGATACATTTAATCCTGTATGACAATGGGCATTTCCCACAATTTTTTTATTAGCTTAACCGATAATGTTTGAAAACCCTAAGCTCACTAAATTTTTTTCCAAATATTTTTTAACATAATAAAGGGGTAAAAAATAAAGTTTTGAATGTTAGTCCTATGACGTCATCCGACTAGATTCACACTAAAGCAAGCATCCAGTGAAACCGTAGACGGTACTGTTGTGTTGCCAGATTTACCTGTTAGTGTCCCTAGTTATAGTATATTTATTTTATTACTAAAAAAAAAAAAATCAAAGCATTTTTGCATTACATCATTTGGAAATCGATAACACATGCCAGAGAAAGTTATTAATACTGTCGTCACGAGAATTAACCGAAGTTCCCAATAGGTTAAGTTGTAAAATACGTATTTACATTTTATACTGAATACAAGTCTTTTGATAAAGTATGTACAACAAAATGTACAAATTTACTAAATAGTTAAAAAATCACATCTTTTTATATAATATTTCACTTTATAAACAGGACATATGAAACACTGGCTTGACCAAAGAATAGCGCCGCACATTATAGTTTAATTCGTGGTAACTATAAATCACTAAAATTTTATATTTTAATTTTGTAATGGTAAAAAGTTTTAATATGGCAACCTCTTATAGATATCGATTACATAGTGCAGAATCATATAAATTTAAATAAAAATAAATCTAGTGGGTCATCCAAATTTTCTATTAATGTTTTGTATTTTAATTTGAGGTTAGAATTTGTGACAGGAGGCATTATTTTCATATTTTAGCTCTAGGTGACCCCTGCTTTTGTTATGATAGAAGTACCACCAACTTAACGAAAAAAACCAGCTATTTAAAATGAAAAGTTTGTAATACTGATAGGAGTGTACGTGTCAACATTTTAAACCATAATTTGAGATGTAATTTTATTCTGTTATTTTATTAGGTTATGAATATTAACAATTATTACTTTCTGTTATTTTAATTAGGTTGTGAATATTAACAATTATTACACTTTTGCTTCCTTGCACATATAACAACAAAATTAATTTAAACCATATCAATATATTCAAATGATTATTATTGCAGTGATTGTTATTAAAATTAAGCAAATATAACTATTTTTATAGAAAGTGCTAAATAATAAAGAACAGTAAAGTGTAGACTTTTAATTTATATTTGAGATTGCCTCATCTATGAAGAGGAACGTTCTATTAATTCGTTTACATGTACCCATGATATATCCCTCTGTACAATTATATTTAACTAAAAAATGCAGAAATTTCCAGTTTAAAGATACAACGTAGGAATGTTCCTAAATTTTGAAAATGTAGGCAAAAATTCAATAACATTTACTACACAGTTAGCGAAAATCAAACAAATAACTTGGAGATTTGCCTTGGATGCTAACAAAATTCATGAGTGGCGAAAACCTCGATTGGTCAAAGTTACTTTCACACACCGGTCAATTTTGTAATTTAGCTGTCTAACTGACAAAAAATTTGTTATCAAATCTGGCATATGCAAAACATCTTTTATTATTATTATTATTATTATTACAAAGATAAGAATAGATTAATACGTTCACTGAGACTATATATGGATGATGGTTTGCCGTGACGAAAAATAGTATAAAATGGGTTGGTGTCACTGCAAATATAACAATATGTCACGTTAGTATTGTTTTTTGTCAAATTAGACACAGGACGCACATGCGCGTCCGCCGCATATTGCATAGAAATTTGAAGCCCTGTGCGACTGGACGCGCATATGCGTCCTCAGTAAAAAAAAACTAAAGAAAAGAATTATAAACTTTTGTTTTCACTCAAAACATATTAAAACATGAAACAACTAAAAATTAAAATTGAAATATTAATTTAAACTACAAAACAAAATAAATTTATATAAAATTCTTATAAAAACAAAACATAACCTATGTTAATCTGTGATATTTCTCAAAACATGGTTCGAGACAGAGTCCTGGACTGTCTGAGCACATAGTGCAATGGTACAGTGAGTCCTTGCGAATGTTCTTCTTGAAGCAAACTCTGCACTTTTTTCTGCAGGTTTTCCCCTGCGCCGTTCTTTTTGCTATTTTTTGTGGCAGATGAGGAGCAGATCTTCTAATAGGTGCCTTAGTCTTTGTTCCATCTTCCGGAAGCATTTTCTCTAGCACTGCCAAGCGAAAATCGTAGAAAGAAATATGTTTTTCCAATTTTTGGTTGTACAGATGCCAAGAGTTATGAAGCATTATTTGAGTAATATGAATGCCTACTTTTTTGTACCACCGCAAAATTTTCCGCGTACTTTTATTATATTCGGAGATTGGCAAAGGTTTTTCCTTTTCTTCACCCCACCTGTTTTTGACCAAGATCATCTCGTTTCGGAATTCAGTTGATAGATAAGTGACATCGCGTTTGTCTCGCCATTTCACCACCATAACGCCATCCCGATAAGCAGCTTTAGTCTCACCTTTTTTCAATTTTGCTTTCATAATGTCCTTGGTATTGTCTTTCCTGTCGGATCGGAGGCTCCCTGTACCGTACGTCTTTAGATCAAGTAATTGTTTCGCCAAAGTATAGCTATTATAGAAGTTATCCATTGCATGCCCATTTCCCAGGTACTCACGCATTAGGTGTAACACGACCTTGCTAGCATGTCCTTTGCCGCCCATTTCATCAACGACCTGTATATAAAGCCATGGTCAGTACCAAACCTTCAGGTTCAGAATATAAATCTTAATTCCGAATTTGTGTTTTTTATTCTTAATGTATTGCTTGAAGAGAAGCCTTCCTCTCCACAATAACATCGATTCATCAAGTGACAAATTCTTCGAAGGATAATAAATGTCTTTAATTTTTTTATGGAAATGGTCAAGCAAAGGTCGAATCTTATAGAGACGATCGTATGGTGGAGCTTCGCCTACTGCCGGATTTTCTGAGAAATGCAAGCAGCGCAAAATGAGGAGGAACCGATCGCGACTCATATACTTTGAAAAACTGTTCAATTCAAACAACCAATGGGTCTTCCAATAATCCTGGATTTTATTACATTTTATAGTTCCCATATGTAACAATAATCCTATAAAACGTATCATCTCATCGATCGTGACGTCAACCCATTTTATAATTCGAGAGTTTTCGGACGTTTTATCAGATAAAAATACAGTAGCAGCATACCTATTTGTTTCACGAACCAGCAGATTCAACAGTACATCATCCAGCACTAAATGGAAGTAATCATAAGGACCAGCAGCTCCATCTAGGTTCACTAATAAACCGCTAGTTTTCAGAAATGTCATTTGTTTCATTGCATCTGCGGCACAATCTTCTGTCCATATTTCATTCCTAGATCCTTGTTCTATTACATTTTCACCATCTGAAGTCGGAGCCAGATCCTGTGCAACAGCATTGCGAATATCCTCAATGTCTAGAAAAATTTGTTTGAAATACAAAAAATTAGAATATAATAATTTGTTATTTACCATCGTCCGATGACAAAATTAGAATATAATAATTTGTTATTTACCATCGTCCGATGACGACTCGTCTTCTTGTGGAACGAATTCGTCCTCACTTTCCCTAGAATCGTCCTCACTAGTTGCCCATTCGGAATCAGACACTAACAGTGCACTCAGCAACTCTTCATCCATCAATTTTTTGGGTTTTTCACTACCAATTTGGCTTTTTTTACGCCCGAAGGGCCAGCTGTTACATCATCGTTAGCAGCCATATTCGATTTTGGTAAAATGGCGTTTAAAACTATTGAAAAACGAAGAAGCCCGAAACTGCTGTTATCACGTAATAATTAGTACCTATCCTATATGCTGACAACACAACTAACCGCACTTGCCGTGTGCTAAAGCTATACTGTCGACCGCAATAAACCTATGCATAGGACGCTCATGCGCGTCCGTCGCATACAGCTCAGCCACACCTAAGACGCGCATGGGCGTCCGCCGCAGCGAACGTGTTAAAAACCTATTCACAGAAAGAGAGAAAAGTATTGTAAATGTACACAAATTTGAAAAAAATAATTAACAAATTAGAAAGAGAAAGAAAAAAGTATATAAGAAATGTTGATGAGTTCTTCATGTATCTTAATTCTTGCATCACCTGCATTTCTGACTAATTTTTTGCTTATTTGGCATCACTACTAACTTCACTTTGAGAAATCGTTCTCAGGTTTTCAAGCAATTCTGCATTGTTCGTCATATGTGCTAATGTTCCTGAATACGTACCAATTATATTTATTTATTTCATTATAATTTTCACTGAACGAGGAAAATAATGATACATTATTTTTTAACTTTGACAACGATGAAGCCTCAATTTTCTTGATTTTAACTGTGCAGTTTCTTGAAATATGACTACATTTGAAACGAGGATTGTATTTCTTATTTATATTTTTCTTTTTACTAAATGTGCGACAGTTGAAGTTGTTTATTTCATTTCCTGCATCAGCTTGTGAATGCGCATTTTTTTCGATTATGTGTGATTTACTTGTATTTTAGACAATTTTTTGTATACATTCAATTTGATACGATACACATTGAGTTATCAGAAACCGGCAGCAACAAGGTAACATTACAAAAATCCCCCCACTGACATCAGCTGTTGCCAAATGCAAAGTAGTGATGGTGAAACTATTTGTACAAAAATACTCCTTGCTCAAAGATTTTTGAATTAATGAATACAGATTTTATAAAGTAATCGTTACATTTCCAACTAGATTACTTTTAGAATACAAATTATTCTCAAGAGCAAAGTTGGCGGCGGATAGAACGAATTTAATAGCGCGTCACAAGAATAGTGAGGTTTCTATATGTATGATCTTGTTTTGCTTATTACATTTAACCCTGTCTCTACTTATTTTAGTATACAGGATGATTCAAAATGATTCATCCGATTTCAAGTGAGCATTATTCCATACCTGTGTATTAACTTGGCATACACACCACATGAAAGAGAAAATCTTCTAGCTTTAGAAGCTTGCTGCGAGATGGTTCAACTGTCGGTTTTGCTCGGGGCAAGTCTGAGAAAATGCAAGGTGGGACTGGTTATTGCTACAAAATTAAAGAACCTAGAAGTGAAAAGCATGTTGGAAGTCTGTGGTTTTTGGGGGCCGGAAATGGCGTTAAACCCGGAAGTGACTCAACAAACATTAAAATTGCAGCAGAGTTACGGGCCAATACAGGTAATGCTGGTTGAATGACGACAACGGTTGAAATCTGTTGGGTCACTGTCTAAGATGTGGCAGCAAATTGATATCAAATATCATAATGATTTTACAATGGCTCTTCAATACCAAAAGGCCCCAAAGTGGCTAAAAATTGTTATTCATATGATGGCAGTGTAATTGACGTAATATAGGTAGCCCAATGATGGAAAATCTTTAACCAGCTACCAATCAGAAATAAATTGATGAAGTTGCGTGCGCTCTTGCTAACTTAGATCTCAGTTAATCTAATTAGTTTTACGGTTACAGAGGCTACATCAAATGAAATTATGCTGTGTAACCATAAAACAACTTAGATTAGCTGAGATTGATGGTAGAAAGAACGCACCTAATGTTCTGTGAGCGCAACCGATAAGCATCTCCTCGATATTGTTTATTTTTCCTTCTGTCAACATTTCTAACTATAATATGCCACTAAACGATTTATTAAACAGGTAAGTTAAACTAATATATAAAAAAAAACCCAAACGTATCTACGTATAAACAAAGTGTACAAATCAGTTGCGTCGACTAAAGTTGCTTTACTTAACATAACGTCAGTTTCAATCTTATTAGATGTTAGGTTAGGTTAGGTTATTGTGAGTGGGCCCTTGTGGACCCTCCACTGCGGCCATTAGCAGGCCTATTGTGGCTCACTCCTAATTATATTCCACCCAATAATTTCAATCTCTTAATGAAACTGATAACTTTATTGGGTGAGAATGTGTCCAGATCCTCTGGCAGCAGTTGCCCTTTGCCAAATATTGAGATTCTGATCCTCTCCACAGCAGGACAGGTGCATAAGATGTGATCTGCCTTCTCATCATCCTCCAAGCATAGAGGGCACTCGGCGTTATCCACAAGGCCGAGTTCATGCAGATGATAGTTTAGTCGACAGTGTCCGGTATATAGGCCTGTTAGAGTTTTCAGGTTTACCCTGTTTAAAAGTTTCTAGTTCTTGATTTTAAAGGGTATTTTATAAACGCCTTCGATTGAACTAATCTTGGTAACTCTTGCCAATACTGGATAGTTTTCCTTTCAGCCCAGGTTGAGATAGCCATCTTAGCAGCACTTGAAGATATGCCAAGTATTGGTTCTGGTCCGATGATTTGTGATCCCGCTCCTTCTCTGGCTAAGGAGTCGGCTATTTCGTTACCTTCCATACCAGAGTAGCCAGGTATCCAGACTAGAGTCACTTTGTTGTTTTTGCTTAAATGATTTAGAGCCTTCTGACAGTTCCATACTGTTCTGGCGTTACAGCGATAGGAGCCAAGAGCTTTTATAACTGCTTGGCTATTTGAAAACATTTTAATTGATCTGCGTGCAAGATGCATATATTTCAGCCTTCGTATGCACAGTTCAATGGTATGAACCTCGGCCCGAAAAATAGTTGCTTTAGTACCTAGGCTTGAGGATATCCTCACCCTTGGTCTGTAGCTATGTACTTCAGCTCCTATTCCGTCAGAAGTTTTGGAGCCGTCTGTAAACCAGCAACTGTCTGCCCTAGTAGGTCGGTTTTATTCCGATCCCACTCATCATGAAGGTCAGCTCGTAGCTGGCCATGGTAGGCATAGTATCCGAGGGCAATCTCAGGATGCTGTGACTCTCTATTCATCCAGCAACTTGTTCCGCTCCATAATACTAGTCTGCGGCATATCAATGGCCGCTTGTTGCAGTCAATATGTTGCCCACCTGGCCTCTCTCCAAGAGGGGGTAAGTCCAGGAGGATTTCCATTGCAGCTGATGGCATGGTGCTAATAAATAATAATAAGTAACAAATTCTTTATTGTCCAAACAGGTAATGTACCCACTTACAGGACAAATACTATAGGTGTATATATAAGAGTAGCGTAAACTATAAAAAAAAGAAGAAAAACATGGAAATAATTACATAATATATAAAACATAATATCGTAATTAAATAGGTTGCAAAATTAGTATTTCTAATACCTAACAATTATTACAAAAAAAAAAACTAAATATTATTACAAAACTAACACTATTTAGGGACATGAGTTATGATAGAGTAATAAAAATAATCATAGAATATATGGGTCATTCTTTTACAAATCGCACGGATTTCATGAAAAAAAAAAACATTTTAGCTTCGTCTGAAATTTTTTTTTCAGCTTCCATACGTAAAATTAATTGACACGTATTTCAGGATTTTGCTTAAAAAAATTTTTTCCCGAAAATATCCATTTATGAAGTTTTGGTATTTTGCTGGATTTTCTCCAATCGTCTCATACATGAAATTTATTATCTCCAGTTGTACTGATCGGATCGATGTCATTTTTTTACAGTTTACGTGTTGTTAGGTTAGCTTTCTAAAAGAATAAAAAAAAAATTTTCAATGTCTACATATCAAAAATAATAACAATTTAATTGTTTAAATAATTGTTAGATGCTGTTGCCCCAGGTTTAGTTAATTTTAAAAAATACCACTTCATTCTTCATCATGTTCCTTAGAAAATGACATCGGTGAAAAAATGGTATCTCTATTAGATCAAAAGTTATTAAATATTTTCGAGCGCTTGTCAGGCGGCGCGCTCCGCGCACCTCAGAGGTCTCAGGCATTTGCACCTATTTTATATTAATGAATGTTTACCGTATTGCGTAATAGTTTGAAAATATTTGTTGATAACATTACTGTATAAAAATTAATATAAATAATGAAAAGAACATTATAGTTACTTCCCAGTTACTAAATTAATATTGAATATCACGACGTGAGAAAATAAGAGTAAGAAACTAAATTTAAACACTTTAATTTATTAGCTTCTGAGTAGTATACAAAATGTTTTTTTTGCACAAAGTATACATTTTATTTCATAATTTTAACTTCAATTGCTATCAACCCTGGTTGATAGAATCAATTACTGCAGATACTGCCACTTTGTCTTCCTCAAAAGATACACCGGGACTTTCAGGAGAACGTTTCCAGTTAACGTCATTATTTTCCAAAGCGTCAAAATCAGAATCATTAATTTCCTCCTTCTAAAAACAATGTAATTTTTACATACATCAGTTAACCTGAAGCTTAACAATTTATTTTATAATTTTAGGATATTTTAGACCTTGTCTCATATAATGAATGAAATTTTATTAAAGAAATTTGCTTCGAAAATATTACTTACAGTTGATCCGAACTTCTTTTCGCGATTCTTGCGTAATTGAAACAATTTAACACGGCAAGTATTACAGATTTTTCGCTGAAGGAACTCATCCGTTACCGGTAAGTTAAGAGCCACTAAATGTTGCTTGAAACTGGTCTTAGATTTTCTCTTTTATGATGTGAAGACATATCGAAGGGATTGAAGCATCGATCTACTTTGGTTTTCGGACCAATCGACGATTTTGATGCTTTCGGCATTGTACCGACACCTTATGATTATCGCTAGTTTTAGATTAAAATATGATAGTAATAATATGGCATGCGTATACGACGTTGTTGAAGAACAGAATGAAAACATTTACATATATTTAAAACTAAAGGGAGTTTGATTGCACATTCCGCGCGCTACGCCCAGCACGGCGACTCCGTGCGCGCCGCCTGACAAGCGCTCGAAAATATTTAATAACTTTTGACCTCATAGAGATACCACTTTTTCACCGATGCCATTGTCTAAGGAACATGATGAAGAATGAAGTGGTATTTTTTAAAATTAACTAAACCTGGGGCAACAGCATCTAACAATTATTTAAACAATTAAATTATTATTTTTGATATGTTGACATTGAAAAAAATATTTTTTTTTGCTTTTAGAAAGCTAACGTAACAACACGTAAACTGTAAAAAAATGACATTGATCCGATCAGTACAACTGGAGATAATAAATTTCATGTATGAGACGATTGGAGAAAATCCAGCAAAATACCAAAACTTCATAAACGGATATTTTCGAAAAAAAAATTTTTTTAAGCAAAATCCTGAAATACGTGTCAATAAATTTTACGTATAGAAGCTGTAAAAAAAATTTCAGACGAATCTAAAATGTCAAGTATTTTTTAGTGTGCGGTTTGTAAAAGAATGACCCATATAGGCGATTTTGCCATTACATTTGTTCTAGGAGTATGAAGACAAAAACATTATTAATTCCTGCTGTTAATACAAGGTATGTGGAAATTTAGTTGAGCTAACAGTTCAGGACAATCGATTAAGTGATTTGTAAGCTTGTACACAAATAGGCAAGAATAATAAGTTGCGACTTTCGAGCGAAAATCGCGTTAAAAAAAATGTTGTCAATACCTTGTTCTGGGCAAACTCCATCCAGTTTATATGTCATGTACTTCATAAAGACTCGTATAGATTCAAGTTCAATATGAGTGCTGTAGTAAGGTGACTGTATTAATGAGCCATATTCAAGTTTTGTGCGAACATAAGCGACATAGATTTATGTAGCAGTCTTTGTTTTTAAAATCTTTACAATTTCTAAAAATGAGTCCGAGCATTCTTTTCGCGGATGACGTAATACTATTAATATGAGACGAGAAACTGTTTTTTTTTATATAACGATAGAAATATTTGCCTCCTCTAGTTTCTTTTGAATTCGGGCAGTATTTTGTTTTTTACGACTGTTTTGTAATTCCTGATCACTGTATTGACAGTCTTACTTTATTTAAGTAAGAACCAACCGCTGATTCCAATTAATATTGATAGTGTAGTGTATTTGAATGTTACCGCGGTAAAGTTAGTTTTTAATCTAGAAGTTTAAGTTGGCCGTCCTGTTTGGTAGTTGTACGAATTATCAAATGAGAGCAGTATTATTTTTATGTTTAATAAAAGTTAATGATTATTTTCCGTTTTATTTGGGCCAATCCATCACAGATAGTAGTTGATTGTGCCAGTCAGCCAGTATATCGTCCAATAATTTTTTTTGCACACGCTTTTCTACACGTTTAGTTCTATTTTCTTTTTCAGACCTACAGTCAATTTGAATTGTTTTTAAGAATTTTGAAGGCACGGCGGCTATAGAGAATAAATGTTTATTATTTATATTATTCAAATTAGTTGCATGACTTATTACCTCATGGTTTTAGCTTCCTTTTTATTTTGGCATTCATCAAATAGTGCACCAGTTTTAGGATACCAAATGTCTTTACGGTGGCAGACTTTTATCCAATCATTTCTTTTATTTTCATCCTTTGGGAAGTTGTAAATAGTGAAATGTTTCCTGCCTTTTTTGATAGTTGTTGTTAACATATAACTACTGCACATCTGGCCCCAGTCATTATATTGGAAAAAATTAGGTAACTTGAAGTTGCAAACTAAGCTTGTTTTTGCTACAATACCTGAATTAATAAAACAAGAAGGACACTCATTAAAAGAAAAATTAATGAAAGAAACGCCATCTGTCTTGTTACGGTAGAACTTTAAGTTCTCAACCGCGTCCGGTCGACGTCAGTAAGTTATAGTTGTCAGTTGTATTCAAAGCATTTTTTTGTCTTTCGTACTTTTCACCTTGTAAAAGTTCCTTTTTTTCAATAAAATTAAAACGGGTTATGGGCTCAGGCCACGTGAAAATAAGTGAATTACATTTCAAATGAAAGTGAACTGTAAAATGTGCCTTTGAAAATTTTGCGCCTGTTAGGTTAAAAGGAAAAAAGATAAAAATGGCTGCCAGTGGAGATCACAAAGTAAACGTAGATAAACTTGAAGGACCTGATGACTAGGCAAAGTGGAAATGGCATGTATCTATGGTGTTGAAGCTTGAAGACATTGTTGACGGTAAGCGCGTACGTGTCGAGTTGCAAGCAGATTCAGCAAATGAACAAAAGACAAATTACGCGGAGTGGCAGAAAGACGACGCGAAAGCGACACGTTTGATAGCAAGTGCGCTAAGCAAATCAGTGGCCGAGCTCGTGTTGACGTGCAGTACGCAACGTTTAAATATGTTAATAGAAGCATTTTTCCTAGTTAAACGAGTTGAAAAAGAAGATATTAGCGCACACGTCGCTAGATTGCAAGAAGTTTGTAAATTTGAACGACGAATTAACGAAACACGAAGAAAATACCTTGTCTCAAAGAATATTAAACGGTCAAGTTCTATCCACACTTGGAAAAGAATATTATAACTTTAAAGATCTCTGGAACACGGTTCCATCAGAAAGTCAAAGTCTGGACCTACTAATTGAAAAACTGTGCACAATTGAATTGCGGGATCAAAGTACAACAAAAGCAATTGTATTTGTTGCCTCTGCGGAGTATAAAAAGAAGCAACATTCTGCTAAAACAAAAGTATCAATGGAACGGGCAAAACAAAGATTTCCATGTAATAAATGTAAACAGTTGCATCACTGGGCAGCAGAATGTCCACAGAAAAAGACAAGCAGCAACATAATCATCAGAACAAATGACAGAATGACAATGCAGTATTCATTTCGCGAGTCATGAGCGCTTCGATTGCAAACTACATTGATGTAAATAAATGATACTGTGACAGTGGCGCTACCAAGCATATTACACCAAACAAACAGTATTTTGTCTCTTATAGTGATTTTGTTGTTTTTGAAGCGATCTCACTTGGAAAACAAGATGTGAATATGTATGCCCATGGTCAAGGAACAATAAATATTCAAGTGCAACGAAACGATAACTGACATAAATTCTGAAATGAAAAATGTTTTGTATGTTCCTGATGCAAGTGCGCATTTGTTTTCTCTCAAAGCATCAGCATTGAATGGTTACAACCTTCGATCATAAAGATATGATCGAAGGTTACAACACGATTGATGACAGAAGCGTTAAAATTCGAAACAAAGTCAGTCAAAACATTGAAATGACTAGTTATATGAAAAATGGTCCGTATGTGCTCGATATACGTGTTGTAAAACCATACGACATTCAAGTGAATTTGATAAAACCATATGACACATTGCAGGTGTATCATGAAAGATTTATTTGCCCATCAAAACAAACAACATGTAAAAAATGTTTTGAGGCAAATGGATATCAATGTGGAAAATTGCAAAGAAGAATTCTGTGACGGATGTGCGCTGGGGAAAATGCATAGGCAACGATTGTATCGTCTAACATTTACTGGCGAATTAATTCATGCAGATGTGAATGGACCAATGACCACGACATCTTATGGAGGAGCACGTTATTATGTATGCTTCAAGGATGACTACAGGAAGTTTTGTAGAATTTTCTTTTTGAAACAGAAAAGTGATGTATGTGATGTGCTTGATAAATTTTTAAATGATTTTCAAACAATGGACATGTCGTCAATCATTTTAGGTGTGATGGAGGCAGAGAGTTCGACAACTGAAGAGTTGCTGAATTGCTGGCAAGCAAAGGCATAGAACAATGGATTCCTCCGCACTGTATACACCTGAACAAAATGGTGTAGCGGAACGTAAAAATCATACCATTGTGGAAGCAGCACGTTCTATGTTGATTCCAAGCAGATTACCGAAAGGATTGTGGGCAGAAGCCTGCAACACCGCAGCATACCTTTTAAATCGTACTGGAAAATCTTCAGTTCAGAACAAAACTCCCTATGAATTGTGGTATGGTCGACCAGTAGGAAAGCTTGATTATTTGAGAATTTTCGGCACTGGATGCTACGTTCATGTAAACAAGAATTTCCGCTCTAAGTTTGACAACAAGGCTGTTTTTGGGCAACTTGTTGGATATGTCAATGTCAAGGATGGTTTTCAAGTCTGGATTCTTTTTAAAAAGAAAGTAGTCATGCGTCATGATGTGAAATTCAATCCAGAAGTCATATGCAATCTGCACAATTACGCAGTAAAATTTGAAGTTCCTCAAGAGGAGGTTTCAGGTATAAGTCAGCCCAATTTGTCATCCGAGGAGAAATAAGAGCGGGAGAAAGTAAAGTGTCACGACAAGGAAAGTCAATGCCAAACCGAAACCGAAGCGATTATCACAGCATCTGTTTCCGAGGGAAGTCAAGATTGGAGTAATTGTGAGAAAACGGAAGAATCAACTGGACCTGTGGATGCAAGCCGTTCATGAAGAATTGAAATCTTTAAAACAAAATGACACGTGGGTGTTAGTTGAACGCCCGAGAGATGTACAAGTTTTAAAAAATCGCTGAGTTATAAGTCAAAAAACTGGAATTACTCGTTTTAAAGCTCGATTGGTAGCGAAGGGCTATGTCCAAAAGTAAGGAATTGACTAAGGAAACTTTTAGTCCTGTTGCACGTTACGACACCATCCAAGCCATGTTAGTTGTAGCTGCTGCAAAGAATATGCAAATGGAACAGTTTGACGTAAAAACGGCTTTCCTGAATGGCATACTTGAAAAGGTAGTGTATTTAGAACAACCAGAAGGTTTCGATGACAGTACCGGTAGAGTGTGTCTCTTAAAGAAAAGTCTGTATGGACTTAAGCAGGCGCCACGCTGTTGGAATAAACGTTTCATAGAATTCATGAAAAGAACATGTTTTCAAAACAGTGTTGCAGACCCTTGTCTCTTTTATCGAGATCGTAACAGAAATCAACTCTATATTGCAATTTATGTCGACGATGGTCTAGTTGTTGGAAGTGACAAGAAATAGATTGCTGATTTTATGAGAGCCCTGCAACATGAATTTAATACGACAGGTTTTCTCGACAATTTTCTTGGCATGAAAATAAAACAACATGAAGATGGATCAATTTCTGTAAGTCAAGAAAATTACATAAAACAAATTCTAGAAAAAATTTCATATGGCTGAATCAAACGCAGTCTCAACTGGCGTTGGCCGTGAAGACGGTGGTCTCGACGAAGCAGCCTTAACTGATGCACCTTATCGTGAAGTAGAGGGTTGTCTTGTGTATCTTATAACAGCGTCTCATCCAAATATCGCCTTCGCAGTGAATAAAGCCGCTCGAGCTATGGAAAAGCCAACCATTTACGATTGGAATCAAGTAAAACGCATATTCCGGTATCTAAGAGGTACTGTGAACTACAGCTTTACAACAAGGAGGAAGAATTGAAAGTCTACAGCGATGCTGATTTCGCTGCTGATAAAAAAACAAGACGTTCAACAAATGGAATAGTTTCAATGTTTGCTGGTGGAGCCATATCGTGGACTAGCCAGTTACAAAAGGTAGTTGCAACCTCCACAACTAAAGCAGAAATAATCTCAGCCAGTGAAGGTGCGAAAGAATTGATTTGGTTACAGCCTTTATTGTCCGAATTGATAGAAATGCTAGAGTTGTCCCCCAATTCTTTATATTGATAATGCTAGTTCTGTAAAACTAGCGAAGAACCCATAATTTCATCGAAGGTCTAAACACATTGAGGTTCGACATTTCTATGTACGGGAGAGATTTTTAAATGACGAACTAAAATTGGAGCATATCGATGGAAAGAACCAGTTAGCTGATCTCTTGACTTGATCCACTTGAACGTGTTCGATTTGATATGTTACGTAAGATGATAGGTGTACGAAATAACGTAACTAAGTAATCATCAAGTGTGTTATTTTTGTTTATTTTTCTTTTGGAGGAAGTGTTGTGATAAAAGAAAAATGAATAAAAGAAACGCCATTTGTCTTGTTATGGTAGAACTTAACTATTTTAAGTTTTCAACCACGTCCGGTAGACGTCAGTAAGTTAGTTGTCACTTGTCAGTTGTATTCATAGCATTTTTTTTGTATTTTGTACTTTTCACCTTGTAAATAGTTCCTTTTCTTAATAAAATTAGAACATGTTAAAATACCTAAATTAATAAAACAAGAAGGACACTAATTAATCATTAATATGAAGCACAAACCGTGGTAACATATTCACTCACAGAAAACAGTAAAATACCTCTGATTTTATGAATTAATATATTTACATACACAAACTTTATAGGTTAAATACTAGTGTCTTATTCACTGAAATTCACATGGAATTATTCGTTAAAATGTAATAATCGCTAATCTTTTATCTTGGTGAAACAAGTAAAAGTCCAAACAAAGCAGAAATTGAAGAAAAACCAATATTAAAAACTTAAAATAACACAAATGCAAAAATAAACATTTGAACCAAAAGATAAAATGCCCCTTGTGAAGTCATTGACGTTTCCCCCCACCCCACCATAATTTTAATAATGCAACAACCGTTTTGTTTATGAACCCGTACCACTGCGCTACCGAGCTCGGTATGTATGTATAATATGTAGAGTTGGCATTTCGATCCGCAAATCATGGGCGGGGCCAGGTAGTGAAATACCCAAGTACGTAACCAAGACTTGTTTACTATTTTAGTCTACTGTTATGCGTCGAGGTGTCAATAACGTAATTTATTTCTCTCCGTTGTATTGTTGATAATTTTATTTTTTGTATTTTATTGATATTAATTTAATAATAAAGGGTAAAAAAACGGCCATACGCTGCCAAAGTGAATACATTTATCAGTGAATTCCCCGATTTATTCTACCATGGTGCTATAATAATTTGTAAGATGTGCGAGACTGACCTGTTGTGCTGGGACAAA
This sequence comes from Rhamnusium bicolor, assembly GCA_029963845.1. Lineage (NCBI taxonomy): Eukaryota > Metazoa > Arthropoda > Insecta > Coleoptera > Cerambycidae > Rhamnusium > Rhamnusium bicolor. The sequence goes on along the minus strand of JANEYF010001270.1, from coordinate 49,952 downwards.
CGTGATTGTAAACGTCACGTAAATTCTGTGCAACATAAAACTAAAAAAACGGCGTGCCTTCGACAGCACAGTTTATATTCCATTTGCTCTTAATACTGATTACCTGTGATGTTCCGCTGCACATACTCGATAAATAACCATTTCAGGAGTTCTGAAATAAATACAATCACAAGGTAACATTACCAAGTCGCACAACGTTGTGTAACTATATACCAACTGTAAACGAAGACATTGTAAATAAGATCAAATGTGTACTAAAAAATATACGGCTGTGGTTGTGTTGACGAGACGACAGTTTGTAAAAAAAAATTTCTATTTTAAATGTTATAGTACGTGTACTAGACCCTCTTAAACTGACATTTCCACTGATACTAGCTAGCAAAAGACTAACTGATTGTACTGGCCAAACAATTACGCGGGTAGTGCTGGAGACGTTAGAAAAATTTGACCTGTTAAAAAGTCAAGTGTTGATGTTTGTGCCGCGACAATGCATTTGGTAGGCCGTTCTCTTCAAGAACACGGTTGTAGGTTGGTACATGTTACGTGTAAAGTGCATACTTTACACCTTGTGGTCGATTCTGAAGTCATTGATAAAACCTTCGATCATAAACACTGATCGAAGGATAAAACCGTTTGAAACTATCAGGCGTCTGCGCAATCCAGATTTGGCCGTTCTTACAAACCCTGATTTCAAATTGTTGGGTGTTCTTACAAATTTCCAAACTGATTTGAAGCAGTTTGGTGACTGTCAGAACAGTTTGAGGATTGAAAGGAAACTGTGAGTCAGACGTAGTGTTGCTAGTAGTTAATTTACTGGTAAAAATGACCAGTTAATTAACCAGATAATTAACCGATAAATTATTTTAATTTACCAGAGGTAAATTATCCCCTCCACTATCTGTCAGTCGTCAGTGATGTTGTCATTCTGCATTTTTCATACTAGTCAAAATGCCAAAAAGAAAGAGTTTAGTCTGGAATTATTTTAAAAAACGAACTAGAGGAAAATATAAAACAGGCCAGTGCAAATTTTGCCAACAAAACTACATTACGAACGCAACTAGAATGGAGAAACATTTTAAAATGTGACAGTTGTTCATTGGAAATAAAAAATATTTTTAATAAAACAAGTTCCTCAAATATTCGCGATAGAAAAATATGCCGAAAAAATATAAACGAGAAAGACGACACTTCATTAGTAAGTAGAATATACATATAAAAATCGTAAAATAATAGGTGTGTTATTATGTCAACATAACATAACCATAAAATGTATTACTTTTAGTTTTTCTGTTATGGTTTAATTAGTTAAATAACACCTAAGAATAATTATTCTTCTATTTATAGGAAGCCAGCAGTGCCAGTAATGTTTTGGCTAAAACTGAGGTTACAACAAATTTGGGAAATATTTTTTCTTTTATTGATACTATGAAGAAATCAGAAAAAAATAAAACTAGACCAGTCTCTAGCTCAAGCTATATATGCTTCATCGTCTCCATTACGTTTAGTATCAAATCCCTACTGGAGACAATTTTTTAAAGAGCTCAGGCCCTCATATGTACCACCAAGTAGATATCAGCTTTCTTGTACGTTACTTAACAAAGAATATGATATGCTCCAACAAGTAATTAAAAATAAAATTAAAAATGCTGACACATTGTCACTTATATCTGATAGATGGACAGATATAAATGGTAATGATACAGAAGAAATGGATGAGAGAGAAATGGATGGGATAGGTCTTGAATAAAAAAAGAATATGATCAACAAGATAGTAAGAAATGAAATAAAGTGATCTAAACAGAATATTAATTTATTTTTTGTATTCCAGAGGTTATTCTTTGTTGCTTTTTTTTGTGTAATAGTTTTTGTTTTTATGATTTATGTATGTATTTATGTAATACATTTTTTTTTGATACAACCTGTTTGTATTCTTCTTATGTAGGTGTGGAAAATTATAAAGTTCAACTTCAAAGTAAGTCGGTTAGTTAAATCAAGAAAATTTACATCTAAAATTTTATGATGAAACACAAAAATTTAAGAGATAAATTTCCGAACATGTAAAGATGTTGTTAAGCCTTTTCATTTATAAACAGGTACTTGGTTTTTGATGTTATATGTTAGTAAAACTAAAACTATCTTTTCGTTTATCACTTATTTAGTTCAACTTAACCTCAAATTTGTAAAACAAATTTTCGCTAGAATTGCGGCACAGCTTACCTATATAAAGCCGAAATATGATGTATCTGGTATCAAATTAAACAAAAAACTATGTTCTATAAGAAGATACCGAAGAATTGAAAAATGGTATTTTACAGGGTAAACAACTTTGTTTACGGGTAAATTTACTGGTAAATTATGTAAATATAACAATTTACCGGTAAATCAACCAGACGCATGCGTTTTGATAATTTTGTCGGCCATTACCTCGTGGTCAATGTTTATTTTTCATATTTATGTATTTATTTATTATTTAATTACTTAGCCTCGATATCGTTTACCTATAAAATTGTCTCTGGTAATATAACATTAACAACCTAACAGAACACCAAGACCAAAACAAACTTTGAGGTTATAAAAAAAATAAGCGACCCTCTCCTCTGGTTATACTGGTTGCATAACTAATATTTGATGTTCTAACAAGCCAAATTTCAAACTAAATGCAAACCATTTTAAAATCACGCATGCGCGATAGAAGTAGTTTGCGAACTATCACAAATTCTTTGTAGAAACAAACCTATATTTATTCTGTTTTACTTCAACCTTCGATGGTTTGCATTCGATGTTTTAGACATATCGACATTCCGTTGAGATGTTAACTTCGGTGGTCAACATCGATTATTCGATGAGGGTTAACGCGCTTGAATTCAGCACGAGAGGTGCTAGTGTAGGGAAAGGTCATTGTGACTGAATGTTAATGTTACTATGAGTTTTTAACGCTAGTTCTCAGTAATTTTTATAAAAATTAACTGAAAAACATTTAACACAATGATGGCAGAAGGGGAAAGTAGTAATTTACTTGCTCAGTAGGGAAATTATTGTACTTGTCAGAAGTGTCTTGTCATTAAAGTTAGGTTATATAAAGAATTAGTATGATGAAAACAACGAATGTACATGATTATTACTCACGATTTTCTGTAGTAGACTCCTTTGGTAACGCATAATCGTCAGGACTATAATGTTTCTTACAAAGACACGAATGTTTCGAAGGAGTAAAGTAATCTCTATTAACCACTGTTTTAAGCTAGTTTTGTCTCTCAGGAAGCATATGTCCCCTTTTTGTTTCCGAACAAAATGGAACTGCACAACACTGAGGCACAATTAACAAGGTTCTTTATTTGCTGGTGTACGAAATGATTATAATAAAACACTATAAACTTTTCCCGCGCCTAACAATAACTTTTGAAATGACAACACTCGCCAGTGGCGCCAACTGGTGTGCCTGAAAACGTTAACCCTCATTCGTTGGCGAGTATTGAAATAACGCAGACTTCTGTTATGAGGACTATTTCTAGCAATTTCATTGGCCGCTTTAAGATAGCTGCAGGGCATGCGCAGTTACATGACATGTCAAAGTGTATTAAATCCTTTTGGAATCGTTTGTCACTAAGGAACTAGTTAGACGATAGAGAAGATACTCGCTTAGCACGTGAGAGGTCCATGGTTCGAATCACAAACTTATTACTTTTTTTTTTTTTTTGAATAAGTATTTTTAGTTCGTTAGTAAGATTTTCCTTGCCCTTTATTATAGTTTCTTTATTTTCCTTGCCCTTTATTATAGTTTATTTTCACGGTGCCGAATTCCTCTTTAAAAATGATATCTGATGAGCACGCCATGCCGTGGCCTTGAAACGGCCAATGAAATTGCTAGAAATAGTTCTCATAACAGAAGTCTGCGTTATTTCAATACTCGCCATTCGTTGTTGCATCTTCAAATTAATTATTAGTTATTAGCATTGACCGAATAAAATACGTAAACTTAAATGTTATTAGGTTGCATCCCTAGGGCAAATTTTAACATTTGGAGGACTTTTGTGAATATAACGCGAAAAGTTCAGAAGGACAGGGACAGATACTTCACGCAGTGTTTATAAACACTGGTTTAGGTTCGGAATGTTCGGATTGGATAATCTGTGCGTAAAGTTGTTCTGTGATGAAATGAATGAAAGATCTTTTGGTTTCGTTTGGAGTATTTTTTCTGTTTTGTGCATAGAAAATTTTGAGTCACGAATTCCAGGCGGTTAACCGGTATATACCGCAGTCATCACAGAACAGAAAAAGTCATTCCCTTGCTTAACCCCTAGGACAGTTTCTTTTCAAAAAGAGTCCTAAATATGCCAATTTTTAACCGGTTGAACTGTTAAAATGCCTAACTTAATAAAACTATGTAGGTGTTCAATAAAATGCCTAACCGCTAAACATATAATGCGAAGTGATTGTGCTATTGCTGCTTCGTTTTTGCTGTTCCAACAATGAGTAATAGGTGCGTTCCTTCTGAGATCTCATAATTCTCATATAATCTAAGTAGTTCTACGGTTAGGGAGGCTGCATAGAATGAAATTATGCTTTTATTTATGCGGTATAACTGTAAAATTATTGACATTAGCTGAGATCTCAGAAAGAACGCATCTAATGCCAATAATTTCATGCTTTTAAATTAAATTTGATTCCAAGTGGTGAACCAGTATTTACCAATATAATAAAACAGCTCGCTAGCAGTATAAATGCCGATTCTTCAAATGTCAAAACGATGACAGGGCTTTCTTGTTACGTGAAGACTTCATTAAAATTCGTAACCTTATAGAACTGTCTGTGGTAACCGTAAGGCCAGGTATATCCAACTTCTGGTAGAGTGGCTGTTAATTACCATTGTTACTAAACAGATTTATATTAATTATTACTTCCCTACATTTGCAAAAAACCGATCACAGCGAACTATATTCTAATATGGAATTACTGTTCTACAAAAATAGATAAATAGTAACTATTATTTTACTGGTTTAACAATTTTATTCTTAAATTTATCTGTTTGGTAAATTTACCAGGAGTTGGATATACCGGCCCTAAACACGAGCGGTAAATATTTTAATTTTCTTTGTTGGTATTTGTGAAATCGGCATCATAGACTTATAAAAATTAAAGACACCAATATACCATATCGATCTAACTACGACTGTGTCCGGACAACCAGCAAAATGCCGTTTTTGGTTCCTCTCGTTTCGTGTCATTTGTTTCGTATTTACCTCACTCTCTCTCGATTCAGGGTCGATGAACTTCTTGACCTTGCTCATAAGAAATTTTAGCGTATGTCGACTCTCGCTTCGTAATCGTTACCACTCGCCTGCCGCCGCCATTAAATTTATTTGATTGTTTACAGTTAGAGTGTTTATAAGAGAATCGAGTTTTTAAATATAATTTTTGTGATTTTATGTAATTAATATCTTTTCACGTTAGTTATAGATTTAAAAGACAATTGTGGTATATATTGGATTGTGCCAAGGACCAATTTTATTCTTCGTCATGACTCACATATTATGTATTTTTCTATTTTTTTTTTATCATTATTATGGTGCCTTTTTATTATAAACAATTTAAGTTTATAAACTCTTTTATTACCCACGCACAAATATTAATTTTTGATATTTACAGTGGTGTATTTATGTTTATAATAAACAGTTATAAATGTATTGTATTTTTTTTTATTAAAATAAACATTATAATGTAACATGTAACCCGCCCCTTCCCTGGTTCTCCATTTTTTTGATAATTTTTTTCATATCTTAAACCATGGGAGATACGATAAAAGTTTATACGAATAATTTTGTAGGGAATTAGGTAAATTCCTATAGTAATCAAATGCCAAAACTTTGCGCCTCAGAAACTGCAATTTTCCTTACTGGAATCTGATATTAAATTTATAAAAAGCAAAAATAAAAAAAAAAAGTGGCTGGGTCGAGGAACTGAACCCGGGACCTTCAATCCAGAAACAAAAAACCTAACACATGATCCATCAGCTCCTACTTGTTGGAAATAAACTTGTTACATATACTAAAATACTATTTCTTTCAGTGCATTGACCGAGAATTGAGAGAGAGATAAAGCTAACCCTGAAATCATACAATAGAAAGAGATCAGCAAAATAAATGTGTCGTGGATATGTCTCGGACACCATTAATCCATTGTCACTTGGTCTATATATCCGAGGCACAGAATAACCAACAATGTTATTCTGTGTCCGAGGTCTGTGATCGGCATAGACTTATAAAAATTAGGTCTGTGGAAATCGGCTTATGGTTGTGTGGTTTGGTTTGAAGTTTGTGGTTATCGGTATTTTTGTGATTTTTTTAATTCACAATGAGTAAATTAGAAGAAAAAATATCCAATGGGTTAAATATTATTGGGTAATGATTATGTAGTTATATTAATGTAGTTTTACATTTATTTATATGTATAACACCTTAAATAGGTATACTGGACCTTTGCTGCACAAGCCACAATTCCCTACTGCTATTGAAGGAGGCCCAAAAAGTGTAGAGTATACTGAATTGGTTAACTTTCTTACAAATGAAATTCGTACACTACTAGGTATTGATGAGGAAGTTAATGCAATATCATCCCCTGAAGATTCTGTTGCTTTTGTTATGGAAATAACGTCATTCCTAAAAGAATTAAGTAGGTACATTTAAATCACTTGTTGAATCCATGCAAGTTTAAATTACTTTAATTTGGTTTAAAATTAATCGTGAAACAGGTTTTTAAATTTTGCATTTGGATTATATTTTTACTTGAATAGGTCCTTTGCACAAAAATTGTAGCAGTAATGTATGTTTGTCCTTTATAATAATAATCTAATACAATAATAATAATAATAATTACATAATTTATAACTATGCAAGCATAATTTACTTTCACTCAAAAATATTTGATTCCTGTGAACTAATTTTTGAATTAGTTCTTTGATCAATATTCTGAATTATGTAAAATAATCATTAATATCATTTAATTAAATTTGGTCATTTTTTAGAACACGCACTTCTAAGATACCACAAAACCGATTATACCGACACACTCTACACATCATCAGATGTTCGTAGCACAGTGTCATATCTTGTGCAAACAACCCTAACTACCCTTAAATAAAACAATAAGATTACAACACTTGACATAATCCACCCTGTATTCATTTATACGGCTGTCTGGGTGTGTTGTATAAAAACGCCGTTTCGTATGAACTCGATGGGATGTTATTAATATTTAGTTCATTGTAATTCCACGGTTAAATTTACTCTTAAAAGTACGATACAAACTTATAAAATATAATGTATATAAAAAGTAGCTTAGCTGGTCATTTTTATTGTGCTAAAGAATTGTGTTAAAAAAAAACAGATAATGGTTATAATCATCGCTATCCAGCATTTTAAGTGCCTTATGGGTTTTGCATCGCTTTATCCTAGTTTTAGAAAATGTTAAATAAGGATACAGCATTCAAATGCTTAAAGTGTTGGATAGTGTTAAATGTACCCAGTAAGTTGTGCATTAAAGTTGTAGCTGCTTAAATTAGGAAAAGCGAAAAATTGTCAGTTTACGCCAAAGCATATAATCTAATTTTGTTAATTTGTGTTGAGTAATCTCCTATTTATTTATTAATTAAATCGTTGATCATTCTGTATAACAATAAAATCAAATCAGAATAAGAGATGAGTTTTTTTTTATTATTATTAAAAGTTAAAAATGTTATGAAGACAAGATATTATTTTATAGGGACTTATATGATGTTAAAGATGGGAAAATTGTGCATTTTAATGAAAATTAAAAATAGTGTTTAACTTATTATTTAAAGTGTTGGTCATGTGTTATGGTAGAGTAAATGATCCAAGGTTCTTTAAGGCCCGAATTCGTAGACACAGCTCAAGATAAAGAATAAGGATTTCTTAAAATAAATCTCCTTTTTAAAATGCCTCAAAAACAGAGTACATTGATAGCTAATTTTATATGGTTGATTGTCATTTCGTAATATGTAATTTTAGAAGAAAAAAAAATTATAAACACAGTTTAAAGTTTTTAAATTTTTAGGCATTCCTTGAGAAATAGGTTCTTTGAAATTATTGACATATCTATTTATGTGCGATCCTCGCTGCTGAGTGACTGCTGACATATTCTTTATAACATGTTTGTTTATTATCGTGTGGTTTCCATTATTGTTATGTGCTGTTTGCTGCAAGTGCAGATCCAGATGGGGGGGGGGGGCAATGGGTGCAATTGTCCCCCTTGGCCGTCAAAAAAATCTTATTGAAGATGATAATGACATTACCTTTCAAAAATTCACATAGATCTTGTTTCGAAAATATAAATACTTTTGGTAATATTTTGGTAATTTTTGCAAGGTGATCAGGAATTTAGAGTGGCTGACTATTGCGGTATTTATTCATAAATTGTTTAGTTTATTATTATCAATAAGGATTCTTTGAATGGTTTTAAATACTCCAACACATTTACATTAATAATATTTGCCTGCTATATTCATTGAAAAATGCACCAAAATATAACGCAATATTCCAAACTGTTTAGTAGCATATCAGCTGAGCCTAGGGATTTTTTGCCGGCATATTGATAGCTAGGCAAATAAGGAGTATTTTCCTTGAGGGTACGGGATGTAAAAGCAGCATTTTCCTTCTTTTATGTATAATACGAACATGCTACTTTTACGGCCCTCATTTGTGCATACAATAAAATTTAAATATCTAGTTAGCTACTCCAGTGTTATTAACTGTCTATATACTTACTGCAATTCGATCAACAGTTTCATATTTCATAGTTTGATTGTTAAAATTAACAGATACCTATTTATGTAGTCAGATTATATTTTGCTGCATTTTTCAACTAATATAGCGGGCAAATATTAATGTGAATTTGTTGGAGTTTTTAAAAGTTTTCATAGAATCCCTATGGAGGTTAATAAACTAAAAACTTGTGAATAAATACTTCAACAGGCAGCCAGAATACGTGACAATTTTGCACTTTAAGACTCATTATCTCAAAAAATATAGACGAGTGGGAATTTTTTACTCGAAATTCGTGTTCAACAAGAAAAAATCTGATATTTTTATAACACCCATACAACATTGTCATACTTTTAGTACTTCTTCGATTCAGAGAAATTACTATTTTTACCAACTTTACGAAACAAAATATACTAAAAAGGCTTCCTTCGAGAATGCCTCATTCCTTATCTTGAGGACTGTCAGTGAATATGGGCCTAAATAAACAAAGGTACCTCACTTATATATTTTTATTTGGAGTAATTTTCTGCAGGATGTGACAGTTTGATTTTAACTAAAATCTAATGTACAGGGTGTCCCATAATTAAGTGCCTTCCTTCAGCAGGGTAATAGAACTAGAAAAATAAGTTTTGTATGCCTTAAATCAGTTCATAAGGGAGCTACAACACCTTAAAGGGGGTAAGTACAACATAATTATTTGCCAATAAATTTGAAATGTCTAAAGTTGCAAACACTAAATTTGGACCATTTATTAATTTCACAATGTTATTTATTTTGTCAAATTTTTATTTAAATATCATGATTTGTTGAGGTAGTTACAGGGGGGAGGGTGAATTTTTGCTATATGTTAAATACTGCATTAAAGAGGTGCTCTTACTAAATGTCGATAGGAGCCATCGTTTTGGTGTTATTTATATTTTAATATCCTTTGAGGGGTTGTAGCTCCATTATGAACTGATTTAAGGTATAATGACTTGACAGAAATAGTCAGGATATACAGCGAGAGCCATAGTCGTGTTAAAATGCAAATATGGTAATTTTAATTTTGGATTTTCGTTTACAAATAAGAAATAAAATAAAATTTGAGCTACAATTGGAGGTACTCATGTATTGTACAGACACTACATATTTCAGGCTTTCGATTTTTTTTTGTTTATCTTTAAATAATTTGTAAAAACTGATGGTAAAATGACCGCCTACCATTTTTCCGCCCCCTTAATTGGTGGACAAAATAATAATTTAACATTGAATGTTTCCTTGGTCTCCTTTATATGCATCAACTCGAAATCTCATTTTAGCGAACATTTGAAAAATATCTTTTTTTGTTCAGAATTGATTGTAAAATTCAAAAATGATATCACTTTTAAAAAAAATCCATGAACGTAGAAATTATTTTTAAAAAGAGGAAGTGAATAACACCTCGGCATGTGATTTTTGTTGTAATTTATAACATCATAATTCAAACCAAATTGTAAGTCAGTATTTGTTGCCGTTTCTGAGAAATTAAGGAAAGATCGTTTTAAAAAATAAATTTCAACATGTATCTCAAAAATGAAGCCTTACGGACCTAAGTCTATGGGAAATTTTTTTCTTAGAATGATCTTTTCTATCATCTGTGAGACCACATTGTATATTTAAAACATGCTAGAAAAAGAAATACATTATGCCAATGAAATGGTACCCTATGCGAATCTGAAGCTGTGGCAGCTGATGGATTTAAACTACACTATATCTCAGTATTGGAGTATGAAATCCAAACAATATTTTAAGGCACGACTATCAGTACTAAATGAAGAAGTTTTGCAGAAAAAAATTGAGAAAAAGAAAGTTACAAAAAATGCGCAGCCGACCCAGATTACTTCTAGACCATTAGTAAAATATTTGCAAATTATTTTTTTTTGTAATCAGAAGGAAAATTTATCACTCCGTTTTTTTGTTTTCGAAAATTTTGATTTTTTTGAAAAGTTATGACATTTTGAAATTTAAGTTCTTCATTGTGTTCAAAATGTCTAACTTTATAAAAAATCAAATTTTCGAAAACCAAAAGAAAACGGGGTGATAAATTTTCCTTCTGATTACGAAAAAAAAAATATTTTACTGATGGTCTAGAAGTAATCTGGGTTGGCAGCGCATTTTTGTAACTTTTTTTTTCATTTTTTTTCTGCAAAGCTTCTTCATTCAGTACTGGTAGTCCTGCTTTAAAATATTGTTTGGGTTCCATGCTCCAATACTAAGATATGGCATAACCTAAATCCACCAGCCGTCACTGATCTGAAGTAACCATTGTCTTATATTAGAATTTTGCATGTGATCCACCTACTAGAATGTGCAATCCAGTATCAAACAATCTGTCTACAGGGTTGGGCAAAGCACTATAGTGCTTTTAAAAGTACATTTTAAAAGCAAGCAAGCAAGCCCTGCTAAAAAGAATTGAAGTCCTTGGAAGTGCTTGCAAGAACATTAAAGGTTCTTAGACCAGCTTTTCTTGCTTATTTGTAATTCTGAAAAATTTAATGATGTTCGTATATAATATGCAGTAATGATATACAAATTTTTAGATTGTCCTTATACGTCTTTAACACATGGTCTAGTTTCCGATCGTTTACAAAATGTATCTGACAGACTGTTGCTGCTTGATTACTTAATAACTGAACTAATGGGAGCACGTATTTTACAAGACAAGAAACCAGAAAAGAAGATTGAACTAAAACTTGTAAGTTATTTAATTATTACAATCAGAAATCAAAGCAATAAACAATTGGAAACATGTTTCAAAATATAAATGATTGACTTAATACATTGATTGCCATCTTGGTCTATAAGACCGAGAATTTACTTGTCTGTGACGCCAACTCAGTCTATAAGACCAAGTGTCATATTTGCCCAGTACTGCCATGTAGTCACATATTTAAGATCCTGACACTGTTACGTGGTCTGGCACACTTTTATCTATATGGACAGACAGAGATGGCATACTAAGTGGTCTGCAACACACCAGTTATTGAAAAAAAAAATTAAATTCGAAAATTCAGTTTTGAAAATGTATAATATTGAAAATTTTAATGAATGCACATACATTGAGTTATTTCATGTATTTCTACTAATAAACAAGAAAACTAATCGTAAAGCATAATAAAACAATTGCAGTTATTCACTTGTGCACATAAGTACTACTGTCGCGTGTTGGGGCCACCTCAGTCTATTGGACTGAGATATTTTTTGTTTTTTTTTTTCTGCTAAGATTTTATTTCTTCAAAATAGTGTGTATACATGGTAACTATTCATAGTTTATTGCCAAAAGTAGCATTCATGGAGATTTTTTTTGACCAGTTGATACCAGATGGCGCTAGGCATAAAATGTGTTCTAACCCGTGTGGCAGTCAATGTGTTAATTTATTAGTCTCTTAATATGAGCTATATTGGAGTAGTAAATTACAGTTTACAAAATTTAAATAATAAAGTTTTAAATAATTTAACAATTTACTACTAGTACTCATTTGCACTGTTTGATTTATGAAAGATGCATTAGAATTTGTATAATTACTGGAATACTCATTTCATTTAAGTAATAATAAAAATCTGGAAAAAGATAAGATGGAGAAAAAGTTGAAAAGTAATGTAATATCTTTAATTATTATTGAAACTAAATTTGTTTTGTTATTTTGTAGCATGAAACTTCCGAGGGGGCAGATATGAGAGAGATATTACAAACCCTTCGCTTTCCAAAACCACCTGCAAATATATCCATTGTAACCTTATTTCAAAAACTTTGCCCTACTATACCAATTGTTCTCAGTAAAGCAGGTTCTGATATAGTGGGCAATGGAATTTTTAAAGGATTTCTTTCAGAAAAGCAGTGGGAAATTCTAAATGGTGTTCAAAAAGATCTAAATAATGAATATAAAATTAGAAGAGAAATGTTACTAACTAGATTGGATGTCACCATCCAATCGTTTCAGGTAGGTAAACATTTTCCGTTCCACAAATTTTTCCGCAAGGCCTTCCTCACTATGTGACAAGCTCTCAACTGTATGTTAAATTTAAATGGGATGTACTTTTGTAAAAATTTAAAAACTTAAAATAAATATAAAAAAGGAAATAAGGAACAAAATAATCACAAAAATGTCTTGAAGTTTAATTAGTAATAAAAGCTGTTGGAGTAATATATGCCACTTCAATACAATCAATCTGCTAGATTCATTTTGAAAATTTTTATCGTTCAAGTTTTGTACCTGGTGTCTCTCTTGGGTCCTGTGTTTTATTTTGGAATATCATTGTTTTATTGTTTTCATTTATGTTAAGTAGCAGCAAAAACAGTTTATAATTGGTCATGGATAAAGTTGTGAATTCATGTTGATATAATAATGATTAATCATTGGCAGTTTTCGTGTATTCAATAGTCTGCATGCAAACTTACCTTACAAAAAGAGAGACGTCATCGAAGGCAGCGTGAAAGTTCCAATATGCATTTGTAGCACAAGCAAGCTTTCTATCATTTTTTTCGGTTAAGCGTCTGTGTCTTTCTGTGAAGATATTCTTGTATTGGGAGAAAAACCTCTGATAAATATAACACTCTTCACATATTCGTGAATTTTATGCATCAAAGTGTAATTTGTAATCTTTGTAGTTTTTTGTATTTTGTGACTGTTTCATTACCTGTATTAGGTCGTTATGGAAATAAATATATTATCATCATTATTAAATGAGATTTTGGTATACTAGCTTGCCGAATGTTTCGGCCAATTTTTGCATAAGTCTCTGCAACACACAAAGAAGCATTCTAGTTTTTTTTTATAGCTTCTATGAGAATGTTAAACGTTTCATGTATAACTTTCAAATCCTTATCACAACTAACTGTCGAGTTGTATTTATATCATTTTAAGACTGCCACGAACTAGTAAGCGCTGTTCACATGTAGTACAATATACAGTTCTGTCTGTATCAAGTAAAATTTATATTTACATCTTTTTAATTCGGCAGTTGTCAAGACAGTATCAGTTTTCATTAATTTTCTTCGTTAATTTTTTTTTGCCAAGAACCATTTCAGATAGAAAAAATACAATTAATCAATTCATGAGTGCACTGAATGTCTCCGCTACGACATTTTTGCAGTTTGTAGAAGTAGTGTGTAAATGAGAAGTGTAATGAGTAGGAGTTGTGTTCAGTGTTCAGGTCAACGATCTGAAGGTCGAGTTCATAACCGGTTACCGACCTGTCTAGTGTAACAAATACGGTATTTTTTGTTTAAAGGCTTGTGGTTTTTTATTTCTCCCTACCTGGGTTATTATACAAAGTTGGGCGCCACGTGACTTATTGCCACGAAAAATAATATGAATTGTATTGCCTTGGTATTTGATCGTGGAATGGAATTTTCTCAAGGTCGATTTTTATGATACAAAGAGTAAGTTAGCCTGTTCTTATCTTCGTTGAATATTTCTGTATGCCTTTGGCTACTCTAGCAGACCTGAGCAAGACTTCAGCAACTCCTCTTCGGAGGTCCTGGCTTGAGAGACCTGTTTCTACCTTAGATTTTGTAGCTGAAGGATTTAATCAAGCGACGTATGTTTTTTTTCTATTTAATTATTGCAAGAAAAAATTTGCACAGGGGGCATTTGGCTTTTTTTCTAGCCTGAAAATGACTGAAAACTGAAAAATTTGTTCAGTTTGTTTTGATGCAAAAATAAAATTGAACAGAGGGGTCTCTGCAAAAATGGCTTTTTGCTTCCCTGTAAGTGTTTTTTGAATTATGAAATTTATTTTTTCAGTCTGAAGGCTGAAGGCCAAAAAAAATTTGAACAGAGGGATCCTTACAAAATTGAATTTTACTGATGAGATCAGGTGATTTGTGAAAGTGTAAAATATTTTGACTGTCAAGACCAAAAATAAAATTGGTCTTTTAGAAAAATGTAAAATTCACAATCACAAACCACTTCTTAAAAATTTCTGAAAAAATAGTTGAAATCCAACAGACCGGATAGCAAGTTGATCTACAACTCGGATCCCACTATCCTGTCAAAAAGTTTGCGCAAGACCACAACTTTTCCTAATAATGATCGATTAAGTCGAATTCGAGTACAACATAGTGTACTGAAGCAGTCTAGAATATAATAATTATGGTTCTGGAATATAAATGAGCTGGTAGATACAAACTCTCGTCGCATAATAAAAACAGGTTTATCCTTATATGAAAACCAGTCGTAGATGAAATATATTAAGAAAGAAACCGTGCAAAATAACTTATACTTATATAAGGAGATAAAGGAAGTGAATAAAATAATAATTGTAAATAATATATGTATTTAGTAAAAACTTCTCATCAATTAATATACAAAATTATATTAGATAATTCCAATTTATATTGGAAAATACAATTATTCTAAAACCAATCCTTCTTAAATTTTTTCCGCTAACAATCTCAAAAATATTGGTTGAGCTGTTAGCCGCGTTTCTCTACTGCCGAGACGCGGTATCTCGTCCCCAATTAATAATAAGGTTTTGTGATATGGATTCGTATATTCAAGCATGTATTTTATAATAGTTATAACATAGAAAATATACAGGAACTTTTAACATGAGCATGTGTGTACCTACGCCATGATAGCAACTTAGTCCAATGTCAATTTTTGATTGGTGTCGCAATCTCAGCTGGGAGGAAGAGTTCAGTATGCTGCGTTCTCCATTACAGAGCGATTCACACAAACACATGAAAGAAGTCGGAGCATAATGTTACATCCCGCCCGCCTTGAAAGATTGGGGTGTCTATCTAAATCAATTTTACTTAACCAATATGAATACAACCCAATAGCTTGGGCACTTCAGTGTAATACTGTCAACATTTAATACTCGTCTAGGGGTAGAACACTAATTTTTACAACACTGCGTTTAAAAACGCCACTCTTTGTTTTCACACAACACGAACTATGGCATCTTCACCAGGATGAACAGCTACAATTCTGCCAAGTTTCCACTGCAGTGGAGGCAAGTTGTCTTCTCTTATGATAACCAAAGCATCAACTTTTAGGGAATTGTGAGAGTCGGTTTTCCATTTACTGCACTGCTGAATAGACGTCAAATATTCGGCTGACTAGCGCTTCCAGAAGTGCTGGGCGATTTGTTGCAGTCGCTCATATAGCTTTAAGCGATTGACTGGCACATCTGCTACATCCGGCTGCGGTAGCGCTGTGAGAGCGTCGCCAATGAGGAAGTGGCCGGGAGTTAATGGGGTTAGGTCATTTGGGTCTGTGGATAAAGTGGTTAAAGGACGTGAGTTTAAGACAGATTCAATTTGACACAGTACAGTATAAAGAAGTTCATAGGTTAAATGCGCGTTTCCAATGACTCTAATTAAATGAAATTTTGCAGATTTAACTGCCGTCTCCCAGATTCCTCCAAAGTGAGGAGAACGCGGAGGAATTACATGCCAGGTGATTTCATTTATGTTTAAAAAATCGTTTAGTTCACCTGCACATACTGTATCATTAATAAAACTTATAAATTCGTTTTTTTCATTACTAGGTCCTATAAAATAAAACTGTTATCCGTGTATACATGTTTACATAATCCTCGCCTAGCTACGAAACTCTTCACAGCATTAAGAAACCTTCTGTGCTCAAGCTATTTACCAATTCGATGTGCATGGCATTAGTAATAAAACACACAAAAATACACAGATACGATTTTACAATTTTTCTTGAACGTAACTGACCGTCTTTCATTAAAATGGGTTCCGCAAAATCAATGCCTGCAGTTGAGAATGGTCGCTGAGATGAGTCTAAATTGGGGAAGATCTCCCATTTGAGTCGTTAAACTAGGTGGATTTGCCTTGAAGCATGCAATACATTTATGTAAGATAAGTTTAACCACAATTTTGCCATTTACTGGAAAATACTTACACCTAATAGATGCCAAAACTGCTTGTGGGCCCGTGTGCAAGAAACGAGTATGTTCAGTTTCTATTATTTTGTTTGTTAAAGAATGTCTTGCCGGTAATAAAATTGGGTGTTTTTTATCACCACTTACGTTTGAGTGCCTGATTCGACCTCCAACTCTTAACAGGCCGTCTGAATCAATAAAGGGATTTAATGATATTAATTAATGATTGTTTCAATTCATGTCACTCAAAGCCCCTGTAATTTTATTTTTGCGTTGGTGTTGAACAGAAATCCAAGTACCATTGCAAAAACTCTCTGTAGTTTGACTAAAGATGAGTATTGTTCAAAAATAGATTGATCGTGAAAAATGATAATTGAATTTGTTTTCATTTTTCTGGAATATCTGACGAAGTAGTTATATGTGACCTTGGCCATGTTTCAACGTTCTGCAATAGAAATTCAGGACCGGACCACCAAAGATTTGTTTCTAGCAATCGCCGTGGACTCGCGCCCCTGGGAATAATGTCAGCGGGATCTTGGCAGACTTTATGTAACGCCACTGGCTTATTGACGTGAGTTCCTGAATTTCTGTGTCTCTATTTGCGACGAAATTTTTCCATATGCTCGGTTCTGCCGCAATCCAGGATAAAACAATGGTCGAGTCGCACCAAAAGGACTTATTAGAAATTGCAATGCCTAATGCTTCTTGTACCGGTTATGCCAGTCTCATCAATAATACTGCTCCGCATAATTCAAGCCTAGGTAGCGCTACTGTTTTTAGAGGTGCAATTTTTGAGTTAGCGCATAATTTTGAATAATGTTGACCATTGACATACTTAATTCGTATATATACGCATGCGCCATAGGAAAGGTTTGAAGTATCACTGAATCTGTGTAGTTGAATTTCAACAAAGTTGGGTGTAGTGACTTGCCTGGATATTCTAATATTGTTTATAACTGATAACTGATCACAAAATTAAATCCATGTTGTATAAACGTCGGGGGGGGGGGGACCGATTCGTCCCATTCGACTTGTGCTTGCCAAAGTTTTTGTAAGATTAGTTTTGCTGTAACAATAACTGGACTATAAGTCCTAACGGATCGAAAATTTTGGAAATGGCAGACAGGATATGTTTTGTAACGGAATTAGACGTATTTAAATTTATGGTGTAGCTTAAGCTATCATCATTAGGGTTCCAATGCAAACCTAATGTTTTAAGATTTTCATCGTCTGAAATATTAATGAACTTGGGTAAATCGTATAAATCTGAATCATCAAGAATAGCCTTATTATTTGAGAGCCATTTTCTTAAAGGAAAACGTGCTCCGTTTAGAATTTTGGTGATTTGACTTTTAAGTAACAAGGCATCTTCTACAGATTCCACGCCTGTAATAAGGTCATCCACATAGAAGTCCTGTTTAAGTACATCACTCGCGTAAGGGTACTGTTTTTCGCTATCAACCGCAGCTTGGTGTAATGACCATACTGCTAAAAACGCAGCCGATGCAGTGCCATAGGTAATCGTGTTTAATTTGTACAATTTTAAATTGTGATGTGGATTCGCCCGCAAAACTATACATGCATGTCCCTGTGAGTTTCAGTAATATTGACCTGTCGATATATTTTTTTGATATCGGCCGTAAAGGCGATCTTTTGCTTTCTAAATAAATAAATCACGCTGTATAGTGGGTCCGATTTTCAGTACATCATTTAAGGATAGCCCTGTAGAAGTTCTCGCTGAAGTGTCGAAAATGACTCGAAGTTTTGTGGTTACACTACTCTCTTTTATTACACCATAGTGTGGTAAATAATACTTGATTTTATCATGACAGTCATCGTCAGAATTGATTTGTGTCATGTGTCCGAGATTTTCGTACTCCTGCATAAAATTTGTATATCTTTGATTTAATTGAGGATTACCCTGTAGTCTTTTTTCGAGATATTTAAAATGCTTTGTAGCTGCCTGCTCAGATTCGCCGAGGTCAACAAATATGTCTCTTAATGGTAGACTGACTTCAAATCTACTCTGTATATTGCACTTATGGTTGTTTATAAAATGTTCCTTACACTCCCGTTCTTCCCGTATAGTGATTTTTTGTTGTATACTCTTCGATCGTAAAGAATTTTTCCAGTTGATCATGTAAATTTTCATTAGAAGTAGTTAAATTACAATTAATTGTGTTAGGGTTTGCTGTTGTAGTCATCGTATTATCCAACCTAGCTTTGATTTTTGTAAGATCGGATTAATTTTACCCATTTTAATTTGTCCTACACATAAAATTTAAAAGAAAACGCTAGTCCCTAATAGCACGTCTATGGGACCTGATTTATTAAAGTTAATATCTGCTAAAACAATATTATTTGGTATATCAAAATACGAAATGTCAAAAGTAATTCGAAGCATATTTTCTGTTATTTTGTTTACGATTAGGTATATTTCCTTGGATTTATATTTTCCATCGTGTGACGAAATGGTTGATTCGGTTTTATTTGATATATTGCTAAGTGCATTGTTTATACCTGCTATTGTAATGTGCATTTTAAAGATTTTTAGATTTAATATGTTTGCTAATAAGAGGTCATAAAATTTGATTGCGTACCGATGTCTAATAATGCGCGGCATTGTACTTGTTTTCCGCTCTAGTCGATAATAGTTATTTTGGCGGTCGCTAATATTACCTGCTTTGGCTCTACATTAGTCTGACAACTACTATGTGATGCTATGATTATGTCGCCCTGTGCATCTGCGGGTGCGGGCTCCGCCTCAGTCTCCACCAAGTTACATGATATTTGTTCATTGTCAAATACGTGTAATAGCGAATTATGTTTTTTGTTGTAATGTCTACAATTTCCCGATTTGCAGTTTTGTTGAAAATGGTTTGGCCGTAAACAATAAGAACAAAGTTTAGGTTTTTTAACTTCTGCAAAACGATTTATTACAGGCATCTTTAAGAATTGTTCGCAGAGGTGATTAAAATGATTTTGCTTACAAAATGCGCAGAATATATTTTGAGTGGCTATGTGGGTAAAAGTTTCTTCGTCACGTGCAAGATTAAACTTTTGTGTTTTACTTTTATTTTTGATGGTTTCTAACAATTGACACCTTTTTGAATATGATTCGTTTTTAACAGTGTATAACTCAAAAATGGCCTTGACGTGTGTGTACAATTAGTTTTTTATTTTCAAAACGTTCTTTCAGTAACCCCCAGGCAATATCATAGTTAGCATTAGAAATCTCGATTGACTGTATTACCTGAGCGGCCTCTCCTTTGAGTCATGATTGTAAATAATAAAATTTTTGTATGTTAGATAACTGTGCATTGTTGTGAATTAACGAGCTAAAGGTGTTGTACTATTATTCATATTATTAGCTTTATTCTAATTATGGTTGTTTGCATTGCTTGTTGCTAGAAGGTGCTTTGCTTGAGAGATCGATTTATAATATGCGTTTTCGATTAGCTCACGTTCTCTTTCTTGTATATCGCTCTTAGTTAAGATTTCAATTTGAATTTGAATGTCCTCAAAATGAGCCAAAACTGTGAATGCATTATTGAGTCGCGTTTCTAACTCTATTAAGTCAGAGTCTTCGTTAAAGTTAGTTAAGTGATTATTAAAATGTGTAATATGAGCCTTGAGTTGGCCGTGTTGAAAGATTATTGCATTTAATTCCTGCATATTAGTAGTTTTGGTTTTGCTTTTTTTTGTACTGTGACAAGTTATGTTATAGAATGGAATATGGGTAAATAATGGATGATGACTTACTTGGTTTAATGTGTAGTGCAACTGCGTAGCTTCCTCCTAGTCTGCTTGTGTATTAGGTTGAAGGACCAATGGTTGGGCTATTAGCCGTGTTTTTCTACTGCCAAGACGCGGTGTCTCGCCTCCAATTAATAATGTTTTGTGATTTGGATTCGTATATTCAAGCATGCATTTTATAATAGTTATAACACAGAAAAGATACAGGAACTTTTAACATGAGCATGTGTGTACCTACGCCATGATAGCAACTTAATCCAATGTCAATTTTTTTATCGGTGTCGTCATCTCAGCCAACAGCTGGGAGGGAGAGTTCGGTATGCTGCGTTGTCATTACAAGGCGGATTATACAAACACATGAAAGAGGTCGGAGCGTAATGTTACAACTATTTGATTAGGTACTACTACTTATTCACATATATATTATTTTTTGTTATTAATATATAAAGATGATTCTAAACTATGCCGCAGTCGTTCCGCAATTTTAAAGGCCTGCTTTTCCAACTTTGATTTTCCAATGGGTGGTCTGACAATAATTTTCTTCGACGATGACAAAGTTGGATTATACGTTACAAATTTGTCAATATCATTCCATTCTACATATTGGACTTCTGGACATAGTGTCAGATTTTCGTCAAATATGGAAAGCTTATCTTCCCAATTTTCACATGATATATCTTCACTCTTAGGTAATAGAGAAAGTAAGAAAGGGAAGTGTAATGCACAAGATTTATTATTATAATCACAAATACACATGTTTGGTTTCAAAAACTTTGGATTTCAGTAGACTGAATGAAAATTTGTGATATCTAGTGTTTATATAGTAAGTCTCTTAGTCAATAAAATGTATAGATACTGATATAATGGTCAATCACCAATATTCACATACTACTAAGAAATGCAAGCAAAAATGCTTGATAAAATGTATTCTCGGTACAGGTAGTAATTGCAAACGAGATTGAGGAAAAGTATTTGTTCATAGAAAGTATGAAGGGGCAATGTCTTACTTTAACCTGAAAGAAGGCATATATGGGAATCTAAAGAACTTTACACATCTGGGGTGCAAAGAATTAAGCAAGCAGAGGTTTGCAATTTAATTTAATGTAATTTAAAAACAGAGAGTACATAGCATGTGAAAGGAATACGAAATTGCAGAAAATCACTTAGCAGCTTACTGTATTAAGAAAAAGGTTGTTGTCCGGTCAAGCAATCATTTACTGGAAAAAGAAAATGACTGTATGGGCAGTTTCATGCATTTTAAAAAGGAGCTCTCGCTTGATTGATCAAAGATTAACCAGAAAAGTTTTAGGAGAGGTATTATTGGCTGAGATACTAGATTCAGAATAAAATACAAGGCGTGTGGAACTAAGAGTATATAATCCAGAAAAATACGTCAGATAATCAGTTCTTCTACAAAACACTGAAAAACATTGAGTTAAATACAACATTTACAAATTTTAAGATGAAGGTAAAAATTCTAGCAGGAAATCGGGTAGTGCCAACCACATCAAAAAAGTCTACTAAATTGCTGCAGCATATGAAAAAAGAAAACAATCATAGCGATTTTGAAGATGTTCATATGGAAGAATTTAAAAAACTATTTGAATCCAGTTTTGAGGTGACATATCGTCGTTGGTTTAGGAATATCTCTTATGTGCAAAAAATTTAATTTTATAGGAAGTGAAAAAAACTGTTTTTAATTGTGTTAAAATTAAAATGATGACTATTATGTTAATACGTTTGTAACTTACACTATTTTAAACTGTAGGCAGATCAAATCAATGATCATTACATAATTTTTTAAGCCTAAATTGGTGTTTTGCTTATATTTTAGCACATGGGAGGTATTATTTTGTTTATTGAGAACACATAGTGGATATTTCAAATAATTATATTTTTTATTATTGACAAACAAGTTAACATTAAAAGTTAATTTAACACAGAAAAAATCTAATATTACGTATAAAATTACACCTTAAGTTTTCGCTTTTTTTGAAATTTTATCATTATTAACATAGGGTAAATTATCATAGAAATAATGATGTTCTTTTTCAATGACAGGTTTAAGCTCTTGGAGTTGATTGTATTTGGTTTGTGTAATAGGAATTCTACTGCGGTATAACTTTTTTGGTAGAGCTTTCATGCCATCCTTTGGTCTCCTTTGGGAGAGGGGCGTCCATTCGCCATCATAATCGAGTTTAAAGTTAATTTCTCCATTAGGAAGGTATTGCAATCGCCGAATGTTAGTAACAGTCGGGTCTCCCGCCTTTTTTCCTGGACGAATTGACGGCAGGTTAGTTGATATAGCCTCGTAGTTTAAAAAAAAGTCGTGATTTACTACTTTCACAATATATGGCTGTTTTGGTCTGGCCAATCTCATTCTAGAAACATAATCTGAAGGAGAATTTATAGGAAGTTTAAACAGGTGTTCCAGGACAGAGTGTACATTATCAGCCTGCATCATAGTATGGCCTTTTTCCAAATATAGTTGCTCAATAGTTAATTGCTTCTTTTTGCTTAAATCACTCAGAGAACTCGCCAGAATCTTGTTTCTGTTTTGATAGGTGCACCCATCAGAAATCAGCACTATTTCTTGAAAGTTATTGGGAATGTTGTTAATATAGTCAACAACACATGATGTAAATTCATTCGAGGTCACTCCTCCCTCAACCTCATTCCAGACATACAGGTAAACATCTTGATTCGGCTTATTAATTTCATAGATTGTGAAATTATGGACCTGAAGTTTTTGCTTATAATACATTGAAGAGGCGAGCGTTTTGGGGCACAACAACACACTTTGAAGATCTATCGTTATGACCAACTTTTTATCCGATGCACTCTCTTCTTCTGCTTTCTTTACAGCTCTTGCTCGGTCTTTCTTTGCTACGTGATTTAAGTATGTGGATTCATCTATATTTCCCGCTTTAAAGGATGAGCAAATATCACACTGATCCTTTCTTGGTTTATGTATTGCGATGTTCTGTGCTCTCAATACTTCAATAAATAGCTTTCGACCTATTGGAGGGATATTATTTTCTTTGCTCCATTCCAAGAATACATTAAACATGTGCAAAAGCGATCTAAAATTCGATTCCACATACAATTTTTTTGACGAGGCTCTGCAATAATGGCTGGGCACCTTAGGGAGAAGATCTAACCATTTTCGCACATTCTCCGTCTTTGCATTTTTCTTAATTTGAATGTTCTTTGTTTTGTCTTCTCTAGATAATTTTCTTTTTCTTCCTTTTCTCCCTGGATTAACATTTTCTTCTTCACTATCATCTTCTTGATCATCCAAATTATCTTGTACTGTATCTGTTCTTTTAACCCATCTTTTGAAGGTGTCTTCTCCCAAATTGAACGTGCTAAGCATGAATCCCCTACACACTCTAACTTTCTCACCATTGTCTTTTGCAAGATAAATGTCATATCCTTCTAATTTTTTTTGGTCTTTTTGGAGAGTCAACTTTTCTTCTTCTCTGTATGCCCCTCGATGCTACTAAACCTCTAATAAATGATTTTTTTTTCATTCCATGATGGCAGCTCTTTCCAAAAATATTCAAATAGTTGTTTTCGTTGTTCATTGGAAATTGCTCCACACAGAAATGCCCGTCTACTTTTTTTTGCATCTACTTTGGAATGGGAACAACCTCGTTCCATTAATCTTCGAGCTGGCCTCTCTATATTGTAGGAAACTTTTCCCTGAGTCCTTTTATATCCGATATACGTTTCTCCGTTTACCCTATGTAAACGTGTTGCCTTTTTTGATTGTATTAAAGTTTTCTTTCTCACCGAGTTGTTTTCCTCATCTTCATGCCCATTAGTTTGCACATTATTTTCTTGATCAGTATCATTTCCGGTGTATTCATCTTCACTTTCTCTATTAGACCCTGGCTGCCAATCATCATCTTTCTCACCATTTTCACCTTCTAATTCTATTAGTTCTTCTTCACTTTTTTTGCAACAGCTGTTTCGATCAGAGGTTTACTCATCAACATGGCGCATTCCCCTAATAGCTCTGATGTGTTGTTTATTGAATTATCAACTGTATCTAAGTAGTCTACGTCTTTTGGCGGTTCTGTTATTTCTATGATTGACTGATAATTTTTCAATAATTCATCTTGAAAGTCAGAATCAGTGGTATTTTGATTCTCGACTAGCCTTTCAGTAGGGGATTGTTCCAAATTAATACACTGTAGAAACGTATTATTTATTAGTAAAAGGATTCCACCTTCAACAATTTCGTAGTCGAAACTCTCACTATCTACTGACTTTGCAGTTGAAATCAAAACACTTTCTGATTGTGGGTTTTCAAGCAAGGTATCATCTAATGATAGATTATCCCCTGATGCAAGAACTTGTAGTGAAGAATGTTCTTCCATATTTTCTAATAAATGATATTTTGGTAGTGCATTTTCTTCTACTTTCTTTGGTAGTGCAGTTTCCTTTATACTCTTTGTGTTGTCAGTATGTACAATTCTCTCTTCTTGTTCTTCAGCGAGACTCGAATCACGGTTGGAAAACTGGATGTTTACTCCGCAGTATTTTAAAATTCTCTGCGTACGAGATTCCATCTGAAAAGAATGGATGAATGGTTACAATTTTACAAAACTCCGGATTGTTAACTAAGAGTAAAAGAACATCCACCAAAATATTTTTGTATAATTATCTACTATACCTACTAAAAAGAGAACCTAAAACAACTGGTAAAGGCTAAAAACAGTGCGGTTTTACATATTGGAAGATAAACTAAAATGTGCTTGTCTGCGAAAAAAATCGAAAAACCCTATGGAAAAAACAAATGATTATTTTTTGATGAGCACTACATTTACAAAAAACTCAATGTGCAAAAAGTTTGTCAATGTGAGAATTCTACTTCCAAACAAGTAACCCAAACTACTTTTCTTAAATGGAAATTGTTTATATTTTTGAATTTGAAATGAGGATAAGAAGCATTGTAGCCAAAATATTCGTGTTCCGTTAAAAAGAAAATAATAGCGTGTGTACCGTGTCGGTTTATTATGTGATATTCTTAAAAGATAACGCACCAAAATTACTACAACAATTGTAATTACTGTTTTCAGCAAGCACTTCTAATAAAACTTCTGCCCCTGTATGGTGGGTATATCAAAATATAAGTAAATGAAAATCCTGTACATAATTTTAATCTTAAACCTGTGTACTTGTCATAAAGATGTAAATTAGCTTTGAAACTCATAAACATTAACTATTATGTTACGAAAAACGCACTTACTAGGCAGCTAGTGATTGTTAATATTTAGGTACTAAGATTTTAAGGTTAGAAAATATTATTTGATCACAGTTTATATCAGAAGTGTCATTTCATAATATATTATGTCTGATGTTATAACTAAATCAAAATAAAAAGGGTTGAACTTACCTTTACATTGTTTTTAAAGATTGTTGATAAAAAAACGATAAACACCGGCTTACTCTATCCAACTGTCTCAACAAAACACTGGTAAAATGTCACCTAAGTGACACTTTAATAGATAATGAAACATCAACTATGTGCACCAAGCATTATGAATTCCTTCTATGTGAATATTTAAGAACCAGCGAAATAAATCCTATGTGTATGTTATGCACTTGGGAGGTGTTTGCTGACAAGATTTTAGAAGTGTTCACATAGGGTTATTTTATTATTGGATGTCACACAATTTAGACATTATGTGGCACATGGGTGGTATTTCTAAACGGTGCGGTCCGACTTTATGATACTAACGGTATCAAAATCGCAGATTTGGTAAAATGTGCACATAGGAGATATTCCTAAACCAACGACGATATGGAGACTTTAAAAGTTTACTACCAATTGGACATTCACGATCAAAATGTGTGAGAGCAACCCCTAAATATGGAGATGATGATCAATATGAACAAAATGAAGCTCAATGTGAAGGAGATTATGAAGTAAAGGAAGAACAAAACATGGAAGAAAATAATGAGGACGAAAGTAACATTACTTTTAATTATGAAGAAGATATTGAGGTACAAGAAAAGGATATAAGTGAATACCTGATTGAAACATGCGAATTTGCAACAAAATACAAAGAGTTTGCTACAGTGAAATCAGCGAAACGAGAAGAATTAATAAAGAAACTGAGAAAGTATGAAAAAAAGGCAGTTAAAGTTTCAAAAGCCATTAAAAAAATTAAAAAAGTGTTAAGCACGTGTAATAAAATTTCTGAAGTATTCGAGTGATGTAATTATTTCAGTGTCATCCCACTATAAGGTCTAATAAACTTTGATACATTTTAACATATTTTATTTGTTTACATGTTTATTAATATTTTAGTTGTAATGTCATCCATATTTCTTTGTAAAATTATATATGACTATGTTAGAAGTTACTATATCATAAAAAATGTTTTTAGTTCTCTATTATTATGTTTAAAGAGCGTAAACCTTGTTATTTAAATGTTTTTCTGTGTTTTGTAGAAGAACTAATAAAAATATTTACGGCAATGTATATATATATATATATACACAAGGTGAGTCTTAAGTGTGTAGTTATATTTAAACCACCGAATCTCGACATCTATAGAAACCAACTGATACATTTTTTCTCTTATTTCCCATGTAAAATTGAATTATCGATTTTCATAAAAATACGATGAAATTGTTTTGGAACTACTGATTACTAGAAACATTCTTCATTTTATCTGAAATGGAAGTGTTGGCTTGAAGCAGCGTTGCCGCATTTCTTATGCAATTTATCACCTTGCAGTACGTTCTCGAACATAATATTTTTGAATGAAATAATTACCTACTTAAGCGATTAATTGCTGAAATAATTTTTAAACATTTTAAAATACCTATTAATGTAAGAAATGTACAATTTTGCCTTTTTCTTGCACCAATTAACATTTCTTTCAAGTGTCGTATGGAACATACAACTAAAACCAAATTTTCTGATGACCAGTAAACTTATAAAATGACAATTTTGATTTTGTTTTTTTCAAAGTTTATAAAAGGATTATTATTTTTTAACAAGTAGTAATTACTTAACATGCAATTTGAAGTAATCCTGTAATTTATTAATAAATAAATCGTTTTGTAACAGTCATTGAACTATGTTTAGCCGGTTCATTGACCTGACAGTTCAATGGGCTATAGTTACACTGACCTATATTTTATGTACATTACATTACCGTCCAATTCACGGTTCACATTTCACAGACGGTAGGAGATTCTTATCACACACATCATCAAGCATATTCGTATGAATGAAGATGGAAAAACGAGTTCAAATCAGTAACACGGTTCATTCACTAAATAAAAACAATTACCTAACTTTAATTGTAAACAAAATCCAAGCTTTGACAACAACTATCCTAATAACAAAAAGTACTTTTAGGCACTGTTAAAATATTGCAGAACTGAAATAAAAGCACAAAGAAAATAACACGCATTTAAACCGAAACCAAATTTATTTATTCTCGTTTTACCTAATACCTAATGTCAATAACGACGCTACAATAGATATTTATTTCCAGGCATTTACGTAAATTCACTCTGAATGATTTGCAATTATTATGCTATAAGAATAACAAAGACAGCGATAGTGAATTGGCCACTCAGGGTATATTTCCGTAAACCGCTATAGTGAATAAAAGACACGCAGCTTCTGAGCGCAGCTTAGAACTGAGCAAGACCGGATTTAGAATTACAATAACTAGGTGGACTTAAGTCAACATTATTTCTCATTTCATCTGCAGTATCGGTACTAGACATTTTGTATCGTATTTTAAACAACCCGGACACAATACGGTAGCAATAACGATAGACAAGTAAAAATCAAATAAACCAAATAACTGCTCGCTCTTATACACGACGTGCCTGATTACAATTCTGTAAAATAGGCGGGGTTCGTCTTCCTCGATTTTATTGCCGGTAGACCAATAGGAAAACGAACCGTTCCGCGGTCCGATCTGGTCATGTGAACATCACGCTCAGCTTTATGTTTTCGTCCAGTCTATTAGTGCTGGCTGGGTTGTGATTTGTAGAACAATTGTACAAGATTCAGTACAGTTTAATAATTTTTAGTACATCGACACTTCTTTCAAAAATCTAGTACATTGTCATAATTTGTCTATGCAGTATTTCAATAAACAAATGAACAACTAATGCCGTCTTAAAAACATGACTCACTTGTCACTTTTTCTTGCTTTAATGTAAGCAAACAGTTTAGTTTAATCAACCAATCAAGGCAGAATAGGAAATTTGTATTCAACCAATCAGTAATCAGCATTGATTTTTTTGTAAACATGTTTCAAGGCGTTCGTAGCGCAGAAATACTCGTTTTGATTACGAAATTAAACACCGCTATCTCCAATTTTAGTTAAAATTCAAATTTCTGGCGGGTTTTATACGAAATTTTCCAAAGAATCCACATATGTAAACAATAACTTTAAAATTCCGCTAAAAACAGCGTAAAACTGAGTTAAATGATCGAGTTTAATTTCAAAACCTGCTATCGCCATCCAAATTTTAAAATCATATATTCCATTTTGGCCAATAGCAACACATGCAAAAAGCATGTGGTCACTTGTTTTGTCAGTTCATGTTGATGTGGTAAACAAGTGGTCAGTGTATTTAAGAAGTATTTCTGTGTTTTTAAAATATTAAAATGGATGAATATACGAAACCAAGAGAAAAATGTGTTGTTATTAAAAGAATTAAATTTTTTTATTTAAATAAATGCAACTTTTCTATTTTGGGTCTTTTCCTTACAATTCAAATTAAAAAAAAGTGCAAAAAATGGCAATTTTCATGTCAACTCTGAAGAAATTTATAATCAAAGCTCACTGTATCCATGACAACCCACTATATTCATCATTCACAATCAAAGTCCCTAAATCCATTTAAAAACCATCAAAAGATGTAAAGAAAAAGTACTTATGTTGTATTTTTTAAGCTAAACTACATTATATAGCTGTAAAGAAGGTGTGAAGAAAATGTTGCGGCAATTTTTAGGAAAACATTTAAGTTAAACATTTTCATCGTTTCCTGTAATATTTTGCATTCTGGAGTTAGCGGGATTTGATTCTATGTCTCAATTTTACTTGCTCAGTTTAAAAATTTTAGACTGTTGTATACATGTTAAACGATTTGAAGTAACTCACTGTCACTTAATTTTGTGGAATTTTCGGCTCTGTAGTATGGCAATTAAGCAATTTAATGATTTTATTTCTTTAAGTATTATCTTAAATGCAACTTTTTCAATGATATTTTTAGCCGTGTAAAATAATCTCTTTAACATAAATCAACACATCATTGTAGTTGCTATCCATACATTGCAATTTAATTTGAAATATTTCCGAAGGTATTTTATAATATGAAGTTGTTAAAGTTGTTAAAGCAGTATCTCATTATCCCAATATATAGTTCTATATGAAAAAACTAAAAAAAGTATATGATAAAGGTCGTCTGTAAAATGTCCGATAAGTTCAGTCTTTTGTTATTATAATTGTTTATTTAGAAAAAACTTGTATCTTAATATGAATCATATTACAATTTCTTGATAACAATAATGATCATTATAAAATATGTTTTAGTGGTCAGACAGAACAAAAGGGAAAGATGAGTTATTTGAAAATATTTATCTTGAGAAACGTAAGTCATTGAAAGTGGATCCTGATGTAGATATATCAGATCTTTTAGCAGCAAGAACTGATATTGCTATTATCGAAAAAACAAGTAGTTCTTCTGTAAGGAAGAATACTAGAACTCAGCTGAATAAAGTTATAATTGGACAGGTAAGGCCCACTTGTGCAGTTTAATATTGAATTTATTTTTTTTTTTATTTATGAAGCCCATTGTTCTTTTTTTTATTATTTGTATTTAATACTGTTAGGGCTGGTACAATTGAAATTTAAAAAATGAAGCTGAAACTGCCATATGGGATGTGTAAACTCTGTATTAACACATTCATTGCCACATGTATTATCTTTATATTTGCCACCAGGCCAAATGTGTTAGTTCCTGAACTACCTACACCTTTGCGTACACTTTCATGTGTTGAACATAAACTACTTCACTTTTTGATAGTGATGGGTAGTTGTCCGGTCACGATGTTTCCATGACTGACCGGTCAAGATGTGTCACGAAACTGGTCATTTTTAAAAATGAAAAATAAAAACGCCATTGGATGTATCATAATTTTCTCATCAAAATGGTGTGTAATACTTGTATAAATGAGGCTTATGTTAAAGGAAATTATGCAAATTAGGATTTTTTTGACATTTTATTTTTTTACGCCCATCCTCTAAACTGAGCTCACCTAAATATTTCTTCATCACATGTTCTCATTGCACGCTAGTTTTGTTACTAATTTATCCAACATAACATTTTTTGGAGTTGCACTCTCTTTGGGAATGAATAATTGCCTCACATTTTTTTGGCAATTTTTTACTATGCGTTGTCAGGCAAGTAGCATGCAATGGTGGCTGGTGAAACTTAGGTTATGTCATATCTTAGTATTGGAGCATGGGATCCCAACGTTGCTTTAAAGCATAATTATAATAGAGAGTGAGATTTGAACGTGGTGATACAAGTGGCAATGTCTCCTACATTGATCAATTTCAAGTGTTGTACAACTAGAACTTTTATTCACTATGTATGTATAAAATGTTACAGTGTTTATCACAAACACTGCATATCTCGCTTTAAGAGCAAAATTAGGATGATAAAGGAAAATCAATTTGTTGCAAAGAAAAAAAAAGGGGAATTAATTTCAGTTAAGAGGAATTTGCGGTAGAAAATGAAATGAAAAGTAAATTTATTCAGCAATTATAGAATCAAAATAAATCATTTTTAAATAATGTTTCAATCGCCAAGGAAGAGATGAATGGAATTATTAAATCACACGAATTAAAAATAAAAGAACTAATTTCTTATATAGATGAATTCTAATCTATAAAAACCGCATCTGATAAGACTACTACAAATACAGCAGTGCAAACTGAAAAAATATACAAAAAATGTTCAACAACAAATACTGACATGGTATAATTATGAATACTTCTGAGGTTTATCATATCGACTATACAGGATGTCCTGGAGCCAAGCACATAAATGTTATTACTGAAAAGTTTACAAAATGGACAATGCTTTAAAAAATGCTTCCAAAGAAATGACACTGTTGGTACGATATCTGACAAAAAACGGGTATTAATTCTAGGCGATGATCTAGGCAAGAATGTAGTTCAGATATTAAGAAAACGATTCTCCAAAGACATCTACAATATAAGTGCTATAGGGAAACCTGGAGAACGGTAAATCAAGTGATAGAAAATATGGAGGTTTTAACAAAAAACTTTACATTAAATGACTATATTGTAATCATAGCTGGCTCGATTGATATCGATTCCAAAACTGTGCCTTTTCGTTTTATTTGTAAAAAACTAAAACTAAGCACAAATACAAATGTAATAATCTCTTCTGTTCCTTTTTTGTAAAAATAACAGCAAGAATCGTCACATTTATAAGTACAACTCACGTTTAAATGATTTTTTATATAAATTTAATAAATGTGTTGAGGGACATGCTAAGTTTTTTGAAAATAAACAATAGGAGGACAAGAAAAATAAATGAGGCAATTGTTGATGGCATCGTAAATACATTAAATAGAGTTAATCAACTAAAAAACTTAATATTTATTAAAACCTCCGAAGACGATCTTCAAAACATTGCCACGACAATAATAGATGTCAACTGCAATGATGACAGTGTCATCTGCTGCAATGAAAACGTAGAATCTGAGATTCCTGAGAATGGTGATTACAATTTTTTATATCCTCGCCTGTCTCAAATGACATTTCATCCATACGTGCTTCAGGATACCTAACAGTTATTCATCAAAATATCCAGTGCTTGGAAAATAAAATTCAACAGCTAAATATGTTTTTGTTAGAATATCCAATCGATTTCTTACTGTTAAGTGAAGATTGGCAAGACACTGACGAAATTGACTGTATAAACCTATCAGGGTATTTTCTATGTTCATCTTTTTTTGTCGTCCCAAGGGAAGACATGGTGGTGTAGCAATGTACTGAAACTTAGTTTCAATGTTAAAAGATTAAGTTTGTGTCAAGAATTCTCCATAAGCAATACTTTTGAGTGCTGTGGTGTGGAAATAGTAGGTTCATATATAGTGTTGATGGCGCTATACCATCCTTCCTCTGGTGACAATGAGTTTTTTTCAGGCAGTTTAGTAAATTACTGGACATATTTTTAGACAAAAATAAGTTGTTTATAATAGATGGTGATTTTAACATCGACTTCAATGAAAATAGTTCTACGTTAAACGATTCACAAATATTTTGATATGTAATAATATGAGCAGGATAATTTACAATCCAACTAGGGTAACCTCTCAAACAAGTAATTGTATAGAGAATATTATAGTGAATGACAAGGAAAGAGTTTGTGAGAGCAAGGTAGTTAACTGTTATCTATCTGATCACTGCTCAATATGTAAAAATTATAGCTATAACTAAGGTCAACTTTATTTATAAAAGTTTTTTTTAGTGAGGATAATATTTTTTAAATTTTGTCAGTTTTTGAGTGAAATAGAGTGGATAGAACTATTCACTGTCAACAATTGTGATGAAGCATTTGACTGGTTCATGAACATTATAACTAACTATTTTGAGTTATGCTTTCTCATTAAAAAAATTAAGAAAATACATTGCACACATAAAATTAAAATAACTTCTGAAATAACAGCAGCAAAAAATCGTGTTTGTTTACTTGCTGATTTAGGCAGACAGTATCCGGAGCTTAGGAGGTTATTTACCGAGGCTAACAACGATTTTCGCAGTCCTTTCAACTGCATCTAAACAACAAAATGATGAAATAATGTTAAACTCTAACAATAAAAATAAAGCTATGTGGACGGTAATAAATAATGTCTCTCAGGGGCGGTCGGTCCATGGAAGCAAGGGAAGCAGTGCTTCCCTTGGGATTATTAAAAAAAACACATAATTAGAACCTAATTATTGTTTATCACATATATTAGTCATTAAAATTTACTTTTACCCAATTTTAATAGACACGGCCCTGCATTTCAGCAGCTGAGATAATGTTGCACGGTAAAACCGTAACGATGACGCACTCGATTATTCGAGCCAACACGAAACCGCGCAACTTCGATATAAGCAACTTCTTGAAATGCATCCCATCCCCATTTCATAATCTTGATATCTGAGCCGTATAGCATAGTAATGCGTCTTGTTTTATAGATTTTAATCTCGATTTTAATATTATATTTAATATTAATCTTCCTAGTATTATTCTCAGCTTTTGTGCTATATTTGTAAAAACTTTTTTTGGTGTTTCTAAACCTGTGGTGCGGCAACAAGTGATTTTTAAAACGTTGAACATTAGTGCGCGTATAAGCAGTTTTAGAATTGTTTATTCAATATGGAAGATGGTCCTAGCACTGTGGAAAATATTATTTGCGTTTGTGTGGTGTGCAATTTGTTGAAAAAGGGATTTTCAACATATTCGTTTCAAGATAAACTGGATATTATTAGAAATGGGAGACCAACACTTGATTTGAAACTTTTAAAAACGAAAGTTAAATCATGCTATAGATACTTTAATATTGAAATGTACAGTGCTAATCAGTGGTTAACGGGTTGTGAAAATTTGTGTAAGTTGTTTTGTTGGCCATGTGTACTTTCCACAAATGAAAAAGGTGTATGGAATAAAAATGGCTTTTTCAGATTTAAACAACATTCACAAAGTGACAAAGAGGCATGGTAAGTGTGAAACTCATTTGCGAGCGGTGCTAAAAAAAAAAACATTTGGAAAATCATGAATTGAGCATTCGTTAGATCAGCAGTTGAAAGAGTGACCGTAAGTTGATTTATTAGCAAAATACGATACAATTTTAAGTAACTATCTGGAACACTCCACGGTATTTGCGGTACATCAAATCATATTCAAAATGATTTGATTCAGTCGATATTGTTTTAGAAAAGATCAAGCAAAAAATAAAAAAAGCTCCTTTTGTTGTAAATATGTTAGATGAAACAACCGATATTACGAATATTAATCAGTTGTCAATCGTACTACGCTACATAAATCCAAATGGGGCAGTCCAAGAGCGCTTTTTAGGATTTTTAGACGTAATAGCGCAGAGAACGACTGCAGCTTTATATGCTATAGTTTGTCAGATAGTCGATGATCTACAGTGTGGTGCTAAACTTATCGCCCAAAGTTATGATGGGGCCGCTGTAATGGCTGGTGAATTGGGGGGCCTGCAGGCCAAAGTAATAGAGACTTTTCAGAATGCAATATTTGTATATTGTTTTGCGCATCGATTAAATTTAGTTCTTGCTCTTAAAAAGCGATCGGAACTTTCAGTTATTTATGCTACAGAAGATAGTCAGAAACATAACGCCAACGAACTGATTATCTTTATAAAAGAAAATAGTTCGGATCAGGCTTACTCTGAAGTGTTGAAATTATGTGAGTTAGTGTTGAGGATACCTGCAACTAGTGCTTCGGTTGAACGCAGTCTTTCGACCTTAAAAAGAATAAAAACTTTTGAAGAAATTCAACCAGTGAAGAGTGGCTTTCAAAATTGTCCCTGTTGACAGTGGCGGTAATACAAGTGTACTTTTTTTTCTAGATATCATAACTTTGCGATTTTCGACATTTGCTTTAAAATGAGTATACGGAAGCCACGCCTCTTTTCTTAAAAAAAAATTTTGCCTCGCTTCGCTCGGGGCTTTGCATTACCCATCATCTTATATCACAAACTGCTTCCCCTGTGTCAAAACTCACCGCACGCCCCTGATGTCTCTAGAGGATCAAAAAAACCCTGCCACATAGGACATCGAAATAGATTATAATGGCAAAGTTTTAGACCCCAAACAAACAGCTAATCATTTCATTAATTTCTTTATATCTGCAGCTAAAAATATAACAAAATACTCAGACCATAGACTTAGATTTTCTAGAATCTTCTGTAATTAAATGTAATAGAACACTTTTTATCAAAGCTGTCATCCCGGAAGATATATTTGACATAATTGCCCATCTCAGAAACTCAAATTCGTCGGGTAACGATGAAATATCTAATTTTTTTGTTAAAAAAGATATCTCCTTACATAGTTTTACCATTAGCTTATACTATTAATCTTTCGTTGGAACAAGGAGTGTATCCTGACAAACTAAAAATATCGAAAGTTATATCACTTCATAAGAAAGGGAATACGGGATTGGTGATTAACTATAGAGGTATAAGTCTTTCACCGAGTGTCTCAAAAGTTTTTTGAACATTGTGTTAATTCACAAATTATGAACTTCTTTGTTGTTAACGGTATTCTTTCAGAAAATCAACATGGTTTTACCAAACACAAAAGTCTAGATACTGCTCAATATTAGAGGAACCTTATTGGAATAAAATATACTATGATAAAACATAAACTTAAATTTAATTAGATAATTATTATATTAGTCTTTAAAGGGATCATCTAAAACGCTTCTGGTAAAATCATTTAAATGTTAATTTTATGAAATTTGATCATTTCTTTAACCAAAGCCTCAGAGTACCGTTAGATTTAGTAAATTTAAGACCATGATTGAGAGTACCCAAATTGGCGACTCAATATCATGTAATAAATAAATATAACAAACGTTCTAAGTACTGGCCCTTGAAATACTAATCAAATTAAATAAACTAGAAATGCAGCAAACTTATTTACTATAATTTTTAGGTTCCTGATAGAGGTGGCAGAACATCAGAGATAGCACCTCCTCCACCTGAAATGCCATCATGGCAACAAAGATCTACTGGTCCTGTTGGTGGGGGCCGCGGCGGTGGCCGTGGTAATTTTAATAGGGGTAGTAATAACTATTCACGAGGGGGTAGTAATACTTATTCAAGAGGAGGGAGTGGTAGTAATTATTCAGGAGGAGGGGGTGGTAATACTTTCTCAGGAAGAGGGAGTAGTAATACATATTCAGGAGGAGCAGGTTCGAATTATCAGTCAAGAGGTGATAGCTCTACCAATTATGGCGGTAATAAAAGCTTTGATAGTGCTGGTAGTTACAGTGTAGAAAGTAAATATGGAGGTAGCAATTCAGGGGAATATAATAGAGGTGGTCATAATAACTATGACAATTCTGGTGGCTATCAGAGCCATAAAGCATATGATAACTCTAACCCAAGCAGATTTGGTGGTAATAATTATAACAAAGGTTATGATAGTGGAAGTTTTAGCAGCACAAATAGAGGTTATGATAGTGCGAGAGATGATAGAAGAGATAGTGGAGGTAGTTATAGCTCTCAAGACTATCAACAAACAAAAAGAGTTAAAACTTATGATTCTTTTCAAGCTAATAAATCTACTTATGCAGATCAGTATGTCCAAGAAAACCAACATAATCAACAGTATCATTCTAGAGGAGATAACAGAAGTGCCAGAGGTGGTAGCGCTGGTGGCAGGGTCGTTCCAATTACCACCGAGGTGGTGGTGGAAACAATTATCGCTAAATGATTGAAATCCTTGTATCTACTGACTTGCTTTTAGATTATTTTTATTAACAAAAGGTATATACAGTTCGTATAAAGTTAAACGAGGAAGATTTATATTATTTTTAAGGTATTTATTGACCTTGATTAGGATTAATTATGAAAACTAAATCAGGTTACTTGCTTCATGAATAAAATATTGTCATATTTCTTATGTCTTGAGTAATTTATAAATAAAAATTACCTGTTTAGAGAATAAACTTCTTACGTGCATTATTCTATGATTTTAATTTAATTCTCATCATACTTGGTATGGTTTCTTTTCTTTAAAATAATAACAAAACTGTATTTTAATAATTACCAGGGTCAGGAAACTAGTCCAGAGTCCAGGACCAGAACTACTACTGCCTCATGTGATTGACAGAAGGACATATTTAGACAAACAAAAGCAAAAGTATAAATTGAATAATTAATTACATACCGCTTGATACAATATACTATTCAGAATGACTGGTCTGCAATCGCATTAGTATATATGGTCACAACTAATATTTGTTCTGCATTCTTTAAATTTGAGCGATTTGGTCTGTACATGTTTGTACAAGGAAAATGAACATGCCACATCTATCGAGATTAATTGTATAAATTCTAAATGGGCAGTAACAAACCGCGAAACCGCGCAGATAATTTTCATGAATTGTAGTACACATTGTTTTGTATCCCAGGTTCCTGTGTAAAATATTTTTTTGTTTATTGTTTATTGCCCGACTTTTTTCGGTCTGATGGAGACAAAGCCTTTTGAATAATCAAAATCATTAACAACCTTATTACACCAAAATTCTGTTGTTTCATCCACTGTCACCTACAAAAATTTATTTTGTACATCCTTTATAATCCCCAAAACATTTTTTTGAAAAACACCTGGTAAACATTTTATACAATATTTTGTAGATGGATGGCCGAATTTAAATGTCTCACAATCAGGGCGTATATGAAATATGCACCGCCGAATACATGGAGTATACAGAATACGTGAACCATCTGTTGTCATTGTAGTTTTCAATCATTTTTTGTAGTTTATGCATAAACGGCAGTAACTGAGCCATTGCTAAGAGCGTTTCATGCTAGAATCAAACCAAACACCACCACGAACTGCAGGCTTTCATGTTACTAAGTTAACTAAACTGGGCTAACTGGGAAAAAAGTGCCAAGGTGTCTATAAAATTACATAGTAGTAACCCGGCTATCCGCAGAGTCCTGTATCTTTCTCCCTCGATACTGGTTGCATATTACAAGACAAGTATATAAAAAAACACACCACACGATTTTTTTGTGTGGTATGTGTATATTTTTATAAGTGCCGGCTCTGAAAAATGGAAAATATTTCCAGCCCCTGATGATTACAATAATTTTAACAAAGCTAATGTAAATAATATTAAATGAAATGAAATATAATAACGCTAAACATTTTTGCTAATTATTATTTTTTAACTTTTACAAAAACTTATCACAGATAAGTAAGCCTGGCCAAGGTTATTAATCCTACAGAGACGTACTGGGTATGCATCATATCATAATACTTGAATAAGTACAATAATAAAAACAAAAATATTTTATATATTGTGATGTATGTTTTTGTACTATTTCGGTCGCTTTAAATTCTTTTTTTATGTATTTCCTTATATTTTGTAAGCTTAGTGCTGCACATTATTATTAAACTGTTAAATGACGTTCACACATGTACATTGTATATCTAAGTGATAACTAATAATAAATAAATAAAATAAATGGAAATAAATTTTATTAATACTGGTACACTTTATAAAAATATGTACAAAACTCACCTTCTTAAGCAGCTTTATGAAGTAGCTTGGTTGTTGTTATCACAAACTGGAGGAATTTGTCTTAATTTGGTAAAATCAGGATCTTTCCGTAATAAATACACTCTCAAATTTTTCAATAACGGGCTTATTTTTTGCGTCATTTATAGTCTGTAGCTGTGTATTTACGTCATCCACTATTTTTTGCAGCGATTCCACTAACGACAACGAAGTATTTTGCAATTTTTCTATTGCGTCGTGTAGTCCTCTATAATTGTTATAAATAGTTTTTTAAATGTTTCAAGGGAAACATCTTGAAAGCTTGTCTGGCTTTCCTTAATAGCTGCAGCCTCATTAGGGTTGAACTGTAGTATCACAGCTTTTATTTGTTGAAAATATTCAGCATAATAAAAAGCTGCCTTCAACCACGTTCCCCAACGTGTAAGAATCGGCTCTGGTGGTTCCGGAATACCAGGACACAGTGTGTGAAATGCTCGAAGCCGTTTAGGAGATTTGAGTAATACTTTTTTTTGTATTTGCTATTAATGCATCTACCTCTGGAAAACATTTTCGAATCGCTTCTGCTACAAGATGGAACGCATGCACTTTACACGTAACATGTAAAAACCTACAATCGTCTCTGAAGAAAACGGCGCACCAAACGCATTATCGCAGCACCGTCGGTCATAAACATCAACACTTGACTTGTTGACAGTTCAAATTTTTCGAAAGTCTCCAACACCACCCGCGTAATTGTTTCGCCAGTACACCAGTTAGTCTTTTGCTAGCTAGAAAAAGTGGAAATGTTGGTTTAACAGGGTCGAGTACATGTACTATACCATTTAAAATAGAATTTTTTTTTACAATCCATCGTCTCAACACAACCACAGCCATGTATTTTTTAATGCACATTTAATCCTATTTACAATGTCTTCACGAACACTTGGTACATATCTACGTAACGATGAACAACTTGGTAAATTCACCTGGGGATTGTATTTATTCCAGAAGTCCCGAAATGCTGGTTTATCCAATATGTGCAGGGAAACATCACAGGCAATCAGCATTAACAGTAAATCAAACATAAACTGAGGTTCCAAAGAAGACACGCCATTTTTTTTTATTTTTATGCCGGTCACTATTGACATGAATTTTGCAGCCGTATTTATTCCAGCACATTAAGTCTTGATCACAAACTTTACAAATTATTTTACATCCATCATAGAATAAATCCGGAAATTCACCGATAAATTTATTCACTTTATCAGCGTACGGTCGTTTTCTACTCTTTACGCTCAACATTATTTATTAGTACTCTATGCATCGACAGATAACAACTGAAGTGTGTCGTGTCATCGTCATCGTAAATAAGCGCGATGGCATTGGTATTGTGCCCGACCCTGAATCTACCATCGCTTGGCCAGGCTTACAGATAAGTATGACATATATCTTTTTAAACAATTATTTTCCCAAATATTTGCCAAACACTGAAACTTGGATTATAAAATAAGATAATATATAATATGTTCAGTACGACTGACTCGATAATGTTATTTTTAATTGTAACTGTTCAGTAAAACCAAAAATAAATAAAACAAAAGTACTCATTTAGTGTTATTATATTTCATTTCATTCCATATTTTAAACTTTTAACCAAGAAAAGGATACTTAATTTGTTGTAAATAATATTAATAGTAATATAAAATAGTAAGTAATAAAATAAGTAATATAAAATTCAATCAGTAACACAATGAGTAAAACAAATATAATCTGAAGTTCATCTTTTACACTATACTCTGGAACAAACAAAATTTGTAGGGTAAAGGTCAATGATTTGCGCTTGTACATTATTATTTTGAGTTGTAAATGGCACTTCTGACTAGTCAATTGATGGATGAATTAAAAAATTGGTGTCCAAACAAAATTTTGATTAAAATAGGCAAAAAATTAAAATTCCTATTTCCAGTTTTCTTTTTTGTGAGTTCTAATCTCTAAGTTGATGTCATGTGTCAACTTCTGAGCTTTAAGTTCAGTTTATGTAAAAGTTGCTGCACTGTATTTGCAAATGTACAAAAAAAAGTAATGTACCATTATTTTTATTTCTATTCAAAATGAAAATGTCTAAAATTGTCTTTTAAATATAAATCAAAATTAACCTAATTCAGTTTATTTTACACCTATATATTTGGTATCAACATGCTCATCATGAAGAGATCGATTCAAATCCAGTGTAATTCAAAACATTATTGCTCTGGTCGATGACCGGTTAAAAAATGCGGTCAACTGACCAAATTTAATTTGATTGGTCAAATTTACAACACTATAACAAGGGACTGATCCCTGACTACAACTCAATGATCCTAGCTTAGCACTTTGGTGGCGCAGAGAGAAGAAATATCGCTAGTGTGGGATAGAGATGAGACAAAACTGCACTTTACATTGAAAGGGCTGGGTTCAGACCATTGCACATCCAAGCTCAAGTGCCAAGCTAGGATAATTCAGTAATACTATTATTTACTACAATTTTTATTTAAATGAAGACTTCACTAAGAATAAAAAATCAGTTTTTTTTCTATATCTACTAGAACATCTCTCAAGAACATGCAGCCTAAAGTAACTATTAGACCAGTTTCACTT
Organism: Rhamnusium bicolor; assembly: GCA_029963845.1. NCBI lineage: Eukaryota > Metazoa > Arthropoda > Insecta > Coleoptera > Cerambycidae > Rhamnusium > Rhamnusium bicolor. Next base: position 8,574 of record JANEYF010001270.1, on the reverse strand, counting down.
TGAATATATTGCACCAGTACCAGATATAATTTGTTGAAAATTTAATCTAAAGAAAAATAGACAGTAGAAAATCCTCATATTAAATATCTTTGTGGAAATATTTTGATTTTAAGCAAGAAAGAGTTCGAGTCGTTTGATACAACATCAGTTCAACTTTGACGGCTTGTAACTTGAAAATGACTAACTTAAGTTTGAGTTGTTTAGCTTTGTTCAGCATTTAATGCTATGGAAAAAATAATAGTTCTTTATGAATGCAGCTATGCAACTTGTTTATCTTTTTTTATCAAATATGTAAGTAATACTAAAAAGCTAACTATATGTAATGTAACGAAAGCTTCTTAACAAAACTTCCCAGGGGCGAAAATTACAATTCTTGCCACTTTCTAATAGTAATTAATATATTTTTGTAAAATACAACAAGTATGAAAAGATGATGTAAATTAAAATAGTATAATCAAGATGGTTTAAAGAAGGAAGATATATTTCTAAGGCCTTTAATTTTCTTATTCTTATCTCTGGACTTAATGTTGGATTTTTCAGTGTTATTTGGTGTTACAGAAGAATAAGGATTTATCTCTAAATGTAATTTCATAGCTGCATGATAATCAACGTGGCTAGCAATGTTTTCCAATTTAACCTTTTTATGACATTCTGAACATATTTCACTATTTTCTTCATTTAACTCTTCTTTCTGTAGATATGTGAGGATTGTTTTTATTTCTTTCGGTTCATCGGCTACTTTCCTTTTAGTTCCTCGATTTAGAGATTTCTTTTCAATTTTTACTTGATTTGGCATTACTGTACTCCGTATTGGTTTGTATAAATGTGCCTCATCTCTAACAATTTTTAATGCGTAATGATAATCCATATGTGATACTAAATCACATTGTAATATTTTTTTATTGCATTCTGGACATGTCTCATTCAATTCAAAAAGTTCATCTAATGTTTCATCCTTTTTCCCTTCATCAATTATCTTATTATCTTGTATAATTTCTGTGGATAGTTCGTTTGTATTTATATCTTCTGCTGAATAATTCATCTCGTTTTCTTCTAAAATTTTAGATGTATCAAAATATCTATTAACTGGACTAGAATTGGAACACTCATCGGTAGTGTTCTCAAAATATTTGGTAAAAAATGAACTTGTGGATGATCTTAGTACGCCGTTCGTATCAATACTCAAATTTGAATTATCTGATAATATTTGGTTACTTACTGAATATTCTAAACATTTTGAAGTATTAACATCATGACTCACAGTCATGTCAATATATTTTTTTTAAAAACAGGCTGGCTAGCAATTGATTCGGGATAAATATCTTCATAATAAATTAAACTTTTTGTATCTTCGTTTAATTCCTCAGTTGTTGCAGAATAAATAGAAACATTCCCATCATCATCATCACTGCTTTTTTCTTCAGTAATAATTTCATTTAGTGATAAAACTGACTTAGATAAAGTACTATTTAGATCTGTACATACTTTATTTTCTACACTTTCAGGTGACAACTGAAATTCTCCTAATATAGGTATTGTAGGAAAACTCATATTTTCTTTATTAATTGTTTTAGTTGATACTGGACTCTTTTCTAAATTCTTTGAATCCCTGATGGTTTTGAAAAATGCAGTTATATTTGAAGTGTTCTTATTTTCCTCAAAATTTCCCACGCTTATTCCAAGAAACTTTATTTTATAAGTACCATCTGCTCTGAGACAAAATTTTTTTATTGTATCAAATGCACATTGCGCAATTTTAATTTGATCATAAGTATTTAATGGAAGTGTTCGTGAACTGCTGACATCTCCTTTATTAATTTCTTGGGCAAAACTTACTACCATTTGTTTTGCTCTCCTATTGTTTTCTTCTAAATCCTTTGATAATCTTTCAGATATTTCTGAAGCTAACTCACTCGTCCAATGTTCAACGCTCTCAGATGTAATTAAAGCATTTCTTCCAGGAAATTTTTTACAACAACCAATCGATTTAGATATAAGTCTTACTGTAACTGGTTCTAAATCAATACCTCTTGCCACGTTATATAACCAATTACTGAAAATATAAAAAATATGTGGATTAACAAAATATTAAAAAAATAATGTAAATATATCCTACGCAGTTTTTCCATCAAATCGTTTTGTCAATTCCCTTTCACTAAACCGAATTAGTTCTCCCATATTTGTAATTTTGAGCTGTTCTGATAAGGCATCTCCAAATTTACCTCCTAAACTTTTTACTTTTCTTAATGGTAAATGTTTATATAATTCAGGCACTGATTCTTGTGGTATTATAGTCTGTTTGTTTGGTTTGTGTAATCCACAAACTAATTTTGCTAAAATTTTGTTATGAGCAATACCAGCTGAACATTTATAACCTAAAAATATTTAAAATATCACAATTTTATATATATACTTGAAAATATTTTATTAGATACCTGTTTTGTTATAAATATTTGCTCTGATTTCTTCAGCAATTAATCCGCCCATGGCAAGTCTACAATTACTTTCAGAATACTCTTTATCATTATGAACATTATATAAAAAATCTTTAGTGTCACAACCAACAACATATGTATTCTGCATATTATCAATACAAACTTTTTCAAAATCTTGATTCATCCTTTTCCTCACAACTTCTGTAACGTCTAAATAGGCTTCATCAACTGAAGCTCGCTCCAAAAGTGGGGTAAAAGTTTGTAAAACTTCAGCAACTCTTTTTCCAGCTTCTCTATATCTGAAAAATTAAAAAAAATCAGATAAATCAACAAAACAAAAAAATTATACCGATAACATGTCATTTTAGACAATTTAACCAGAAAAAATGGTTAAATTGATGAATATTATGAATACAGCTTTTTAAACGGATAATCTTATTAATGTGGTTAACTTATATATCGTGCGTAAAATGGCTAATGTGGCCAACTGTTAACAAAGATCAATTGAACAAGCGAGACAGACATAACAGTGTGAGTTTATTGTAGTTCGCTGGTGGGGCATGGATTCAGCCTGTCTCTATGTTCGCTGGGTGTCTTATCCCATCTCATTTCATCTTATTTCACAACCATCGCCCACATTCTTTTTCTAACTAGCCACACTTGGTGCTATACATATGATATAGTGATCGAGAGGTAGCGATGAATGACGTCAATTCCAGGGTTGACTGTACATGATGTGTCGCCGCGTAAATGTCCATACACGCAACTAAGAACATTGTAACTGATAAAATTCAATTTTACAGGAGACACGTTTTACATGTGACAGTGTTAGAATAGAAGACTACTATAATCCTTTCAGCAATCATATGATCAAATTATTGGTCAATTAATATGCGATATTTCATTTTTATGAGGTTTAATTCAAAAACTATATTCATTTTAATCAAATTTGCTCCACTTACAATGCTTTCATAACTGTATCTCTGCACCTCTGCCAAAGGTCAATACAATGTTCATATCTTAAGTTTCCTTAACTTATTGACATAACAACAAATCACCAAACTGAAAGGTTCATATGTTCATTTGAATTGTAAATGTATTTACAATGCCTATTATATGATGAATTTTCCAGTTAACATGCTTTAACCACTGAAATGTATATTTTCCTAATTGTAAATGATTTTACCATAACCTATCAATTCACTTCTGGTTAGTATTGTTTTACAATGTTTCAACGGTACAAACCAAGACAAAATTTGAATTATTCAGATACAATGTGAAAACATTTCGAAATTTCTTCAAGAAAAATACTAGATAGTTCCAAGATTTGTGAAAATTAAAACGAGATCATTTTCCTAGTTTCTCTTTATGCGAAAAAGTGAAAATCTCAAAAATGTCACTATGTCAATACCTTACCTTGTGGTTATTTTGGCGAGTTCAATAACATCCAGTTATTAAGAGGGCTGAACACACACACACACACACACAAGCAGGCACGCACGCACGCAAGCTCAGGTACTCATGCAACTGTGTTTCAGGCTGAGGTTCATGCCATTGAACTGTGTGTGAGAAAGTTATATGCATCTTACACGCAGATCGATAAATATTTTCTCAGATAGCCAAGCAGCTATAAAAGCTCTTGGCTCCTACCGGTGTAACTCCAAAACGGTACGGAATTGTCAGAAGGCTCTAAATCATTTGAGCAAAAACAAAGTGACTCTGGTCTGGATACCCGGCCACTCTGGTATGGAAGGTAACAAAATAGCCGACTCCTTGGCCAGAGAAGGAGCGGGATCACGAATCATCGGATCAGAACCAATACTTGACATATTTTCAAGTGCTGCTAAGATGGCTATCTCAACCTGGGCTGAAAGGAAAACTCTCCAGTATTGGCAAGAGTTACCAGGATTAGTTCATTCGAAGGCATTTATAAAATACGCTTTGAAATCAAGAGCTAAGAAACTTTTAGAGTTAAACAGGGTAAACCTGAAAACTCTAACAGACCTGCCGACTAAAGTATCATCTGCATAAACTCGGCCTAGCGGAAAACGCCGAGTGCCGTCTATGCTTGGAAAATGATGAGAAGTCAGACCACACCTGTACCTGTCCCGCTGTGGAGAGGATCCGATTTTCAATATTTGGCAAAGGGCAACTACTGCCAGAGGATCTGGACACATTCTCACCCAATAAAGTTATCAGTTTCGTTAAGAGACTGAACTTATTGGGTGAAATATAACTAGGCGTGAGCCATAATAGGCCTGCTGAAGGTCGCAGTGGAGAGTCCACAGGGACCCACTCACAAGAAACCTAACTTAACATAATACACAATAGCAATTAAATTCAAATAATAATAAGTGGAGTCTGTGGAAATTCACACATTTCAATATCTTGTTATTATCAAAATGTGCGTGGACTCTGTAACGAAGATGTGTGAAGTATTCATCTCTTCCACTATCAACTAACACATTCACATGTTTGCATTTACGGAAACATGGTTAAACGAGAGCATCCATAATTCTGAGCTATTTGATTTAAATGTGTATGATGTCTGTTTTGCTTGCTACTAAAAAACTGGATTTGGCAGACTCTCACATTGTAAAAATGGGTGTTTTATCCATATTGCATTAAAAAATATATCAGGTAATTATTAAAAAAACAAAGTTTCAGTCAAATCGGAAATGGTACAAAACCAGATGCAGCCCGGTTTTGTATTTACCTGGTATATGGGTAACATAAAATGTATTTAAATCTATTTTTTAACACATAATTGTTATCAAAAAGATTTGATTTTAAAAAAAATGTCTCCTTGCTTACTTTGTTAAATCAGCCTTTCCACGAACCTCGGGTACTCTAGCTAGTACAATTTCAGGACATTTTTGTTTTGCTTCATCTCCTCTCATATGTCTTGTTACACCTTTTTCTCTGGCTGGATAATTAACAGCAATAATTCTGAAAGTGCAACAAATAAATATGCATACATAAAGTCATAGTTATAAAACTAACTATGTTTGGAGATAGAATATAATAACTCTAAAACCGTTCATTAACAAGAAGTGTCCTACTCACTGAAAACTTTGCACAAGACAGGAATTTTGCACATCCACTCAAGGCAGTCAGTCATTTACAGGACTATCAACTCCTTCACAACTACATTTGTATATACAAATTTTTATTTAGGTAGGTACAGCTGCCACAACATAAAGCTTTCCAGTCTAAAATATTAAATAACTTTTCGCAGCTTGGCTGCTGGACTTTACATATATGTTTACTTGAATTAATTCACGGATTATGCGGAGGAAAGTAATTTATTGCCTTTCTATAGATTTTATTCATTACAGACAGAGCTGGGCAGTAACTAGTTACTTTTAACTAAAGTTATTAACTAGTTACTTTTTCGGTAACTATAACCTAGTTACTTTTAAGACTATAACTGTAACTTAACTACTTTCTCTGGAAGTAACTAGAAGTTACTCTGTTTTTTATAACTTAAGTTATTTTTCGATAACTAAAGTTACTTTTGACAACTTAAGTTAGTTTTAGTAACTAAAGTTACTTAGAATAACTAATGTTATTAAAAGTAACTATTTGCTAAAGTTACTTTTTATTTTGACATAAAATTATTAAAACACTACCTTCATGTGATTCATGATTCATGTGATGTGAATCCCTTCCCTACATTAAGGACTGTATTAGACAAGTTGATACAGGTTAGTATCTTGTTATAATTTGGGCGGGCAAGTGGCAAGTGTTAGTACTGTATGTTAGCTCTTAGTAGAGTGCTTTTTTTATTTTAATTGTATATACTTGATGTCTGATACAGAGGTAAGTAAATAAAATATTAACATTTTTGTTCTTAGCCAACTAGAGGATTTTCACTAAAAATATATTACAAAAATGTGCATTTTTAGTTCAATTTGACTAATACCAGTTCTGAGAAGGAACTAGACGATCCATTTAGGGCCGATAGCGATAAAGATCCGGAGTACATACCCGAATTACAGAAGACAGAAAGGATACATGTTCTCTTGCAAATCACAAATGACTTGGAAACCTTTATGTTGTGGCAGCTGTACATATACCTACTTATAACAGAATATTATTTTCACCTTGCAATGGTTTAGACAATAAATAAAGTTAAAATGAATATGGAACAAATTTCTGGTCTTAAAAATGGTTGTGTATTCATGAGGTTCAATTAAAATTTTGTTTGGTATTAGAAAAAAGATTATACATGTTTGGAAAATTTATGATTTAGGTGCAAGTACCCTCTCCAGCGAATATCAGCCTATGTGCGTGGAGTGAAGTGGTAATATTGACAACATTCGCATACAAGCGCATCTGGTGTTCCTCCTACCTCAAACTGTAGAATGGTGGGGTTGCATTGCATGCTTTAACTCACATGTAGGACTCAAATTTTTATATTCCGACTTTTGTAGAGCTAACTCTGGTCTATTTTTACTGAAAGTTGACTAATTACTATAAATGTACAAACCCTCCGCCTCTCCATGCATTGTATTGTACAACAGCGATCGGTTTTCCTTCTAAACTGAGATCAAGTTTTTCTTCAACTTGACAATAGAAACAGTCCATATCAACTAAAATTACCACTCTCTCCGTATGAGCCATTTATGTTTAAAAATTTGGACAAAAAATATAACCTCAACATTGGTCACCTACTAAAATTCTAAAATTATTTTAATAGGATTTATTACAAATGCGTAATATTCCATATTGTTATTGTTTTAACTATATTTCCATATATTTTCATTGCAAAAAAAAAAATTAAAATCTTTCCCGCAAATCTGAAATTTAAAGATACTTTCGTTTCGATTTCGAGCTTTGAAGTTAGAACGTTTGAACTAGTGGTAGTTCAAAATAACTACCTGTTAATTCGTAACAGCTTATAGTTCCACGTAACAGTACCACTTTTAAAAATTAACAGTTACGGAGCTATCAAGTTCCAACGCACAGTACATGACACACAGCTTCGCGATACGCTGGCGCTGGGCTTGCAAAATACGCATATAGGTAAAATACTCGTACGTATTATGATTATGTGATTATCGTTGTGGTATGGGCTTCGCGCTGATATTATGTTTGCGGGTAGCATACCTATTAGTATGCGACTTAGATGTACAAAAAAACGTATAGAACTATGTTTTGTTTGGGGTGATATCATTAGTTTGTAATATATTTTAAAATTGTTTTATGCTATGATGCGTTGAGAGCATCATAGATGTAGACAGTAACCTCTTATGGCAAGTAAATATTTGACTTGACTTGAAAAGCGTATCGGTTACGGGCATTCCGCGCTTGAAACTGTAATAGCTATTTGGAACCGGTATGCATTTGGAACTAGAACGGAACGTACCTGTTACAGAAAAATACTGAGTTTACCCAAGCCTAGTTTGAAGTTCTGTGGTTTGAACCAAGATTTTCTCTTAGTTTATAAATCTTGGGTTTGAACACCTTAACCATAGATAAATATAATATATTATAACCTAAACACAGAACAGATAAAAGACACCTAAACTTGTTGTGATCTAAACATAATGAGGGCTACCGTTTTTAGGCTCATCAGTTGGCGCCACTGGCGAGTAAAGTCCTGTCAAAAGGAGTCCACTACAGAAAATCGTAAGTAATAATCATGCACATTCGTGGTCTTCATCATGCTCATGCTTGATATAACCTAACTTTAGTGACATAAGACACCTATGATAGGTACAATAATTTCCCTACTGAGGAAGTAAATTACTACTTTCCTCTTCTGCTACCATTGTGTTAAATGTTTTTCAGCTAATTTTTATAAAAATTACTAAAAACTAGCGTTAAAAAGCCATAGTAAACATTAGGTCTGTTCGCCAATGGCCAATATTTACTTTAAACAAGACATTTTTACCTGATTCTTGTTCGCGAGTGGACAACAATGTCATCATAAATTACTCTGAACTAAACATTTTTACTCTTGCTTCAGACGAGGAGTAAATATAAAGGAGGAAAGTTGTTCGCTATTTGTCATTTTCAGCGAGATCAAAGTTGAACTAATGTGCTTCATGACGTCATATTTAAAGTAAATATCACAACTTATAGTAACACCGGCGAACATACCTATTAACGTTCAGTAACATGGACCTTACCC